>VWZP01002787.1:75128-221923 GCA_013396995.1 Dicaeum eximium
GCCCCGCTCCGGGCCTGCCCCGATGGCGGCCTGGCCGCGCCCGGCGCGCTCGGCGAGAGGAAGCGCGGCCCTGGCCCTGCCCGCCGGGGAGCAGGGCCTGCCCGGAGCTCGGCCCCGGCCGCCGGGACAAAGGCTGGGCTGGACGCGGCTCCGGCCTCTCCCGGCGGGGATCGGTTGTGCGGCCGCTCCGGGTGAGCGGTGCAGGCCGCGGCCGCAGCAGCATCCCTGGGGGCGGCCGGAGCGGGGTGCGCCGGGGGCCGCCCGTGCCCGCAGGAGCCCCCCGGTGCGGCCGGGCCGGGCTGCGGCACCGCGCTCTGCCCCGGCCCTCCGCCTCCGCTGTGGGCTTTTCTCAGGACAAACGTTTAAGTAAAACCAGTTCAGCGCGAACTTGCGGATCAGTTTCGTTCCGTTCCGATGGAAATTTACAGTGCTGCAGCGGGTCGTGTTGGTTCCCACCGGCACTTGTTGATGGTTGAGCAGCCTTGCAAAAACGGTGGATATTTGTTTTTCAGAAAGGCTTCAGCAAACCCTTTGAGTTTCTCCTTTAAAGGTAGACCACTGAAAAATACTTTCTGCATGAAAAACATTTTAGGCCTTATTAGGCTGAGGTGGCACAGTGGTGGTTTGTTTGTTGGTTTTTTCTAGTTAAATACGGGCATGGTGATATTAAAGAAGCAGTTTACCCTGGTTTGGGACCAGGAAAAACGAAAGGTTGCTCTCTGTGAAATAATGTTTGTCACAGTTATTTGCTATGTTCTGTGTTCTGTCCTCCTGGTATGGACTGTCTGAGACTGGTGGGGACTTGTTTGGGCAGAAAACTGATGGTTTAACTGAAGAGTTTGGTATATTTAGAGTAAAAAGGTGAATTTTGGCTCCTTGTAGCTTCCTCTGTGTGAAGGATTGGCTACCTTTTGGGCCTTGTCAAGGCAGTATCATCTGTCTTTCAAAAACCAGAATCCCAGACCTTGTGAATTAAATGTATGGGTTAAAAACTTGACCATGATATGCCAAAGCAGTTGTGATTTAATAAGAAAGGTTCTTGCAGTGCAGTTACAACCTTCAGTGTTGCCCATTGTATTTCCACCTGACCTGTTTTTCATATTTGAGTCGTTCCTCTGAATCACCTCTGTCTTTCCAAGGCTGAGAATTGGTTTTGCAGCCTGGCACCTGTGAGCTTGTGGTGATGTAGCATCTGCACGCTCTCTCCAGTGGAGGAAGGGCAGTTGGTTCTGCTGTAGCTGGTTTAAAGTGGCTGTTTAAATCTGGATCCAGGACCATGGGCCAGTGTGGTGATGCCCAAGTGCTGGTGGTTTTCCCTCAGGTAACAGGTGAGTGTTTAGGTGTCCCAGGAGGATTTGTGTGTGGATCCTGGCTGGGCTCTGGAGCAGCAGGGTGCTGTGACTGTGATGGTTCCTGGAACCTGCAGGAAGCTCTGTCCCAAGAGGACCTGTGCCACCTGAGGGTGGGATGGGAGATGGTGTGGAGGCTGCTGGGGCAGCTCTGGCCTCTCTCCAGCATGCACAGTGGCCTTGCCCACAATGTGTTCCTGCTGATGCCAAGGCAAGCTGAGCTGAACAAAGAAAACCCCACAAAAGTGTCGAGTTCCACAGTTGGGATGCCCAGCTTGTGCTTGTGGTGGGGCTGGGCAAGCACTGGAGCAAGGGAGGTGCAGGAATGCATTGCTGGGTGGGGAGGAGAGTAGGTGGGACTGCAGCAGTGTCGATTTAATTGGCTTAAACAGCGTGACAAGGTGGAGCAGGGAAGTCATTAAGCTGGAAACAAGTAATTATATTTAAAAAAAAATAGAGTTTTGCTCAGTTAATTTTCAGCCAGAAACACTCTGACCTGGCTTGTGCAACTGCTGCAGCAAGGGAGGTGGGAGTGGCAGAGGGTGGAACTCCCTTTTCAAAGGACTGTGACAGTGCTCCCCTGAGCAGCAGTCTGTTGCTTTTGGAGACCCTGCCCAGAGGTGAGAGTCCCTCACAGCCGGTTTCTGTTTTGGTGTCAAGGCTGGCAGTTTTATAAGGAGTGTCAGCTGTCAGGGCATTCATCAGGGCCTGGGGGTGGGGAAGAGTTGTGAGGCTGGTGCTGCAGGGGAGAAGTCTTCAGAGAATTTGAGGCCCATCACATTGATGGCAAGGGCAGCAGATCCAGAAGGTCTCTGCAGGCCACCCAGTTTTGGTTTTAATTCTGCACCCTACACCATTTTTGATGCACACAGGCCAAAGTCCTCCAGGTGACAATACAGAAATGAAGGGACACTGCCCTGTCCTTGTGCTGGCTCTGTGCAGCCCAAACCTGGCCCTCAAGCCTGGTGATCAAGCAGGGAGTTGCTTCAGGCCCAATTATTATTCCCCCTTATTCTGCATGCCCCAGCTTAGCTCTCATGTCTTCTCTTGGCTACTACCTATGCCAAAGGACCTGGAGCTTCATTTCTTCCCAAAGAGTCTCCTGGCCAGTGCAGGTCATGGTGCTGTGTTCAAGGCACAGCTTGGAGGCAAAGGAGAGCTGGAATTCTGAGTATTAAAATAGATCCTATTCCATAATTTTTTAAATGTCTATTGCGTGCACACTAAACGAAATCTGTCCGGATGCTGGTGGCTGCTGGTGTGAAGAGTTGTTGTTCTTACTCATATGTAATGTTAAAGTTCAGGAACAGTCCTGAATATTTAGTGTCCTGGATGTTTTGTGGAGGAAACAGATTCTGTGGGAAGTAGGATACTTTTGACAGTGACTTAAGGAAAAACCAGCACCCAAACTGTAATTGGAGCAATTTTGTTTTTCTCATTGCCAAAATTAGTAATAGTCATTACTGCTAACATTACTCAGAAAATGATAATTTGAAGAATGGTGGTATGAAATCTAGAAATATAGTTTATTCCAAGGCATAGGGAGAATTTTGATTCTAATTAAAACCTGTGGAGTCACTCATCCTAACTACAGTGCCAAAGAGGAACTGGAAGCACTTACAACTGATGGTTATGGAATCAGCTCCGGTGTATTGGGCATTCAAGAAGACTGGAGGCAACTGGGACTTCTCCAAGCACTCACTGCCTGGTGTGCTCTGGTGTCTTTAAAGAGCAAAGCAGAGCTCCTGTGTATGTCTTCTCAGAGTGTACATCACGGCTCAGATGTGTTGGGTGGGAATTCCTGGCCGGTTCAACCAGAATTTGGGATTCCCAGCTCCCTTCGTGTGTGTGGTCCTGTTTGCTCCCTCATTGATGTCTTTGCCCTCTTCATCCTACTACAGCCATTTTAGCAAGAAATCAGAGGAGGTCTGTCTCTGGTCAGAGAGTCCTTTGTGGGTATGAGGCAAGGAGGCTGGACAAGGGAGGTTAAGAGGTGTCTGAGTGCATGAGGAGATGAGCTGGAGTCTCTCTTTTACCCTGGGTGCCATTCGTGACATCAGTGGCTTACTGAAGTTGGGTGATCAGTTCCTATTTACAAGGAAGCTCTGACCTGTATCTTTCTGGCAGAAAAGAGCTGCTGGGAGGCTTTTTGAGAGGTGAGGAATTGTTCATGTTTGGCTGGTGACAGAATTGGTGAGCGCTGTGATGGATTTTGTCAGTCATTGTGGTCAGGTGAATTTGGTGTGGGTGTGTAACGTACACTGTGTCAGTGGAGTAATCGTGGCTCCTGCACACAGCACTGGCAGAGGCAGAATGTTGCTTTAAGCCATTTTGTGGGCATTGCTGCAACTGGACTGATCCTCAGTATGGGAGTTCAGTAGGAGATGCCATGGTTCCTGTGTCCTCCTCTGTGCCTTGCTGCCTTGGTGTGTGCCCAGAGCGACTGGAGCTGCTCCCTTCCCTGCTCCTGCCCTCCCTGGAATTATCAAACCGTGTGTGTTAGCAGACAGCATTGATGCAGGCTGACTCTGGCAGAGTCATGTCTACTTGGACATATTTGCATTTGTTAAGAACTATAAAAGTTGTGTGGTGAGCAAATCAGTGTATTTTAGTTCATTTCTGCCCTCATTTTATTCCTGTATGGGCTTTATGGCCATGTTTGCTTTGTGTTTGAGTTTTGATGTAAGCTTGTGTGTGTAGGGTTGTATTGGTATGTGGTCATATGGTTTTGCATTTTGGATTTCCATTTTGTTTTACTTTTAATCAACTCATGGTTTTGATATGTCCGTTTTCCTGGGGGAAGCCCAGAAGTACTAGTTCGTCTCCTCAGATGCTGGGAGGCCTTTTCAGTTATTTAATGCTGATTTCAGGAAGGCAGAGGTGTGAAAGTCACACTGTTGCCCATCAAAATGAGAGTTATCCTGCGAGAGAAAGATAGGTTCTGTGAGGAAGCAGAAAAAGCCAAAATGTGTACTTCCCAAACTTCATGTTGTTGAGGAGTCCCTGAAATTAAATTTGTGTATGCAGTGAAGCGTTGCTTACAGGAATCTCGTCTCGTGTAACCACATCAAGCTCTGCATGTATCAAACACATAAACAGCTTTTTAGCATCATGCAGCTTTGAAGTAGGATGTCTTCTGTTGGATTTAGCTTTGATAAGATTTTATGTGAAAGAAAATGTGGAGGTCTGCTTCCAGGTGGAGGAAGCAGGCTACCTGTTGTAGCCTTTGGAGACTGGAAAGGAAAACTATGTGAGGGGAAGAAGCTGTGCAGTGTTTGTGTAGTGCTCTGCCCTGTGGGTGGGAGCTGGCAGCAAATATCCATCTCCAAGCTCTGCTGAACTGATGTTTATAAAGAAAGTATAAAAATCTCTGAATGGATGTGATGCTTCTGGCATTCTCTCAAAGGCTGGAGTGCACTGATCTGGACCAGTGTTGGACAGGTGCTGGTGATGTTCTCTGCTCTCATGTACCTCATTTAAAATGGGCTTCTTTGTATTTAAATTCCTCCTTAGATGTGCATGTGTATCATGTACATACCCTTCTGCCTTGTACGTGATACAGCAGCATCCATTCAGGAAGGTGGGGATTGCTGTGCTGCTGCAGCAGGGTGAGGAAAACCTGCCTGATACTGGCAGTTGAATCCTTTCACTGGTTCAGGAAGTGTCATCTTGGGATATGGGCTTTTTCATGGATATTCTGATCAGAATAGATTATTTTTATTATTGTACAGTGTTATCTGCTGGCTTTGGAGAAATGAACAAATGTTTTGGGGTTTCCTGTTCTCAATCCTGGTCATTTATAGTTGCTGGGCTGTTAAATTTCTTCTGCAATGAGAAACTGATGACACTCATTCAAAAGAATCTGTGTCTTTAAGTCTCTACTGCATTTTTAAACTGGTTTTATATCAGTTTGGTTGATTTCTGGCTTTTGCTTCTCCCTGTGCAGTTTTGCTGCTGCTCCCTTGGCCAATGCCTTCAGTAATGTGAATCTTCCACTTTGTTATTCCAGGCTGCTGGTGCTCCCTGCAAAGGGCTTTTGTTTGTCTTCTGGGTACTCAAGTTTCTTTTCATGTTGTGGATTTGTTTGATCGCAGAAGGGATGTGTGAGCAATGGGTAAATGACAGTGCAGTGCTTGTTGAGCACGGAATAATGTCTTTCAAAAAGGTGTGTTACTATAGCTGGTTTACTTAATGTGCAGTAGTTACTCATGGTAAATCCCTAGACAGAGACACAGAAACCTGTGTTTCTTCAGTTCAGCTCATAGATAACCTGAATACTGTGTCTCTGCTAGGCTGAGAATGGAACAGCTATTGCATCTTTGTTGTCCCTCTGATTTGGAGGATGTCTGGAACATGAGTGTGAGGCTCACCCTTCGCAGTGGGCACTGACTTAGCTGTCAAAATATTGAAATACTTGATTATCAAAATCAATGGGAAGGAAAGTGCTCAGAGTTGTCCTGAATGTGCCGAGGGGTTAAGCCATTTTTCATAAGGTGTGAAATGCAGGGAGAGTGGGTTTCATCTCGTTCTCCTGGGATTGCAGGAAGGATTTGCGCAGCCTTGGCGCTTTGGTTTTTATTCATAGTTATATTAGTGTCTGAACAAGACAAAATAATTTTTGCTGTGACTCTGCACCCTGTTTTTTACCCCCACCCACCTCTTTGTACTGCTGCTGAGTTGTTGGACAAGTCATCTCTGGTACAGGTCTCTTGCTGAGGTTTGCTAGGTGGGTTTATGTAAACTGTGTATGAGATGCTTAGAAAACTGCCACTGCAGGTGACACCTGATGTGGCAGCCTCTAGAAGGGGTGCTCCTGTGCTGCCAGTGTTGGACTGACTGCAAGAGCTGGTGTTGATGGACCTTTTACATACACAGACCTTTAACATTCACAGCCCATCTGTTTGTTCACCTCGTAGGCATTTCCCATGTTGGACTATGTTTGTCCCCTTGCCTTGTGAGTGGTCGAAGCTCAGGGCCTGTGTTCCCTCTTTGGAGCTGTGTCTGAGTGAATTGGCCTTTTTTCTGAGACTCTGAAGCTGAAGGGAAGGATGGACTGCAGGGAGATTTGCAGTAGGAGAGACTCGAACTAATTCCTGTGATGTAACATGGTAAACTCAGAGCACCCAGAGGACAGTAGGGATGTGTTTTAAAGCAAAGGATGCAAAAGAAGACTGATAAACTTTGGCAGCCAAATACATTTGGAAGTAATGATAAGGAGGGAAGGCAGAGTTGAAAACTTGCTCTGCCTCAGCAGTGAAGCGTTGTCAGCCAGAACATTTGCATTTTGGAGCTGGTGTTCTGGACAGACTGTGGTGCTGACTTTGGTTCTAAACTTCTCATTCCACTTTTATTTTATGTTACGTTAGTCTGGTTCTTATGGTCATCCGCAATCTTACTGGGTTTGCTTTTGTTTGAGGGGTAGCTTTAGATGTTGAAGCTCCCCATGATGAGCATTTCCTGGTCTGCTTGGGTGGCTGTTTCTTCAAGATTAGTCCTGGAGTTCATGCAGGTGTAACATGTCTGTGTCTCCTCGTGGTTAGGTGGAAAGGTGCAAACGTGATTTTTATCAGATGTCATAGGTTTGTTGAAGCACGGTCCCAGCAGAGCTCTGTGCAGCCCTGTTGGGTGCCTGCTCCATGCCTGCACAGATCCTTTGCGGGGCATGTGAGGTATCATTGGCCTGGATTTGCATCGGGACTATCATGTGATGCTGCAGAGCATCTTCCAAAATGTGTGACCTTGACACCTCAGGCTGTACCCTCGGTGGTGAGATCTCTGCCATTGCTGCTAGTGAGGAAATACAACTCGGTGTTGCCAAGTATCGCTGCCCATCTCCCTCCTGTTTCTCCTCTCCTCCAGGTGAGCTGAGCTGCCCTGCACATGGGTACAGTGACAGTGTTTAGTTGAGCATCAAGGGAGATGGGAGTATGTGTATTGCACAAATTGTGTATTTATTAGCTGCTAAATTGATTTCCTCTTCTGCAGATCAAAGCCTTGGTGTTTGCCCTTTACTGGAGGCAGGGCAAGCCCTCCAGGAAGCAGACAGCCCTGCTGGTCCTGGAGCAAACAAAGAGTCCAAGCTGCAGGAATTAGTCTGTTTTGAATAATTTATCTGATCTTTCTGAGGTGCTTCGGGAGATGCCCTGTGGCGTAAGGAGGACAGCTGTTGAGAGCAGACAGCTGAGCTGAATGGGAGTTTATCCTTTATCCATTTTTGTCTAGGCTTATTTTTCTTCTGTGGACCAAAAGAGTTGTGTGGTTTGCTTTGGACCTAATTCTCTGAAAGTGGTTCTCTGAAGTGAATTAGCTATCACTTTGCTTTTGGACCAGAAAGCAAAGTGTTTGTACTTTGAAGAGGTTTGTGGACAGAGATAAAACAGTTTCCTTTAAAAACATATGGCTGTGTTGTTTGACCTGGGAGGGGTTGTGGACTAAGATGAAAGCGCTGCGTTTGGAAATCTCTTCTGGGGAGCAGTGGGACCATGTCCGAGTTTTCCTGTAAAGACCAGTTCCTCCCCTGAACACTTCGTTCAGGACCTGGCCTCATGCCAAACTCTGGAAACCTCATCTTACCTTTGATATCCTCTTGATTTCTCTTGTCCCACTCAGAAACCTGCATGGGCAGAAAGTAGGAAGGGGGAGGATGGTCAGAACGGCTTTGTACAATGCTGGCCAAGAGCTGAGGAGATACTCTTTAAGGTCCTTTTTGCCTTGGGGTAGCTGCAACCATCAGTGTGTGCAAAGTGGGGTATTTGCATGTCAGCTGTTGGAGCTGGTTTGCTTTGTGATTTGGGGAAGAGGTCAGCTTTCTGATCTGATATAACCCAGCTGTTGTCAGTAGAAAGTGTGACACTAAGGTGCAAGTTAGTATGCAAGTTTACACAAAGGACTTGTGAATGAGCTCAGGCTTCTGTTGGAAGAAGAAAGGGTTGGATGCTAAGGTTTAGATATGTGCTGTTTTAGGCAGCAGCTTGGCAGTTGAGTTCTTTCTGCACTGGAACCACGTGTTGTGGAATATCTGAACAAGCCTGCCAGTATACTCTTGGAAATGCAAAATCTATTTTAAAATATATTTCTAATTAATTTATTTCTTTTTGAGAAGAATGGAGTAATAGCCTGGACCTTATCTGCCCAGCTAGTTATGCCAGAGTCATAAATAGCCAGATGGACTTCTTATGTGTTAAGCTATGCCACTGTGTATCAGTGCTAGATGTCAGTGGGGCTAAGAACAAAAATTTACTCTCTGGCTTGTTTCTGTGGTTTCATCCCTGCTGATCCTGCTGATGAGAACTGCAGCTGAGCAGTCCTCAGCTGCAGTCCTCATCAGGGAGGATGGATCAAATGGGAGAAGGATCTTCTCAGCAAATGTGGAAGAGGCAAAGATTGGGACAGGAGTGGTGGGAGCTGGTGTCTGAGGGCCATGTGTGTCTGTCTGGAGGGTCGTGTGGGAGGGCTTAGCTGGCTTCCCCATCAGGGCCATGATTTGGAATCTTCTGTGAGTTGAAGAAATTCCCAGTCTGATTTGTCAATATGGCTATTTTTTTCCTGCCCTACAAAAATACAGGAAATGAAGAATGTGTGAATGCACAGTTTATTTCAATGACCTGCAGTGTTTCTAGGTCTGGTAATTTGCTTTAATACAGGCAGGCCTTAGTCAGGGCTGACTTGAATGGGAGCCTGGAACTGAACTGGCAGCAAGAACCCTGCTTCACCCTGAGCTTCCAAAAGTCTGAATGGCACCCTGCCCCATACAGGGCACTGGGCTGCTCTCACAGTACCTGGGACACAGTCCAGAGCCACTTGTCCACAGTGTTATTTCCAGGTAGTAAATAGCAGCTTTCTGGGAAGGTTTGTGTAGGGTTTCCCTCCAGAGCTGAGTGATACTCTGACTTCAGCAGCAGAGCTCTGACTGTCCAGTGTTCTCAGAATAATCCTGTGCTGGCATGTCCTGACTCCGTGAGACCCAAACCAAACACAGATAGTGCTCTGTGACAGCATTCTTCAACAGGTTGATGTCCTTGCTGTTGAGCAATCTGCTCAACAGAGAAATGGAGGGTGTAATAAGGGTGTAATGGAGGGTGTAATAAGACTGGGGTCATCATTGTCCCGTCCCTTCAGACATTATGTTCAAGAGTTGTGGGTTTAGCAGCCAACTCAGGTTGCTCCATTGCAGCTGAGCTGGTAAAGGGGAAGCTTGGGTCATCTTCATCCAAGCTGTCAGGAGTTGCTGCTGCTTTCCTGCCCAGCAGGAGCGTTGACTCGTGCCAGGAGAAAAGTGACTGCTCTTCAAACCTTGGTGATTCAATCCCAAGTATGGCAGTTGTTTTAAATGATTGTGGGTTTGATACTATCTGATCCATGTTAGGACTCAAAGAAACACAAAAACCTTTGGAAATCTCTTTGAAAAGAGGAGTAAAATAATGATATGTAGCAACACAGTGGAAGAATTGTGTCTGCACTTTGTGGGCACACACATTCTGCTGGGACCAGCCAGAGCCCAGCTAATGCCCTTACCCCCCTGCTAAGGGAACTGGCAAGCTGGGTGCCCAGGGATTCCTATGACAAGTTTAATATTTTGTCTGCACTAGTTACCCCTTTTTACCTCATGCATAAGCATATCAGACCCCTCTTTAGAAATAGTTAGGGCTCAGCTTTCGGTAACGGATTTCAGTCATTAGCTGATATATTCTTTCTGTTGCCGTGCCTTGGTGATTTCATGGCGCCCTGTGTGGCTGTTGATCTGGCTCTTCAACATGCATGTGCTGCTCCCTGTGTAATGCCTGTGTCTCACAGGTGTTTGAGGGTGTGATGGTATTCCTGCCCTGGTGTGCCTTGGGCTAGGCAAGGAACCAGCCTCCTCTCCCCTTTCCAGCATATGGGTGCTCTGTTCCCACTGATGGGATGTTATTTGCGGTGTCTCTGGAGTTCACATTGTCTCTGGAGTTTGCCAATGGTCTTGTATGGAGCAGAAGACATGGGCAGCAAGGCCAGGTTGATATACCTCAGCTTCCCCCCTTCCCAGATGCCTCTGAGGGCTGCAGCCCCAGGAGCAGACCTAAGGTGTGCTGGTGCCACGAGCAGAATTGACACAAGGTCATGCAGCTCCCACCTTCTCGGCAAAACCTTGGGAGCCTTCTATAGTGGAGGCGTTGCAGCATCATAAACCATTGTGGGTCAGTTTGCTCTGTGGTGAGTGTGGGCCAGGTGGGCAGCAGTGCTGGCTCTGGCCACAGGCCACCCATGGGTGGCTGCAAAGGTGGGAAACCTCGTAGTGCTGGGACACCTTGTGGGATCCAGGAGGGGACTCCTGGTGCTTTTGTGTGGGATAGTCAGTTTGTACACAGGGCTGGAGCACGCATTCCTTTTCCTGGAAGCTTGGAGGGAGAAGGAGTTAATGGGGACAAGGGCAAGGGAAGAAGATAGCTGGATCTGAGTTGGGGCTACTGGCTGATATTTTTGCAACAGTCTTCTGTTACCCAGCGTGAGACCGCGGGGATTAGCTGGGCAGACTCTCAGGCTCCTTCCGGGCTGCCTGCCCTCTGCACACCACTAGAGCTCTTTCGCACAGACTTTCAAAATCCAGTGCACTTGGGGAGTTTTTATTGAGAGATTTTTATGGTGCTTATTTCTTTAGCAGCGAAATTTTGTGTTTGCCTCTAGTTATTTACCCTAGTAAAATGGTAAACAGCAAGGTTGCTGCTTCCTGAGAGTGCAGTGGTGCTAAATTCCTCATGCACATTGCTGTAGTGCCTGCATCCCAGAGCCTGCTGGATCACACCTGCCTCTTCCAAATGTTGGTGGGTCAGGTCCTTATCACTGCTCAAAGACTGGGAGCTTTGCCATGACCTGCCCCTTATATCAAGCAATGGATCTGTACCCAGGTCTGTAGTGTGGTGATCTGTGTGGTTAGCAAGAAGTTCTTTGTTTGGGAAGAAATTATTCCCTATGAGGGTGATGATACCCTAGCACAGGCTGCCCAGAGAAGCTGTGGCTGCCCCTGGACCCCTGGAAGTGTCCAAGGCCAGGCTGGAGTTTGGAGCAACCTGGGATAGTGAGAGGTGTCCCTGCACATGGCAGGAGGTGGAATGAGATACTCTTCAAAGTCTCTTCTCACCCAAACTGCTCTGGGATTCTGTGAGTGTGGCTTGTCTGTTGTACAGGTGAACTGTCATTAGCAGCACCTGTGGGGGAATCTCACAAAAAGCCACGGTATGTATCCTCCCCTGCTCTGGGCAGGTGTCTCTGATGAAAGTGTGGAATGCTGTGCTGCATCAGGTCTGGTCTTTTGCTGTGGTGGCAGTGCTGGAGAGCTGGGCTTCCATGGGAAATTGCCTGGGCACGAGCAGCTGGACAATCTGTTTTAAAAGATTGTTTAAATAGGCAGATTTACTGCAAACTTTCAGCTTTCTGGTAACAAAACCATCTCTTCAGTCTTAAAGTTTGTTACTTCATATGGTACCCTGGTCCACTCCTTTCCTGCCAGATGCCAGTGTTTGTCCCCTGGATCCTGGTGATGGGACTGCTCGGTATTCAAAGCAGCACAGCCTAGTGTTTGATTTAAAAATCCATTTTATTTATGATTTTAGAGTAAATGTTGAAAGATAAAAAGAGACTCTTAATGCTGGTGCTCTCCTTTGAGTGAATGAATGAGAAATGGTCTCTTACTTTAGGCTTTCAGATAAGCTTCTGTGCATAAGCACAAAGAGAAAAAGCTATGACTTTTTTTAGCATTATCCTTGTTTTTTATCAATATTGATATGGAGAATTGGCTTTTTCTTGCAGCTAACCAGATATACCATTCCTACTCCTGAGAGAGCCACTGTTTCTCACAGTGCTAGTGCAGCAATTAAGACTTCTTAAAAGGTCACCAATTGTTGAGGTAGATTTGTGCCTTCTGCTTTGCCTGTGACATAAGGGCAGCATAGTTTGTTTCAGTTTTTGGTTGTTTTTTTTTTTAATATATAAATCTGAATTGTAGAAATCTTGTGCCTTTGTATTTCTTTCAATTTACATAAAGGTTTTTTTTTTACTCCATATGCAAATTTGTTGCAGCAGTTCTAATATCTGAAGAGATAATTGTTAATGTTTTTTATACAGTTGGTGTCTTTGGGTTTTATCTTAGTATATTTTGTGACTGCTGTTCAGAGACATTGCTTCTGAGATACTGTATATAGAAAATCCTTTGTTGTCCATTACTTTCCACAGACTGGTGTTTTTCTGTCTTGGAAGAGCTGAGAAAGAGCTATGCTTCAGTGTTTCAGCACAGAGTGAGCCCCTAGGGAGAATTACTCCCCTAGGACAGTGTTGGAAAGCATCTATTTATTTTTAATAGCTTTCTATTAGCTCAGGATATACAGATATTTAGGAAACCTGGTGTTTGAGGCTGGAATTTCAAACCTCTTTTGCATGCTTTTGCGGTGGCAGGAATTGAGGTAGATTTATAGACCTTTCTGGTGAATACTGGAGAGGACAGGGTGTGAAAAGAGATGGAAGGGACACATCTGCCCCAGGGAGCTGTTGCCTGGAGGTGTGTGGATGGGGAGAAATCTCCTGTGGGCACAAGGGAGCAGTGACCTGCTGGTGACTCTGTTATGGAGCTGTGCTAATGGCTCTGCAGGTGAGACTAAAGATGGTGAGTTAAAGATGGGACTTGCTGGGAACAGCTGGCAGCCCGTGGTTCATATGAACTATGACAGCCCAGTAAGGTTAATTAATATTTATTTAGGACAATAGCTTGCTTTTGTGTCAGACTTTCTGCCAGCTCACAGTTGTCTGGCATGTTAAGACTGTAAATGCTTCTGCAGGAGTTTAGTTACTTCCCCAGCAGCTTTTCAGCTGAAGCTGAGATCTGCTTTCAGGGATGGCGTGTTAGAAGGGTTGAAGTCTGCTACCAAACAAAAAATCTTTAATAAAAAATACTCCACAGGAAAAAAGGAAATAAAAAAGGCTTTGTCATCAGCGGATTTTGCAATATAATGAGGTTTTTCCAGAGCTCAGCAGCTGGGTCTAACCGGTAGGGATCTTAGGGAAGGGAATTTGTTTTTTTGTCATTTCAGGGGTTAAGGGGCTCTGAGGCTGCCACCAGCTGAGGACTGCTAACCAGTGAATCCTTTCTGCCCATCCCTGTTCACTGTATTGGCTACCTGGCAGTGTAGGACAGCACGGGAGCTGCTTGGCTGGTGGCAGGGCCTGCAGAGCACAGCTGCTGCTGCGTGGGGCAGGCTGCTGCCAAAGGGCTTCCAGAGAGCAGGTGACAAAAATCCCTGCAGCATCACTGGGGCTTTCTGACCTTGACAGTTTTGGAGTGAAAATGTGTGCTTCCAGCTCTGGAATCTGCAGTGCACTTTGCTCTGAAAGCAGTGATGTGCTGGTTTCTCACCTGCCATGCTGTGAGCTCCCTGCACCACGGAGGAATGCTATAAAATGTTTCCATTAATGTCACTTTGCTGACTCCTATGCCTGAAGACAGGAATGCACCTAGGTCAGACCCAGGAGGCTGAAAGGCATTAAGAAAAAAGCCTTAAACCAATAGTTCAGCACCTCCTTGCCAGAGCATCCCAGTTTGCCTTAAAAATGCAGAAGATACACAAATATAGTTGATAATATGGGGTTGTGCCCACTGTGCTCTTGCTGCTGGGGAGTTCCTGAAGTGTTGCCTAGTGGAGATGTTTCCCCTTTAGATTTTAACCAGGCAGATTAAGAAGTGAGCTGTTAGGAAAGCACTCAAGAAGATTCTTTTGACAGAACAAACCCCGTTTGTTCCTGGCAAAAGTGGTTTACGGCAAAGAGAAATTTTCATGTTGAGTATTTTCCATTAAGAATACTGTGAACTGCCAAATAGTGACAGTGTGTTTGCTTCAGTTATCCCCAGAGTATATTTTAATTGTAGTTTTCTCTTTAAACCACTTGTTAAAGTGCTGGAAGTGTATTTGCTGACTTTGTGCATGTTTCATGCAAATGTCACATGTATTTTGAAGGAAAGGATGACAATAGCATGAATGCATTTACCCATTTAGCTTTCTCTTTCATAGGCAATTTCTGTAGGTCATGCTTACCAGCTGTTAATGAGAATGACGGGAGCTGGGGGTTAATTTATTTTTTCAAGTACTCAGTCAGTGCTCAGTAATTGTTGATGATTAAACTGGTGGCACATACAGAGGGCAGGAGGGGTCTGGCCTGGACCTGGCATGGGCTGGCATATCCCTGTTGTTTTCTCCCATTAAGTGATGGTTTCTGCTGTGCCTCCACTTCTTTTCCTCCAGAAGAACATCTTTAATTTGAAGGTGGGGGTTATTTTGTTCTGAGAAGGAAAAGGCAGTTGCTGTTCTCTGTGCTGGAAGATCAAAGGTTTTTACTGGAGAGAGATGCTTTACAGATCCTCTGCTTGTTGTAAATGAAAGGAATGTAACACAGGGGTCTGAATTTCTCTTGTAAGCCATTGAGAGGTGCCAGGATTTGATCCCCTGTGCTCTACAGCCCTTTTATGAGAAAACAGCAGCAAGTCTCAGTTCAGGATGCCAGCCTTGCCTTAGTGAATAATTTGGCAAAACTGTGAGCTGTCAGGTGAGGAATGAGGTGTGGTGATGTTCTGCTAACCTCGATTTGGGAGACCCTGACAATAAGCAGCCAGGGTATTAATAAATGGTGAAATGAGGGGGGAAATGTGCAATGGAACTGACTTCTGCTGGCCTGAAGAGAGCAGCTTTTAGCTCGCAGCTTCTGCTGTGCACCGGGATGCAGCTCTGTGGAGCAGCAGGATGCAGTGCTCAACTGCTGTGGCTGAGGTCCCTGTCCCATGGCATTGCTTGCCCAGGCAACAGCCCAAGCCATTCTCCATTTCCGTGTGTTGGGCTCCTGCCTGTGCCCGGCTCTGCCTTGTCTGTGGGAAGGGCTGTTCCCTGGGGTAGTTCCTTCCCATTTATGTTTTGTTGGCAAGTCCATATAAAGAAAATGAAAGGGTCAGGGACTCTTTTTTTTTTCTCTTTCTATCAGGGTTGCAAACCTCAAAACTGTTTAAAATTTATTTCCCAGACTTTGATCCCTTCTCAGTGTAATTTCATTACAAGACCCCAGTTCTGTCGTCAAGGCCTGTTAATAGTGCTGCAAGATAAATACAAAGTATTAAAAAGCACTCTTTTTTTCAGTTATAAAAACTGTAGCAATAAAAGGGCAGCAGGACTTCCTGTGCTGTGGAAAAAAAGGGTTTGTGTGTCCTTTGGGGGAGCGGAACCCTTTGAGCTGGGTGGTGGAAGGAGACCAAAGCTCTCTACAGAAGTTTCACCTCCTGACTGTGATCCATGTGCTGGAGCCAAGCTCTGCAGAGGCTTGGGTTTGTCCTGGCTGGGAGCACTGGGGTTTTACTCATCTGGAACCACACAGAAAAGGAAAACCACAAAACTCTCAGCTTCCCGCTCTGCAGGTACCGTGATTGCAGCTCCTCATTTCTCTACTTTCACTTTCAGCAATGTTTGCTTGCCTTAGGAATGGATGTACTAAGGTCTTTATTTAAAATATTATTTGTCTTTTTAGGTCCATTCTCTCTTCACTGATAGGATGCAAGATTTTTGTCTAGAGTTGCATCAGCTGATGTTCCAAAGCCAGTCTGTTGTTCACTGCTGCAGAAGTGTCTTGCTGCAGATCCCTTGGCTGTTGGTCTGGAGTCAGAGTTGTTGTATCCATCTGTGCAGTTCTTCCTTCAGGAAGAAGTTTAACTGTTGTCACACTTCAGTATTATCTTCACTAGCAAGGAAGTGATTTCTGCCCCATAAGTAAATGTCCACAATGCTGTTGAAAGCAGCCAGGTGTTGGGGGCAGCTCCAGCAATCTGCCAAGCTCCTGAAGGCAGCAGCCCTGTGCCCAAATCCAGGCTGACTCCAGCCTTCAGTGGAGCTCTGCAAGGAGTTTGGTACCTGCTGCCTTCACTCCTTCCAGCACAGCAGCAGAGCAGCAGCTTGTTCCTGGCATTCTGTGTGTTTTGTCACTTGAATGACAATGTTGAGCAAGGGTGCCACCACCGTGTGTTTTTCTGAAGAGGGTTTGATGCTGCCAAGCTATTAAAGCTGAAAATTCTGTTGGAAACATCGGTCATTAGACAGTGCCTGACATGTCTCAGCAGTGGGAATCGGGTTCCTTCCTGTGCTTGTCCTGCTGCAGGGTATTGCTAATTTGTACTGAATGCTTCACAAGACAGTACAAAGCTGCAATTTTTTATGAGTGCACAAGATTTTTATTTTTTTTTGTAAGAAAAATATCAGCCCAAAAGCTGGTGTTCACAGAGCTGTGGTGTGATGTTTAACAGAGCCTCTGAGTGTTCATTAAATTATTTTGGTGTTGAGAAATAACTGGCCTTTGGGTGTTTCTGCTGGATTTCAGCATGAGGAGAGGTTTGAACGAAGCAATGCAAGTGAACCAAAGTTCCTTTAAGTAAGCTTTTTTTAGAGTTTTTTGCCCTTTTTTGTTTTTTTATTCCTTGCTATGTGAATTTTCCTTCATTTTCCCCTCTCCAGGCTGGTAGTATTTGGAAAAATCCAAACTATGTATTACCAAGTTTTGGATCCAGACATGAAGATTTGCTATGCTTGCATTGCACAAAGGATTATGTATGTGGTAATAGTGGTCAAGTGGCAAAGCAGCCCAGTGCTGGGGTCAGAGCATTATCCCTCCCCAGCAGAGTCTGAAGCCTGTTAAAAGCCCACTCCAGTATGAGTCTCCTCACTATAGTACAGATTGTTTCCAACATTTTATTTGTGCATGTTAGTGCAGCTTGAACATTGTCACACACACCTTTTCTCAGCTTATTCTTTCTAGGTATTTAACTAGTTGGTGACAGGCAACATGTAACTATTCTTACTCCCCTGCCTCTGGAGGATTTCTTACTCTGTGATTCTGTGACTGTGGCTTCAGTCTGGGTCCAGGGTGTTTATTGGAGCCAGGGGGATGCAGGCTGTGATTGGCATTGTCACTTTGCTGGCCTGAGGTATCTGGAGGAATGATGGAAACATGCTTGTTGCTTTATCCAAAGAAACTAAATCCTTTCCATTGACCTTAGGCTAAGACATCAAGGGCAGATTTTTTTTTCCTTGCTTTTAGTCTGAGTACAGGCTCCTAAAATTAAAAAGAAAAGTACTAAAATCAACCAGCCCCCCTCCCCAGTCCTCCTTCCTATGGTATATTTCATGATTGTTGCTATGCTGTTTCATATTGAAAAAGTACCTAGCGTGGCCCTTTGCATAATTTATTGTTGTTGTTCACCAGGAGAGGCTCCAGGTGCTGCACAATAAATTTCCCAGGGCAGTGTCACCCTTTGTTTCTGACAGCTGCCCCATGACAGGCTCAGCTCTGCAGGGTTATGCTGTTGCTGTCTCAGGCAGAGGTTGCAGGAATATTTTGGGTGAAGCAAAATGCTGCTGTGAGAGCAGACACAGACTCCTGGTCTGGCAGCACCTCCCATGTGGACAGTGGAACCCTCCAGGCTCTCTCCAGCAGTGTTTCACCAGGCTCGGCACTGGACTGTGACTCTGAGCCATGTGGTGAATGCTGCTCTCTGGCCAGGAATTTCCTGAACCCCAATTTGGGCTGGAAGCTGCTGTTTCATCTGAGTGCTGCACTCTCCTCTGGGCAAGGAGCTTGAACCCTATTTATACAAATGGTGTTTCCATGCAGGAAACATCAGGGATAATATTAGAGGTTACCAGTGGGTTTTGGAAAGTCCAGAGACTTCATGCTCAGGTTTTGCTTCTGGGAGTTTCCAGTCTGAGGGAACTAATCTTAATCCGATTGCAATTTCTTGCCCTCTAAGCTTAGCCTACTTTACCAGGCGTTGTGCTGGAGGTATTTATAGATGCTGGGAGTGCTGTTGGATGTAGCCTGTATCCTGCATTGCCAGTCATGGAGGGGGGTGTCTGCTGGTGCAGCTGGGAGCCTCCTCCCAGTGCCAGAACATGCAGGTGTCTCACTAAAATATTGTCTAGTACCATGGAGTGTGTTCATGAAGGCAGTGGCCAGTAATCCTTCCAGAGTCCTGGCTGCTCTAGGCTTGGGTGTTTTACTCCCTAGCTGGAAGCACTTGTGGCTGTGGGTGAATGATGGCTAAATCCTCTTTCTAAGGAGGTGACTCCTAAAAACGAGCATACTTAGCTTACTCCTGCAGTGCAAAATCATCATTTCAGATTTGAATGCTGACTCTCTTTCTTGTATTTCTCAATTTCTTATACGAAATTGAAGGTTTCATTGAAGGACTAAAAACATCAGTAACAGACAGATGCACTGAAAATATTTGTACCCATTAAAGTGAATTTCTGTGGTTACATCTCTTAAAACTAAGTCAAACCCCAAGCCTCTTCTCTCATCCAGACTCCTCAAATAGAACTGCATGATATGCTGAAGTTCTTCAGGTTTTGTTTCAAAATTTGACCGTTTCTTTCTTGAAAAATATCTTGCGTTTGAGACTGGAAACCTACTTTAGTCTCAAATTATTTGTGCTGGTGTTGGAGTGGATCCATGAGCAAGACTGGAAAGGAAGGAAATGTAAGTGCAGGATGGTAGGTTGGAGGGGTCTGTGGGCAGGCAGAGCTGTGCTAGCAGCAGCAGGAATAACCAGCTGGAAATCCTGGGAGCGTTCAGGATGTCAGCAACTGCAGGGCTGCAGCTCTGAACGCAGGTAAATGTTTGCTGTCTCTACATCACAGCAGGCATTTTGTTAGCAGACAAGATACAGCAGTTTGGTTATTTAAAGCTGTTGGAAGAGCAGAGATCTGTGTCGTTTTTGGTTTGTTTTTTTTTTTCACATCTCAGAGTTTGCAGTAGCTTTGCTTGGAATTACCTTGAAAGAAATCAGAGCTGATAGTTTTCTATTAAGAAAATTACCTCAAGCACTGAGCCCTGAAGTAAATAATCCATTCTTCCCCATTTCCTCTGTCTTTTTGTTGATGTGTTTTAATACTACAAGGGAGAGGTAGAAAGATTGCACAGCTCATCACAGATCCATTGATTTTCCTTCCTGCTGTTTGCTGTCACAGCTTGTGTTTCTGTGGTTATATCTCTTTTTCATGGTTACAGTAAGGAAAGAGAGTGCAGATTTGATTGCTGGTGTATCATCTCTCCACAAACAGAGACTGACTTCAGCATCTGACCAGAGAGAATATTTACCTGTGCACTGTGACTCACTTGAACACTGTGACCTCTGCTCAGGCTGTGGCAGCAAGAGGTTGATCCTCCTGAGTTAAACCGAGTGGAAAATATTTTCACAGGGATCAGTTTATACCCTTGCAAGATAGAAACCTTGGAAAAATCCTTAATCTACCTCTGTTTTGAAAATCTTACTTCTTGAAAAGGGAGCATTTTGTTCTGTGAAACCTGAAGATGATAAGCAGTGCTCTTGAGGTGTGGCATGCGGGAATGGTGGTGAGGAAATTCTAGGAATAAGTTAGAATTGCTTTCTCCAGCAGGAGGTGACTCAGAGGCTTGAAGAAGTGGCCAGGTTATCCTGTACCAGCCACAGTGTGTCCAGCAAGACCAGGAGAGTGGCAATCCCTTGGTGCTGGGCACTGCTGAGGCACCTTGAATCCCTCATGACAAGACAAACTTCAAGGGGCTGGAGCATGCCCAGGGAAGGGAATGGAGCTGGGAAGGGTCTGGAGCTCCAGGAGCACCTGAGGGAGCTGGGAAAGGAGCTCAGCCTGGAGAAAAGGAGGCTCAGGGGGAATTTCTGGCTCTGCACAACTCCCTGCCAGGAGGGGACAGCCGGGGGGGAAGGGCTCTGCTCCCAGAGAACAGGGACAGGAGGAGAGGGAACAGCCTCAGGCTGGGCCAGGGGAGGTTTGGATTGTATATTAGGGAAAATGTCAAGCATTGGGCTGCCCAGGGAGCTGGTGGAGTCCCATCCTTGGAAGTGTAAAAATGTGTGGATGTGGTGCTTGAGGCCATGGTTTGATGGTGAACAAGGCGGTGGTGCTGGGGTGAGGGTTGGACTTGGCAATCTTAGAGCTCTTTCCAGCCTTAATGATTCTGTGATTCTGTAAATCATAGATGTTCTGGGTCAAGTAAAAATAGTAGTACACAGTCTGACTCTGGAGGAATACTTGTGGCCTGCATGTGACCTGCTAGACAGCTGTTTCTTGTTGTGTGAAGTCTGGTTGGCTGTGGTGGTGGTAAAGGGGCCTCACAGTGATGAGAACTTAACTGCAGAGCCAAGTGCTTGGATTAATTCTGGTGACGGATAGCAGCACATAAATAATTCTGTCCTTGGCCTAGCACCCATTCACCAGTGCAGCAAGGAACAAGGGCTGCTGTCAGCTCAAATTTTTCTGGGGCTTTTGTGTAGGTGCTTTTCCCAGTGTCTCTTTTGGCTGTGATCTATGGAATGTCAAGGGCTGTGCATTTAGTGACACAGGTGCTCCAGCTCTCACAGGAGGTGCTGTGGACGCCTTGCTCTGGCAGCTGCCTTGGAATGAGCTGGGGATCACCTTGGTATTAGAGCTGACTCTGTGTCACCATCCCCATGTCCTAACACAAGCTGTGATTTGCTAATGTTGTAAAATACGAAATCCTTTTCTTACAATATGTCATTTTTTTTCTGTTTATTTCCAGATGCTCTCTATATTTTGTGCTGACAGAAAGTTCACTTTATGTTCATTGTCTCCCAGGTAAACGCAAAGCGCTGAAGTTAAATTTTGCAAATCCACCTTTCAAGTCCACAGCAAGATTTACTCTAAATACTTCTGGAGTTCCTTTCCAAAATCCACACATGTGAGTATAAAGCCAATGTCACAACTAGTGGAACAACTTTGAAATTAATTAGTCAACACCCAGTGTTAGTTAAATGCAATTTGATTAGTCCAATTATTTGTAGGTTGTTTAAGTCTCTCAGTTTGAGTCACTGTAAAAGATTTTTTTTCCAGAATTAAAAAAAAGGTTAAATTGGGATCTTCTTGGTTTACACTGGAGCTAATGCCTTCCAGAATTGATTGAAATGAGTATTATAGCTGAGAATGCTAGATACACCTATAATTAATGTCTAGACTGATTCACTGTTGTTTTCCTATCTCTTTATTCAGCTTATTACTTTTTGTTAGAATTTCTTGTTTCTGTGTTATTTGTGAAAGCCATAACTGTGATAGAATTGTTTTCAGCACTAAAACAGACAAAGGTTGAAGATTATAATTTTAGCAACAGGGAGATGTTAGGGGAGTTATGCAGAGATTAGGTCTCAGTGAGTTTTCTAGCCAGTTTAGCCCCAGGATATCCCTGTCCAAAGTCTGAGAGCAAGTGTGGCACAGAGCTGTTCCTGACTCTAGTAAACACCAGGGTACATCAGCACCAAAAAGATCAGCTTTGTATCCTCAGATCCACCAATCTAGCTGGACAGTGCTGCTCTGCAGCTGGTCCCTGTGGCAGATGCAGCAAGCATGCAAAAGATGTCCCACATTTTTCTCCTCTAAGGTCTCAGGAGTTTTGCCAGTGTCAAGTCTCAGAAACTGCACCTGCAGCCTCCCTGCTGCCTGGGCTCTCTGGAGTGTCCCTGTCGTAGGCTGCTCCTGCTTGGCTCTGCATGTCACTGCCTTTCTCCTGGAGCTCAGTGCTTTCTGCTTCCCCAGGACAAACTGCTGGGCTCTGTTCCTGGTAGCTTTGGGGATTTTTAAACAAGCTTTTATCGAGTTAGGAACATGTTTCTGATGAGTTATTGATGGTAATTACAATATGGAGAAATTTTATAGAGTACTTCAGTACTTCTTAAAATCTGAGTGACCTGTCCAGCAAGTCGTCCTCTTTCCTTCTCTCTCCTCACTGAAATAGAGTACTTTTATTGGTTATAGAGCTCACATTTAGATACTCACTTTTTGTGTCTCATCACATCATCAAACTCTTGTAAAGATTTTCTGCAGAACCCCTTCTGGGGCTCTTTCATCTCTCTGACCTTGTTAGTCCATTAAATAAAGGACTTAGTCTCAGCTGGTGAGTCCTCACCATCAGCCATCTATAGGGATTTGAATTTTCTGTGCTTATCTCTGCAGATTTCTGTCTTGGATTCACTGGAAGTCAGTGGCTCCTGTCTAGCACAGAAGAGCTTTCGTTGTTAGTCTGTGACATCTTAAGTTTTGTGTTTGTGTGAGTGATTGTCAACACTGTCCAAGACAGGTGCTGCTCTTTCTCTGTGGGGGTTGCAGTTGTTGGCAGGGATTGGCTCCTGGGCTGGTTAATGGTGTTACTGGACTGAGGGCTTGCAGGTGTTTTGGGTTGGATATGATAGCTGTTCAAGTGCCAGAACTGATGGTGATGTGTCTGTGCTAAAGCTTTCTTGGGAGGCTGCAAGCTGTAATAGCCATTTCTCTTTGAAAGAGACAGATGCTGTTAGCTTGGTTGCTTTCTCTGTGGTGAGGCTGGCTGAGCTTGGATGCATCAAATTGTCCTCACGTCCTTTATGTGTCTGTAGCAGATGCTGTTCCTCAAAAGGAGTGTTGACATCTTCTGATTGCACGCTTCTGTCAAGTGTTTGTCTCACAGCTGATGTATCTCTGTCTCCTCCTTCTTCCCTGAGATGCTGGAATGACTTTTTCCTTAGTAGTAGTAGTAGAAACCTTCTCTAGACCTCCTTGCCCAGATGTGTTCCTGACACAGAGCGTGTTTCTGTTCACCAAGCCACTCCTCAGCCTGGTGGAGCTGAACCCTTGGGTGTCCTCCTGAAATGAGCACTGGCTCCACACTGCTGGGGATTGTCCTGGACAGGACCAACAGGCCCAGTTGGTCTGGATGGGTGGATCTGAAGATACAGAGAGGTTAATTTCTCACATGAAATTTGAGGTTCTGTGGTTTGCATCCACTGATCCAGGGATGTCCTGTTGCTTCTGCCTCAGATGGTGTGTTGAGCAGCAGAAAGCAAGGCAGGGGTTTGGAAGGAAGGTCCATTCTGGTTCTGTGACTGCATGTGATGGAGGAGGTGTGTCTTGTTTGGTTCAGCTGGAATTGCTCCCACCAAATCTTCTCCAGAAGTGCAAAGAGATTTTCATCTAGGCATGATGTGTTTCCTGCCTGTCTGTAGGGCATCCAGCACAGTTGTAAACAAAAATTTTACATGTGACCTGTACAGGGTAATGCAGAACAGAGCCTGAATTACAGACAGTAGTTGAGGAATGTAATTCATACTTGAAAGGATGCAGTCTAGAGAAGAGGTAAGAGTTTTACTGGTGGCTGATGCCTGGTCAGAGTCAATGAGGCTGTGTGATTACTGTACTGTGCAGGCTGGGGAGCAGTGGAGGCTGTGGAGACCTGCCAGGTTAGCCCACAGCTCTTTGTGAGTTCAGGCTGACTTTGTCATTTAGGCCAGATTAACAGCTGCTAACTTTTTTCCCTGCAGCAGACATTGCAGAGGCTGGAGGACACAAGCCATGGTTAGGGTGAGCTCTTCAAATTCCAACCCATTATACCAACTGGAAAGCATCCCACCTTTTACCTCATCTGTCCTGTGTCCAAGTAGGATTTGGGTCACAAACAAAATTAGATTACTCTGTTATCTGTGTGGGAGCTTTACAGAGCTGCTTGCAGCTGGTTGCCTTTGCTAAAAGGAGATTCAGATCACACTAATAGGAGTGATGTGGTGAGGTGTGACTGTGGCTGTGCATGGCAGGATTTCTGGCTGGGCTGTGCTGCCCATTGCTCTTGAAACCAAGATGGAAACCATTTGGCTGTAGATGAGATTTTTGATTTTCTGGAAAACTTTGTATTCTTGTGCAGTGATGTTGACTTTAAGAGGATTTAGACCGACCTGCTAGGAAATGGGCAAGCACAGAGAATGTTGTTTGGCATCTGTTGTTGGTTGACAGCATGCTGCTTCTTGAGTCTTCTGTCTGCTGGCTGGGAAGTCTCTTGACTCTCAGAGTTGCCACCTCTTGAGAACCTGATCACATTGCAGTTTCACCTGGAAAGGTGACAAAATGAACTAATCTCTCTTATTGTGTAAATTTGATGTTTGAAGTGTCTGGTGTCCAGTTGAACTCTACAGTCTCCCTATAGCTTGTGAGTGTCTTCATGGGTTTATTGGGCCTTAAGCTTTCCTGAGCTGCCCTGCGTGGAGCTTCTTGTGACACCTGGGAGAGTCACACACTTTCCAGAGAGCTGCCCCAAGATGTGTTGGATGTTCTGCTGGATTCTTCAAAAGCCAGTGGAGGTCCAGTTGCACATCAGACTCTGCTGCTTCCTTTTTTTCTGTATAGTTCAGGGACTGTTATTTCTGGAAAGGTTTTTTTCTGGCTGTTCCAAAGCCTCTCTGAGGGGTCTGTTGTTATTTCATCTCCTCTTAGGCTTTCCCATACCCTTCTGGCATGTGGGGTCAGGCTCTATAGCTTCATAGCCTGCAGCTGGTGGAGTTTTTTAGGAAGTAACCTGTGAGAGTTCCTATCATTTTTGAAAAAAAAAAACCCAAAACCTAAACTCCAAAGGGGAGTATCCTCAACTGCCGTGCCCCCTATTACTGGTGTGAATTTTCCTGTAAATATTTCTCTGTCTCTTCCTTATTTCTGTAATTGTCACTTCACATCTTTAGTATTACTGATGTAAGTGCAAATCCTCTCTGCAAAGGAGCTGTTCGCTGTCTGCAGCTTCCAAATTAAACTTCTCTAGCAGCTTCTGCATCCCTTGGAGCTCCACTGCCCTGGGACTGTTCTCTTCTTTCTGTAAGGGTTTGATATCCCAGCACTCCTGACTTTAGGCCTTCTATGTCTGGAACCAAAATTTGGACCTTGTGTATCTCCATTCAGTGAATTCACATGAATTTTTCAAGGGTGCTGAGCACCTGCCTTCCTGCCACACTGCAGGACCTGGGCTCCTCAGAACTTCTGGAAACCACTGAGCCACCCTTGGGTGTCTAAATCACATACAGCCTGATGTTATGTAATGACCTGACTCCCATGGGTTCCAAGTGCTGAGTGATTGAGCTGTGCAATTACAAATTGTTGCACAAATCTCTACATTCCCCATCCTGTGGATGGCAAGCTATGCCATGCTGTCTTTTGGAAGAGACAGAGGTTAGGCCAGAAGCTTGTGATAGAGAGTTCAGCAGGCATCTCTGGTCTGTGATCCACAGGTAGCTGGGTGTCAGCTGTCCCATCTGGGCATGGTTGGGAGCTGCTCTCCTGGTTCTTGTGCACACAGCCATGGGCAGAGCTGCTCATCTGCAGGCAGAATTTGGACCTTCAGCCTTGACCCTCTTGGTGTGATGCATAACAGGACCCAGGCCCCCATGGTGGGAAGAGCAGTGATGGGTGAGAGGATGGGTATGGTGGCAAGTCACCTCCCAAAGCACTGAGACCTGGCCTGTCCTGCCCAGACAGGGACAGCAGTTGGCTACTGGAGTGGCAGAGGAGCTGTGGTGGCAGAGATGTTGGGTTATCCGAGGTGGGAGAGGCTGGAGGCTTCTGTGCCTGTCCCTGTGAGCCATCCTTGGCCACTGGGCTGGGACACAGCTGTCTCACACACCAAGGCATGAATGTCCTGCAGTTCCTAATTCAAGGTGTGATGGCTGATGCTTGGGCTGCCTCCTCAGGGCTGTTTTCCATGGCATGTTGGGCAAAAGAAGGTGGCATGGGGTAGTGGCAGAGCTGTGTTACCTGTTAAGGTATTTTTAACAGTATTGTCCTTACTTTTCCAGGGACACTAAGGTGGTGTCTGGAGTAAGTCACTCAAGAGTAGTGGTTTTGAGTTGACTACCAGTTTTTTTTTCTACTAAGTTGAATGGTTTGGAGGGGGGTGAAGCATTCTGGGTCAGTGGGAATGAGAAAGGTAGAGCAATGAGCTGGAAATGTTCATTTTCAAACTGAACTTGGCTTCATTGAGCATGAAATCTCCATCAGTGTGGCCTGCTTGGATATAGAGTGTCTGGACAGAAGAGCAAAGCTGGGGATGTCTCCCTTCGGTTGGAGTTTCCTAGGAGTTTCCTATAGACTTTCCTTCTCATGTCTTTTCCATAAATAGCATCTGGATCTGTTGTATTCTCAGAGTATTTTAAAATGGGTTTGTTTGTCCCTTTCCCATTTTATCTGGAAAATTCTGTAAGCTGTTCCAAAACTCTCATTTCATACTGTGTAGAGAAGGTGAGATGTGATGCCATCTCTGAGCATTCAGATGGTCTGATGCATTATTCACCAGTAACTTTTCATGGTTAAGAGGTACAGGTGAGATCCAGAACTCCATTTGACAGCCAGAAGCTGCTGAAATTTCTCCCTTTCTCCCTTCTGCCGTGAGCAGTCCGTGGGATTTGAGCTTTTTGATCAAAATGACCCCAGCCACCAGTGTGTTTCCTGCATCCCAGAGTGTCCCAGGGGTGCTCTGAGCTGAGAGCATTGCTGCTGTCCTGCCCAGGAGGGAGCACTGGGCATCTCTGTGTCTGAGCTTACCAGTTTGTAAGGCAGGCTCTGAAAACCCATCAGATGGAACTGATTGCCACTGACATTTTCCAGGGAGCAGGAGATGCTTAGGCTCATCTTTCTAAACCATCTCTTGGCTTTCTGTAGTTCTTTTCTTCTAGCCTCATGAATTTGCTTTCTGAGATACTTTTTTTATATGATCCAAGGTCAGTGGGGCCACAGTTGTCCCATCCTCACATCCTGTATGTCTTAGGGCCTGGTGTCTTGGCACATGGGTGGAATCCTCAGGCTGAAGAGAACCCAATATTCCCATGTTCCCCCCTCTTCCTTGGGCAAGTGTAATAACTGCTGGCTCCCTATGCAGAACGTGCTGGTGTTTGGTGAGGAAAATGGGACGAAGCAAAATGTTGTGTGACATCTCTGAATACATGTGTATAAAAATACTTGTGTGTAGACACAGGTTTGCTCTCTAGCCATTTTTTGGATAAATATCTTGTTCAATAATTATTTACAAGTAGTGAAGTAGAACATGGGTTATGCATTGGGCTGAGCTTGGTGCCTGTGTGTCTCTGCTGTGCTGAGCAGCTGGTGGAGCTGGGCTCTGACCCTGAGGGGCTGTCATTGTCACTGTTAGTCTGAGAGGGTCAGGCATGGACCACCACAGCTCATATTTTATTGGACTCCAACCCTTTGACTCCAGATGGAAAACCACGTTCCTGCTGGAAACCCCTATAAACCAGCTCTTGGAATAAACTGCTCATTGCTACCCTGTGTACCTGGGATCCCACAGTTCATCAGAGCAGGACAGGCACATCATTTATCTCTTCAGACTTTAATCACCACCTTGTAGTAAAATGTCTTTTGTTTTCCACTGGCTATGGAAAAGTGAATCAACTCTTCTGCTTTGTGGGTTCAAACTGAAGGAATCAGCCATTGCTTTTATCTTCTGTACACATCAAGGAACGGAGAATAAAGAGAGAAGAGTCTTCAGATTCAGAGACTGCACTGACCCCACGGGTCTTGGTCGACAACTTCTGTCCTCATTTTTGTACAAATGAGTGACTTCCAGCGTGTGCTGTGGAGGATGTTGGGTCTGAATGGACAGGATGCACACAGGAAAATCAGCTGTTGAGCAGAGTGGTCATGGAAAGTGTCTTGTGGTGGACAGGATGGATGTGGTGGAGGTGGAGGTTGGCCTGTGGTTTTGCTGTTCTGCTTGTTTGGGGAACAGGCTACTGAAAGGGACTTTAATTATCTGGGTTTGCTGTGTATTGTTTCTGTGAAAACTACAGACATCCTTGGTATCAGGTGGATGTTCTTGCCTCATACCACAAACACCTTTCCATTTTGGGAAACTTCATTAAAGAGAGCAAATAATAAAATAATAGCATAAACTAAGTTGGAAAGGACCCACAAGGATCATTGAGTCTCCTGGCCCTGTACCCTGCAAAAATCCCACCCTCTGCTTGAGAGTGTTGTCCAAAGGTTCCTTGAGCTCTGGCAACCTTGGGCTGTGACCATTCCCTGGAGAGCCTATTCAGTGCCCCACCACCCTCTGGAAGAAGAACTTTTTCCTAATATCTAAATGGCCAAGCCAGTCTCCAGTGGATTATGGCAATGCTGAGCAGTCTTCTTTGTTGAGCCTATTTTAATTCCTTCCTT
Source organism: Dicaeum eximium (assembly GCA_013396995.1). Taxonomy (NCBI): domain Eukaryota; kingdom Metazoa; phylum Chordata; class Aves; order Passeriformes; family Dicaeidae; genus Dicaeum; species Dicaeum eximium. The sequence continues at coordinate 103,495 of VWZP01002787.1, forward strand.
CCTAAGATAAGCTTGGAATAAATCCAGGTGAGCAAATGATCCTTCATGCCTGGCAAAAGTGGTGCCTTTGCAGAGACAAGTGTGGCTCAGTTGGAAGTGATTGTTTCTGGTATCTCTTGCTCCAGCAGTGTTAAGGTGGTTGTCCTCTCTGAGGAGCACAGGGGCTTTGCTGTAACACAGCTTGTGTTCTTTTCTCCCTGAAATTCTAGGTGGTATTTCACACCAGTGAAAAAGGGGAAAGGTGTTTTTCTAGGAACATTGGTTTAGCTCCTTACAGCACCTTTAGTTTTCTGTTAGCATCCTTGCAGAGCTTACACCAAACCAGTTCTTGGCTCTGAAGGGTCAGTGAGAGCACCGTGCCCCAGCAGCCATCACGGAGGAGCCCAGCATGGAAAATCCCACCACACTACTGGAGCCTGGGAATCTTCACCTGGTCTGCACAAATCTTTTGTTTTAGAGAAGGGACATTTTAAATAAAAGTCAAGTTGGTCTACTTGGTCTTGTTACAAGCTCTTTTGGTCACCACATTGAAGTAGCTGCTGCATCTCTGAATAAGCAGTCTCTGTCTTGCAGTCAGGTGCTTTCTGTGTCTCCCATCTGTCCTTGTCTGCCACAGAAAGAAATACGTGACCAGGTGCATTCTTGGCAGTGAATTTCAGGTTATTTCAGGCTGTGATGCTGCCCAAAGTTTGTAAACTATTGTTGGGTTGTATTTTTTTTAAATTCCAATAGAGAAGTTGGACTTTTCCACTCTGGAGTTGTAATTTTTTATCCTACAGAAGTTTAAATTAGAAAAATCACTTCTTTGGAGTATTTGAAACTAAAGCATTTCTTTTAGTTGAATTAGCAGTGCTCATTATGTGCCCCACTCAGGTGGTTCCCACAAGGAGCTGAGCAGAGCCCATGGTTCCTTTGCTGGCCGTGTGTCCATGGCTGCAGTGGTCAGTGGTGCAAGGATCCAGGGCTTACACACAGTGCTTAGCAGAAACCCATCTCACCCAAGCTCCTCCAACTGCTCTGAGATAACAGGTCCTCATGTTGAGAAAGATTGCTAGAGCTGGACAGCTTGAGGGACTCTGAGATCCAGAATACAACTTTTGTTCCTAGAGAAGTCTCAGAGTGCAGAGTGTTGATTAACTCTTGTCAGTTGTAGGGCTCTGGAAGGAATGAGTAAGGATGTAGTTGTTCAGTTCATTCAGACTTATTTGGGAGAGGGGACCTGATGAATGGCAAGCCCACCTGGGAGAGACCACCAGTCCTAGATTGGTGGATTCAGGATGGAAGCTCGATTTTTAATTTTTTTAAGGGAAAAAAAGTTGTTAGTAAGATCTACCTTAGCACAAGAAAAGCAGAGCAGGGATGGTCAACGTGCCTCGAGGGAAGTAGCATGTCACTAACATACAGGTATTTGGCTAATAAATTAATAATGCATGTTTCTAATTGTAGTAATAATGCAGTTGGAAATAATAATTCTCGTTGCTGTAAGAAAACGAATTGCTTATGACTTAATGTGTTAAAATGAGTTCAAATCATCGGGTGCTGCTTTGCCCCCAAGGAGGGGAGATTGTTTAGATGGAAATTGGAGGAACAAGACCTGGCTGTGATTTGTGCTGCTGAGTGCTCAGTGGGCAGTGTGACTAGCTGAGTATTGTGTTGTACGTTACTGTGTCATGTGATAACAGCACCATGTTTTCCTGTCATTTCCACAACCTTTCCTGGCTGAAGTGACACACAAGCAACCCTGGGTAGTAATCACATTGTCCCGTTCACTTTCAAAAGGAGAGAAGCGGACCTCATCCAGAAACTTTCCAGCAGGCTACAGTAAGCTTTCCTGTCTGTTAGCCATTGTCAAATCTTCTCCATCCTGCAAAAATGGCATCTCTTAAAGTAATGAAATTGTCTCAGAAATAGTGTCATTCCATCGGGTGATTGTTGCCTAATAATGATTTTGCAAACTATTTATGGTCTGTATTGAGGTTATTTTGTTGATTCTTACGGCTGTGCTCGTGTCTCTGTTTGCTGTTCTCTCTCAGGGAGCTGCCCATGACCCAGGAGAGGAAATAAATAGAATCAGCATTCTCAGAAGGGTTGTTTAAATTAATTAGCTCTGAGTTTTCCAGTATTATCCTGAAGTTCTTGAATCCAGTTTAAGCTGTGAAATCCCAGCAGTGGTGGGTTCAGTGAGTGTCCTGCAGTTTGGCTCATGGCCGAGTCAAAATGAGTTTGAGATCAACGTGCTCAGTTAAATTCAGCTCAGTGTTCACCACAATGGGTGGAGAGGTTTCCTCCATGTAAGGGCAGGGTTAATCAAAATCCATTGTAACTCAGTATTTTACCAGGGGAGCTTAATACAAAATATTGACATTTTAAAAGCCCAGCCAAGCCCCATTGCAGCCAGGGAGACTCTTAGCAGCCTTGAGCACGTGCTGGGCTGAGACATGTGGGCTGTGGAAGGGCTGTGCCATCTTCCACTTTTTGTTATTTTCTTTATTTTAACATTTTGGAGGAGCATAAAAGCCAGAGCAGTGCTAGAGGGAATTTCAGCCTCTTAGTCACAAGGAAAGGGAGCAAATGTGCTTTGCTTTAGTCTGGGTAGGTCACAGGTGCAAAACTATTTCCCTCCTTTGCCACATTTTCTGTATCTCTTCTTCATGTCTAGGAATCTATTCCTGAATATAATGAAGCCTCAGGACAGCTTACATGGATCAGAGCAAACCCAATTTAGTTCTGCCCCTCTTGCAAGGATGCTCTTTGTTTATGAAAAGCAATAATTTCTTCTTTTGAGAGTCCAAAAACTTTGTGACAGCACCAACATTTCCACCCCTCTAGGAAAAGAACCTGAACATTTCTTCTGGAGATCTTTTCTAGTGAAATTCAAACTGGGGTTGATATGGTATTAGCATTGGCCTGCAGGGTCTAAAAATGGTTTTAGAAATGACACAGACTTTGAGATAGAAGAAACAAAGCTCTCCAAAATCTCTCCAGGCTGTCTGAGAGTCTTGGTAGGAACATGTCAGCCACAGTCCTAAACTGTGTTTGTACTCTGAAGCTACACACTGTCATTTGAACTCTGCAGTTTGCCTGGAAGCTTTTTTGTTAGGATTTACATTTTAGCGTTGGCTGATGGATCACAAATCAATTTTTAAAATGTCAGCCTTTTTACCAAGCCTGTGGAGAAGTAGAATATATTCTCATTAACCCTAGTGAAAATAGGAGCTTTAATGACAGACTTGTGAGCAGAATCCAGCACCAGGCAGGCTTGGGAAGCACAGCTGGTTTGCTTGGATATTTTTGCTTCTGCAGATTTTATTCATGTCAGCTGTACCATTGAATATGTCAGCTTTTGGGCTCCTTTGAGTCCTGCAGAGCTCTCAGCAAAGTGAAACAGAGGAGATAGGCAGCTACCTACACCATCTTTTTGGCCTTGCTTCATGTCTGTTGACTTTCAATTTTGCTTAAAAAAACCCAGCTTTTCTCTGCTTCTTTCAACAGCCCTTCTTTTTCATGCCAAGGAAATGCTTATTTTTAAAATGGAAAAAGGGAGGGAGGGAGGGAGTTGTAGCCTCCCTGCAGTTGATTGTTAACAGCAGGGCTCGGGGAGCTTTCACAGCCTGTCTGGGAGCTTCCCAAGGTGTCTGTGGGTCTCCAGAGGAGATTTTGGGGTCCCCTGGCCATCCCAGACCTCCCTGTGCATGTCCAGCTGTGCAGCTTGTGGCGAGTGGCCTCGTGGCCGTGCTGGCCCGGCGGTGCCTGGCGCCAGCGCCCGCCCGCCTCCTGCCAGCCTGGACACAGCTCTGACAAAGGACAACTGTTTGCAGGAGTTGTTGTCTTGCTTGGTGCTCCTAATCCCTGGAATAACTGCTGTGACAAGCATAGTAACCATCTGAAGGGAGACGGACACATTGGTGCCTTTCAAATGCAAGGCCAACTCCTCAGCCCCTTTTTTCTTCCCTTTTCAAAAATATTCAAAAGCAAGATGAGTTGGAAGCTCAAGCCCTGGATGAGTTGTCAGGAGCTGTAGTCACTCTAAGGTGCTTTTGGAAATGCTGCTTTTAACTGTTTGAAGAATATCTAGCCCACTTCAGCTATTTATATTATTTTTTAAAATCATATATGAAGCCCCGCAAGTCCATCTCTACACATCCTAGGCATTTGGAGAATATATGTCCAATTTTGCCCAACATTCCCAGCCTTAGAGAAGGTTGGATTGCGCAGCTTAAAAACAAAATAGTGAGAGAAGGCACATGTCTGCTGACTTTTTGTGCAAACTCTGATGTGCGCTAATCCCAGGAACTGGGCACTAACTTCTTTCTACCTTCACTAGACCCTGGGCTGTGTGGTTATCCTGCTATTCTTTGAAGCAGGCTGCTGTAGTATCCAGAGCACCAGGATGTAGTGCAAGGTTTAAGCAGCTTTTTTGCATTTGGAGGCATGTCCACCCTTTGGATTTATGCCCTTGTACAAACATACAGATAGATGTCCTGCACTGGCGAATTAGTTTTTATTGCTTCACTCAGATTTACATCAAAAAATTCCCAATTTAGATCAATGCAGAGAGTCTGTGTTCTAGATTTGCATTCTTGGCACGGTAATCCTGTGGGATTTTGATTTACACTGAAAAATTTCTGATCCAAAGCATAGTTTTTTGACATTAAAAGCAATTATTGCATTGCAGTTATGACTTTTGAGGTGGGCCACAGTGCCCTGCTTGCATATGGCAAATCAGCTAAATGAGCAAAACCTCTATTCAAGTATCTGTCACTCTGTCAAACTGGTAATTTGGTTATTTGACCATTTCCCTGGGTATTTAAAAAGCGCTGAGCAGGAGCTGTGGTTGTGAGACAAGGCAGATGGCATCATAAATACATAATGGGAATTAAACCAAGCTCCAAGACGGGAGGGTTTGGGGGAGGATGATGATGGTGTCTCCATCCAAACCCCTGGAGAGCAGCAGAGCCCTCGGTGCAGCCCTGGGGAGGAGGGAGGGGATGGGATATTCCCCAGCTCCCACCTTGTTCCCGGCAGCTCGAGGCACCATCCTGCAGCTGCGGAACAATGGCCCAGATCTGCTTTCACACCACAGCTGGGGACACACAGGCTGCTTGTGTGACAGGGCAGTAATGAATTCCAGCTCGCTTTCTCTTCTGGGCTAGGGTCAGAAAAGCAAAGTTTCCTAGCCTGAAAAACAGAGGGAAGAGAGGAGAAGGGTTTAATTGCTGATTTGAATAAATTGCTTCAATGGTTAAATTTTTTAACTCCATGAGCACTTTGATATGAAACATTATTTTCAAACAAGAGCTGAAAAAGGAGCTCAGTCAGTGAAAACTCAACATTTCACCTCTCTGCTGTTTTTCCTCTGTTTTTTGAAGAGGATTGAGCTCTCAAAGATCATGCTCCTTCGTGCCCACCAGCTGGTAGGAGGTGAGGCAGGAAATACCCATTTGTCTGTGCTTCCTTAGCATGGTGCTTCTCACCTCCCTTCCTCCCTCAAAACAAGAACTATTTTTATGGCACTGACAAAACAGGATGGTGGAGCAGTTAGACAGAAACCAGTTCAGGAGCTCCCAACAGAAGCTGTCTGTGAGACACTTGGCACATATGGAGGTCATGTTTCTTTTCTTTTTTTTTTTCCATTTCTTTCTTCCTCTGTTCCTTTCTTTTTTGTCATTTTGCGACCTTTTGTTTCGTTCCTCGCTTTCTAGTAAGCAATTTCCATGGAGAACCCCACTGAGTGCAGGGTTTGTTATCCATCCCACCTGTGCTGTGTTGCAGCACTATCAGGTGGTTTCCCAAATCATTTCTAAGTGCAGTGTAGGGGCACTGTAGGGAACAGCAGATGGAAATCTTGACTGGGCAGGTTAGAGAGCAGGAAACACCACGGCATACACAACCCAGCAGTGGGGAGAGGAGCTGCTCCCAAACACAGGTCAGGGGTTCAGGACATGCAGCTGCTCCAAATGCAGCAGCACTAACCCAAAGTGCAGCAGAGGAAGCCATTAGAACTGTAGCTGCTCCAGTCAATTGGCCTTTTGCCCTCTCAAAACCTGGGATCCCAATAAAACCCCGTCATGGTTGGGTGCCCAGCTGGGTGGTGGTTGCAGCTGCTGGTGACCAGGATGGGATTTATCAGCGTGGAATCAGCCATGACCTGTTCATTCCTCGGCTGATAAACTCCGTAAGCTCCGTGTGTTTGGCTGAATCCCCCATGTGTGTTCTGCTCGTTGGGCCAGGCCCTGGACAGGCAAGTGGGGGCTGGATCAGATACCCAGAATTTGATAGATCTCTCCTGTACACAGGGTGTTCACAAGTACCTGTATGCTTCAAAATCCCTGTGAGATCAGTGTGCCCTGCAGTGGAAACTGTCTGCATTGCTCTTAGTGCATCTTGAAAGTGGAAAATGTGGGCTTTTGGCTGACTTTATGACTCAAGATGTGTGAATCAGCTAATCAACTAATGAAAAACTGAAATTTTGCATGGCATTTTTAAGATGAAAAGTGTTGCAAATACTTGTGCATTTCCTGCTAATTCAATGGTAGCATTGCTGCATGTGAATGAACCATTGGGGGGCACCTTTGAACTCTTCTGTTAACAAAATTTGGACATTCATCTGCTCCTTACCTGGGCAAAACCTGGTGGCTTCAGTAGGGGCAGGGTTTGCCTGAGAAATTTAAATTAGGTGCTTGGTGAAGACGCACCTGAACAGGCAGATTTTGTTTTCCTATGTCACAAAGAACTTGTCTTGGTTTTTATAAATTATTGGCTCTTTATTTGGTTTTGGATAAACTCACTCATTATCTAAGTGTGTATTGGATTTTGGGGGTTTGGGGTTATTTTCTTTTTTAATTGCACTTTTCCATTAAGGGCAGACTTTTCCTAAAATCTCACTGGTTCATCCAGAAGAGCTTTGCCTGTATTGATAGAATCCCAGCTGGAAAGGAGGCAGGTGCTGGGATGTGGTGCTGTAGAGCAGCAAGAGCTTTGGGGAGATGGGGCTGGGAGTGCTCTTCAGGCTCTTGGTGCTGCATGTTACCAGATCCTGCTCACAGCCTGATGTATTTTGTGCAAAGTAGAAAGAACTGTGTAAATGAGTGCTTAGAATGACTCTATGAGACATATTGAATTTTATGCTGCAGCTGGAGAAACTTATCCTTAATTGAAGCTGTGGGCAAGTGTATGTCATTTTTGATTTAACATTTTCCCTCACCCTTCCACCCCCACCCCAACCAAAATCCTTTGTGGAGTCAGATTGTTGCTGTAGCTTTGTGAATCCCTCTCTTCTAATGTTTAATCAAGTGCTGAAAAGAGACATTTAAAGACTATTTAAAATGTGGAAAAATTGCTTCCCAATATTTTTGACAGAGAGAGACTGAGAACACACAGCATTGAATCATCAGGAAAATTGAAGATTTCCCCTGAGCAACATTGGGATTTTACAGCAGAGGACTTGAAAGACCTTGGAGAAATTGGACGAGGCGCTTATGGTTCTGTCAACAAAATGGTCCACAAACCAAGTGGGCAAATTATGGCAGTTAAAGTAGGTGATGCCCATCCTTACATTTGTACTTCAGTCCGTTGGGATGCAGTGTGATGGAGAATTAAGGTTCTTCCATCTAGCACCCATCTACTGCTCTGTTCTATTTATTTCTGGTGTAAAGGCTGCTGTTTGCTGAAAATACAGTGTATAATGGGCATGTTTTCAGGTGATTTGTGACGTTCTCATAATTGCTGTGCCCTTTTCAAAATGTCTGTCAGGAACCTGCTGTTCTGAGGGGATCACACGTCTCTGGAGACTGATGATGGGGCACGGGCCTTTCACCTCTGGGTCACTGGTTCAGGTACAGCCTAGGCTGGTGGTAGGCACAACTTGACATCTCATAGCTTCTTGGTGTCTTTTGTGAAATAAGGTAATGGCTTAAAATTAGCTGTTTATGTCAGCATTGCCATGGTGTGGCAGGCTGACACCTCCTTGCCAGGAGGAGCTGGAATGGAGTGGATGTCCTCTAGGGAATGTTGTGCTCTCGCTGATATATGATGGAGTGTCTGCTTTGTGCTTACCATGTCAGACTGTCCTGGAGGTGGAAAGTGTAGCAGGTTTCTTGACTGTCCATTTTCTACTTCATGCTACCCCAAAACTTACCTTAGAACCAGGAACAGCCTCCTCTCCCAGCTGGGCAGTAATTGCCTGACTTGCCACAGCAGTGCTGCTCACTGGGCATCTTTGAGGAGCTGCTTGTCCATGGAGGTGGGCAGCAGCTGTTCTCTGTCTCTCTGGTCCTTTCCTTTGCTCACTGTAGGTTGCTAATGACATCTGTCTTTTAACTCTTGTCAATGATATCAACTCTTAAGTGCTCTTTTGGCTCCCAGGAAAAAGCAGAAGTGAGCTATGTAGGAGTCTGCATTGCTGTCTTTTCCAGCTCTCTGTCTTCTTTGGAATATTCCCTGATCCAATCTGGAAACATTTGCCCTGCTGGTCTCACATGCCAAGCAGACATACCTCAGCCCCAGCTCTAGCTGCTCTGAATATAATTCCTACCTGTCTCTGGTGTGTCAGGTTACTGGAGTAACCCTCATCCTTTGATCTTCTCCAGTAAATACTGACTTCCTCACAGTGGTGGGATCACTGGCTAGGTCTCTTGAGTGGTTTTGATCACCATGCAGTGCTGTTTCAAGCAGGGTTTGAATCCCTGAAAGTCTCCAGTGGAGCTAGATGTTGCCTGTAGCTAGAGGCTGGTTTCTTTCAGTTGCCTTTGGTGGAACTCACAGGTGTAGTTTGCAGGTGACAGGTTGAAGAACCTTGGTGTAGTGAAATGATTGCTGGACACCTCCACCTTCTCAGACTCAGGGTGTGTGACCTGGGTAGCTGTAGTTGTGCTGAGGGTGTGAAGGGGGCTCACCCCCAGAGCTGAGTGGCTGTTTCTGGGAGCTCTGCCGTGGCTACAGCCATGCAGAGAAGGGCACTTTGCTGGACTGCCTCATGTCATGGAGAAGATGTGTCTGCTGGCACAGGGGTTCTCTTGTCCCACACTGTGTGCACAAGGACTTTCCAGCACCCTTGTCACTGTTGAGAGCCCGTGGTGCAGGTACAGCTGTGTGGGAGGCAGAAGGCACCAGTTCTGTGTCCTTGAAGCACACGGCTGGAGGTGGCATGGGGCAGCATGTTGAGCTGGCTTTCCCAAGGGATGAGGTGTGTTCTGAGCCTCAAGGGTTCTGGGCTTGGGGGCTCACTTTTAAACAAGTAAATCCAATTTGTTTACAGTGACTAAACTGTGAAATGTTAAAGATGTGGCCTGGGCTGGTGCCACTTTCTTTTCTCTGACCCTATTTTTTTAGGGTAGACATGGCTGGGCCTGCTGGGGAAGAAAGGTTGGAGGGTTTGGGCAACAGCATAATTTCTAAAACAGTAGTGGTAAGCGACTGTTCTGTTTGTCCCAGTTGGGAGAAAACACAAAATGGAGCAAAGGAAGACCTGTGAGTGGAACAGTCAGCGAGGCCTCCAAGGCAGCAGCAGCAATTCCCCAGAGTGGATGGTGCAGTTCTTTGAGAAGAGGTCTCAGGATGGGGCTAAGCTTGGGCTAGTGTTCATCATCCCACACTCCTCAGATTTTCCTTTCCCAGCCTCCTGATGCTTTTGGGGCAGCCATGGCTGTGCATTACTCTTCTGCTCTTCCTCTGTCTTAATCTGTCTGTGTTGGAGACTGTTCCCCCCCTGCTCTCTCTTTCTCTCCAGCTTTGTGGTCTCTTCACCATGGAACTGTTGCCTTCAGCCATGTGTTCTCCTTCAGCATAAAGCTCTTCTGTTAGAGCAGTTTGAGAAGGGAAATTGTGCTTTGTGGAAATGTGTCAGTTTGGTGAGGTCTTGGCTATGATCTCCATGGCACCTGCAGCTCTGTGGTGTGGCACCGTGCTGGGGACAGGTGACAGGATCCCCTTACAGTGGATTGTGGAGCCAGTGTCTGGTTATTTGGTTGAGCTGCTGTTGCTTGTGTGCTTCCCCAAGAGCAGCACCAGTTCAGCAGGCCAAGCATCCTTGGAAGGACATTCAGCACAAGGAAACAGCTTTATGAAAGCTGCAAGCCAAAAGTTGGCTGTTCTGTACTGCTCACAAGATGCAGAGAAAATTGGTACAGGGGCCTGTCCCAACTGCTCCTCCATCTTTCTCCACCACTCCCCAAATTTCCATTACTGTTGCTGCAAATTCCCAGCATGGTCAGGAAATTCCCACCCCACTTCTGGAAGGGCTATGTCCTGCTTGCAGCTACCATGACCAGGCTTGTCACCCCATTCTACCACAGAGAGATTCAAATCCCCCTTGTTCTGCAAGTGTGCAGCTTGAAACATTGCTCATTTCCCATTGCTGGAGTCTTCCTCTGGCTGAAGGCAGCTCCTTCAGGCCACTGGACACCTCTGGTCACTCATCCTGCTCCCCTCTGCGGCTGCCAGAGCAGATCTTCAAATCCTGTTCCCAGCTTCTTCCTTTTGCTTTTTGTAGCCTGTCCTGCCTTTGCCCAAGGAACAGTTCCTTGAAGCTTCCAAGCTTTCCCCTGCTTGGGAAAGTTCAGTATCACAGGGCACACAGGCTCCTGTGCCCCCAGGGCTCCCCCAGCACAGACTCTTTTTTTTTGCTGCATGTCCAGTTTTTCTTACCACTGAAGGAAGACAATTCCTGAGGGCTGAAATATCACCTGCAGGTGGAGACACTGTTTTCTTTCATTTTTCCCTGTAGCTCATTTTGGTGTATCAGCCCATGGGTCCTGGCAGATGCAGTCCTGGTACCTTTAATGAATCTTCTGGCATGGGCAGGGCTGCCAGGCCCTGGGTGAGTCAGGCTTTTCATCTGTGCTCCAGAGTCAGTAGAAAAGGAGGAAAATGAGCCTGAAATGAGCCTCTGGCTAAAACTACTGCAGCAAAGCTTCAGCTGGTGGAGCATGATGAGCATGCATGGGATGATGAGCTCTTGTGCCCAGTCCTGCTCCTCCCTCTCCTTTAGCCTTGGTCATTCTCTGTGAATACTCATTTCAGTGACAAAAAGACATTCTGTACCTCTTTGGGAATAGGCTGAAGGCTGGAGTAGGCTGCAGGAGCAGGGACCTGCTCCTCCTGTTGCTGCCACCTGCAAATTTTTGTGCACCCCTTATCCTTTCTGCCATAGAGAGCTGCTTCCTAGAGCTATCAGGAGGAGGGGGAGAGGATGAAGGAAAGAAGGATCCAATTCAAGAGGATTTGTATTCAAACCTTTCTCATTTTTGCCCCTAGAAAATGTTGCATTATGTTTTCCTAATCTTCCAAATTTTTATTTCCAAACAAAACTCAATCCTTTCATTTTTTATATTACTTCCTTTCAGATCTTCCTGGAGATGCACCTTTTTACTCTGGGTCAACTGCCATCACAGTCTTCCTGTCACTGAAAATACCCTTTTCATTTTCTTAAGGATTTTTTGGCATATGAAGTCAAGACTTTTCCAGCTGGGAAAGAGAACAGCCCAGTTTTGTCCATGCCAGATCTGGCTATGCAAACCAATACATGCAAGGGCAGTTTGTATGCTGAATCCTCACCTTGTCAGGTTTCTCTTCCTGGCTCATAATTTTCCTGGGAAAAATCCCTTTTCCTGGCTGCTGTGTGTCTGCTGCACCAGCTCTTTGTGATCTTGCCTGGTTGGGCTTCCAGTTCTACCCACTATCCTTTGATTTTGCTTCTGGTTTCTTGTTTTTGTGTCTGGTTTATCCCAGTCTCTGGCAGTCCGTAAATGACTTGTGACCATTGTCCTGGGCTTCCCACTGTGCAGGGAGCCCTGGTTCCTCCTCAGGATCTGCTCCAGTGCTGTCCTGGTTTTGTCTGAGAGGCTCCACAGTATGTGCAATTCTCCAGCCCTTTTTGTATTTGCCCTCCAGCATCACCACATGGTGTTGTCCCAGCTGCTCCACGGACTGTGCCTCGTGTTCCATGAGGGTACCACAAATTTGAGGCACATAGAGAAGCCCCATTTATTTGGAGGAAATGTTTTCTTGGGAAACTCTACCAGTTTCTGGGGGTTGTAATTTCTGGCCTGAGGTTTCCTTCTGGTCCTGGTGATAGCTCACACAAAAAAGATGCTTGAAAAGATCCCTGGAATATTAATTAAAAAAAAAAAGCCCAAACTGGAATGAAAGCAAGGGAGCGTTCTTCCAGTTAGAGTAGGATGCTCTGCTTTGCACTGAAATACTGTACATGGTGTGGGTTCTGTTAGCCAGAGTACTTCACAGTGCCTCTGCAAGGCTGGGAAAGCTGCTTGTTTGAAAAGTTCACAAGAGAAATAAGAACATATTTAAAAGAGTCAACCTTTGGTGTGTTGGGTGGCTCCTGTGCAGGTCAGGAGCCTAAACACAGCAGTGGTGTCCTGAGCATCTGGTGTTCCTGGCAGTGATGCCTGAGCCTCACTCTCAGGCAGGAGATCTTCACCTGCTCCTCACCTCTTCTGCCCTGCAGCAGGAACACCTTGAACATCTGGAGTTCACCATCAGCAGCTTCTCCTAGTTTTGTTTCAACCAGTTCAGCTGGCTGAGAAATACATCACCAAGAGATGAGTGGAGTGGTTTGTGCTTTGCTTGACCATCAAGTTTCTCATCACAGCCCCATGGAAGCATCTTGCACTTCCTTTTAATTGAATTCTTTTTCTGTCAGGAATGGTTACAGCTGGGACAGTAACCCAGCTGGGGGACAGAGTGGTTTTGTCCACAGTGTTCATTTTTCTGCCACCTCAAAAGAAAGTGATTTGCAGCTGTAGGCCAGAATTTTCTGTGTCTTCCAGCATCCTCAGCTTGGCTGACTTAGTCCCACTGCAGTATTGCATAGACCAGCCTCCAGTTACAGGCAGGGTCCTCAGCCATTGGTGCTGGTTTCCTGTTTTCTCTTTAGTTTAACAATATTTTTGACGTGCTCTATTTGTTCTCTAAACTTGTCCTAAGGAAATTGGAAGCATTTTCAAGATCAGTAATTGGAAGTATCAAACCCATGGGCCCATAAAAGATTCCTGTTCTTCCTGGGAAAGCCAGTAAGCCATGGAGCTGTTTCTTGTTCCAAGCACAGTGTCTCTTGTACATCATTTTGGTAGTTAGCACTTGTTCTCTCATCCACAGCTTCAAACCAGAAGTTCCTGTCTGACTTTTTCAGGTTTCTCGACGGCAGTCTCACAGCTGAAGGAGGTTGCTAAGTATCAAATACCCCTGAGAGCAGAAATTTAACATTTATTTATACCTCCATGATCCCTCCATCCTTTCCTGGATGCCTGATAGCCCATAAAGGCCCATGAGAATGATACATTAGTATATTTATCTCCATCCAGCTAAATTTCTCAGTCCTTGCCATGTCCATATGACTTCCGGAGAGAAGTCTTGGGGTTTTATTGCCAAACCATCATTGTAATTCTTCACACAATTGAGTGACACCTTCAGAATTTTCTGTTTCAGTCATTTGTTTAGGTCTGCTGGCTGAGAGTTGGGAAAACCAGTGTTCCCAGTCCTGCTGGTAGGGTAGCTGGGGAGGCAGTGGATGAGTAAGAGGTGAAAAGGGACAGTGAGAGGGAGTTAGAGCCTCATCACAGAAGGTGGGAAACTAGTTGTGATCTACTTCAGTCAGCATTTAAACATGTTTCAGATGGGGAGATAGATATTCCCATCCTCCGCAGTGACTGGGCAAACCCTCTTTTTGCTACTTGTTTGTTGTCCCAAATCCCTGCCATCCCATGGAAAGAGCACTTCTCCCATGACACTGCTGTGCTGAGCTTTCTGCTGAGGACACAGGTGAGCCCCGTGCTCAGGACAGTTCTGGATTATCTCACAGCTCAAGGAGTTGAGTTTCAGTTTGGTGTTCACAGCTTTGATTTTTTTTTTTCAACCAGTCACTGCACGCTGCACCTGTGTGCATTTTGGGCTGGATGATGTCTCTTCTGTTTTGGGTCAGGTTTCTGGGATGTACCTGGTTTTAGGTTTCAGGGTGGCAGAATCTACAGCACACACTTTTGCTGTTGATGCTACTCAGAGCATGGCTTCAGAGCTCTTCCTCCTGGTGCTGGAAGGCTTTGTCCTAATCTGTGTTTGAATAAAAAGGGCTGGAGAATTTCCTAATAAGAGGATTTGATAGAGTTTAAATTGGAGGCCAACAAGGAATTGTTAAAAATGAGACCCCATAAGCTTCTACTACAAATCCCCCTTTTTCCATCTGTGGCTTGTTTGGCTGTGGGGTCACTTAGCAGTGACTTATCAGTGACTGCCTGCAGGAAGGTGACTGGGCTGAGATCTGTAAGGCCTGAAGTGAAGTCAGCTCCTGTCCATCCCTGTCAAGTGCTGCCTTCAAGCAGCTGCCTCACCTTGTGTCTTCCTTCCCTGCCATGTCCCAAGTTCTTGGGGAGTGTGTCTGTGGGAGCTGCTGCAGTGCTTTGCACCAAGCCTTGGGTTTAGCTAGCAGGCTGTATCATGGCTCACATGCTATTTGTGTGCTGACTGCTGTTGGCTTTCCTCACTTCCCTGTTCTGCCACTGAACTGGGAGCACTGGGCTGCAGCAGGCTCCCTGCAGCTCAGCAGAGCCACCTTGTCCAGCCTGGGCTGACCCTATCTGTGTGCTGTACTGCATGCTGCTCCTCAGAGTTCTTCCTTTCTTTTGACTTTGCCACTCTCCAGCACTGATGTATGAGACCTCCCAATCTTGTATCATGGCATTCCTCTCACTCCCTGAAGCAGTATTTGTTGTAGTGTCCATGTTGGCTTCTCAAGCTGTGCTCTGCCCTGTAGCTGACCCACTGTCTGTGCTCTGGGCCCTCTGCCAGCCCTTTCTTGCTGGCCAGTTCGTGTTTGAGAAGAGGAGTGTTTGGGTTCAGTGTTGTTCTGGAGTGCCATTAAAATCACCTCCACCATGCAGTGTGCATTTCACATGGATTGCAGTGTTGGAGAAGCAACAGCAGAGCAGCAATGTCAGAGGTGGGAGGAGATGCTTTCAGGAGAAGAGGTGGACTTTGAGGAGGATGCTATGAGGTTGGCTGTGACAGGATTGTGCAGGTACAAGGGGAATGCAGAGCAGGGCTGGGAAAACTATCAGATGACCAGGAAAGAGGCTTTTTGGAGACAGACATGGAGTGGGCACAGAAGGAGAATACAAGTTACGATATGGAGAAAAGCTCCTTGCGGTTCCTCACCAGAGGTGACCTTTTCAGTGTGGGTCATGTCTCAGTGAGATGCTGAACCATTGGTCATAGGTCTCAGCACAGTGGCTTTGGCATCCATCACCTTCTGTGGAGGTCAGAGCAGTGGCATTTCCATTTCACACAGTGCTGCTGGTGTGTCACTTGGAGAGAGGCATTCACTCTGCTCAGCCTTCAGCCTCTTGGGGGGATTGCAGAGCTTTGTACAGCGAGGGCACAAGAGCAGAAATAGCCAGTGGCTGTCTGAACTTGTGTGACACAGACCTGAACCAGTGACCTGGAGGTGAAGTGTTTTAGTTCCGTTCCTGGCCCGTTGAGCCCGTCTTGCTCTGTTGGTGACACAGAGCCCCACCAGGCTCATCACAGATGTTACGGACTGTGGGTGCTGGACAAGTCTCCTGACAGGTCCCCAAGAACTCTAGAATTCACAGGGTGGCAAAAGGGCAATATAAACACGTTCTTTACTGGTGTAGGCCAAACTAGAGGTATTATAACATTAAGAACAAGTGGTTAAATACCTAAATACCAGGATACACTACAGGTAAGGAAAATTACAGTGTTGATACTGTTTTTGTTTTGTCATCACCAAATAAGTCCTAAAGTACATAATGGTGCACTGTTTCACATGTGGTGCTCTATGAATGGCCAGCCTTGAAAGTACCTTCATTCACCTGGCCTGGGCTGGCTGATGTGTGTGGTCCTGATGCCACCAGCAGTTGCCCACGGGGCCATAGTATTGGTGAAATGGGTGCTAGTATCTTGCAGATTTTTTCCACAAGCTTGAATAATTTTTCTTTCTTGGGTAGCCATGTAGTTTTTGTCGCTGAGGATGGTCCTGGCTACCTCTGTTGCTTTGGACTTCTTGCCAGATATTTTTTCTTGGTTTTTTTAAATGGTTTTTCAACATGAGTCACAACTTCAGGATCACGATTTCCTCACTTGTGATTCAGAGAATGTATTAATTAGTGCAAAATGTTAAATATATCTGTAAAATCACATGAAAATCCGGATGGTCGTCTCCATCCTTCATTTAACCAGTTTTGTGTTTGAAAATGGACAGTTTTCTGTTTTCAAATGTGCATTGTTCTTTCAAGCCCAAATGAAACTTTTAATGATATATAATGTATATATATAGTGTATGTGTATACATATATATCTCTATATACACATGGGATATATGTCTATATAAACTTATCTTTTATACAGTGTTGATGTTCCCTCAGTACTAGGTAAAGGATTGTTAGTTTTATGAGAAGAGCTCACAGGACTGCTGCTCATCATTAACATTACCAGAGAAATGTGTTCCCTGGGTTATATGGCAGTTCCTTCAACCCAGCCATGGTGGAGGCTGTGAAAGGATCCTTTTTGGCTTCTGTGCTTAGAAATTTTAAACATAATGTTCCTTGGTTCAATTTCAAACCAATCTTCTAGCCCCTTCTAACATGGCTAAGAACTGTGTGGGAATTTGTTTTGAAATGATAGCCTGGATGTGGTGTTCAGCTGTAGTTTTCAATGAAATTTCAGCTCTTTAATTTGTTCCTGACATTTCATCTAAAAATGTTGATGCTTATGTGAGGAGTCAGGGCTTTACAGTCTGATTAAACAGCTTTAGAAGTGTTCAGTTACATTTCTTATTTGAGAGCACTGCTTGATTCTCTAGAGTGTTTTTGAGCATGTCTTGGGGGACTGCCTGCTCTGCTTGGGTTTGGAGTCCTGGTCACTTGTCTCCACCAGCAGGGCTGAGGATACAGTAATGGCATGGAAGTGATGAAGTCTTGCCACTCTTCCTCTTTCAGAGAATTCGGTCGACAGTGGATGAGAAGGAGCAGAAGCAGCTTCTGATGGACCTTGATGTAGTGATGAGAAGCAGTGACTGCCCGTATATTGTTCAGTTTTATGGCGCGCTCTTCAGAGAGGTGGGCACCCCAAACTTGCTTCACTTGTAGCAGAGTTGGGGTTTTACCTTGTTTTTTCCCCTTTGTAATTTCAAACTCGTGCTAAGGAGGAGAAAATTGATTTGTGTTAGGTTTCTTGGTTCTCTACTTTTACTCAAGGGTGTTTAGCCAGGAGACCCAGAGCACTGCTGAGCAAGCATTTGGTCCCTTTGTAACAGGAGTTTTGGAGAAGATGAATGTTGAAATCTGACTGCTGCTTCTCCTTCCTCCTGTAGCTCCTCTGCTGGCTTGGATTATCCCTACTCCTCTAATTGCTGTATTTTGAAACTTCCACAGTATAGGGGGACAGACATGGAGCCCTTGCCTGTTTTCCATGACTTCAGCACAAATCCAGCACCCCTACTGAAGGGAAGGAGGAAAATAGAGACCTAAGGGCTGCAGATGGTTTTTGGGGATTATCAGGTATAGCAGCCTGTGCAAAGTCTTGTGGGGTTTTACTGGAAAACTTTTAGAAATAGGTCAGTGTTGTAGGTAAAACCTAAAACTGTGTCTGAATATTCAATTCCTGCTTCTTGAGAGTCTGCCTCTGTAATTTTGCCAAGTCACTCCTCTGGCTTTAAATCTCATTGTCTAAAATAAGCATAATAATCCTTCCTTCTCCCATGCTGTGCTTCTTCTGATCTTTTTGAACACAGAGCCATTTTGGATCAGCTGGCATTGTCCATGTTCAAACAGTACAAGCTCCTACCATGTGTGGAGCCTCAGCTTGGCTGGAAATTTCCAGCTTTGCTGAGATAAATGTGACAAGGCTGGTGTGAGGAAGGGTCTGTGGACAAAGCAGTGTGTTGCCAGATGCTGATGAGCAAACACTCAGAGCTGGGCAGGCCTCTCACCTCCCTTCAGCTCTGGACACATCCCTGGATGTAAATGTAAATACATAAACAATGTAAAAACTTACCTTAATCAGCACCCAGATGTTGACTTGGCTGCACTCTTTGTCATGGCCAAAAATCTCATCAAGTGCAGCCAGGCAGGGCTCCCAGGGCTCCTTGCATGCTCTGTGTGGGAAAGGTTTCATTGGCATTGCTCTGGTTGGAGTGAAATCCCCTTTTTTCCCCTTCAGCATAAGTGGTGTTTGTTTCAGAGATGAAAGCAGCCTTCCCTTCTCCTTGGTCCCTCACTGCCTAGGGGTGTTCCAAGTCACATTCCTCAGGGGTACACAGGGGGAGCTGGGAGGCTTCCATAAAGTTTTCTGTCTTGTCCTATTAATTACTTGTTCCCATATTAAGTAGAATCTGAATCTTTTAAAGATAGCAAAGTATGACAGCAGAGAAGCATGAAAGGGAAAAAAGGAATTTCACCAGGAGGTTTGGATCTGTCTGACCCCCAGTCTGCTTATCAGATCTCAAATATATTATTTCTCAAATAACTGTGAAAGATCCAGGTCATGGCTGCTTCATCCCCTGGGGTATAAGAGCTCATGGGACGTTGGTAAAGACCAAAACTCTCTCAGGAAATCGGTAGCAAATCTATATAAAACAAAACTCTTTGTTCCAGCATTTCAAGGTGAAAAGTAAGAAAATCCTTTTGGGATTACCTACTCTGAGATGGGATTCAGGTTCTCTGGCTATGGATGGAGCAACCAGTGAGAAATCATCTTTGCCTGCTCCTAAAAGGTGAAAGACTTCCACGTGAGCTCTTTACAGGAGTTGAACATGCTGAGTAGGCAGCTTGTGCAGTCAGAGGGTTGGCAGGACCCAGGCAGCTCCAGGAGAAGCAGCAGGGGAACTGGCACAAAGGGAAGGCAGGCAGCCTTCCACAACAGGGGGTGTTTGATGTGGAGAGGCAGAGCTAAGCTCTGGGATCCTGACAGTTTGGGAATACTAAACCAAATTGTATAAAATTCTGCAAGGTCTTACTTTGTAGCCCGACAAGTGTCCCAGCTTGCAGTCAGGGAAGTAGCTGTGAACACAAGTTCCTGGGGCAGTCTCTGTGAATACCAGCAGTTTGATTTGGAAAGGCAGAAAATACTACACAAAAATTGCCGTAGTTGTATTTTCTCTTGCTTGTTCCACATTTTGTGACAGGGAGAGTCTTCTCTGGATCCTGCTTTTGCCTCAGCAGGCAGCACCTGAACTTTTATCATTTGCTTCCTGGTTTTCAGTCAGAAGGGACATTTCTGTTGCTGTATGTCTGTGCATGTGATGGAATGTGTAACAGTGCAGCAAGCACAAGTTGATTGCCAGGTACAGGACTTTGCTTCAGCTCATTGGCACCCACTAGATGAGATTAAATTGCCTGGTCAATGAAACAAAAACAAAGCTGAGCAAGTAAAAGACAGTGTTTCAGCCTATGCATGGAACCAGGGGCTTCAGTGCACCATGGCCAGGACATGGTTGGCTTTTTGGGGTGCAAGCACATGTTACCAGCTCATGTCCAATTATCTACTGGTATCTCCCAGCCCTTCTCCTCAGGGTTGCTCTAAATCCCATCATCATTGTACTGGTGAGTGCCCTGACCCAAGTGCAGCATCTTACACTTGTTGGACTTTGTGGGGTTCCCACTGGCCCCAGGAGACCAGCTGGTTTTTCCATAGTGCACCCAGGAGAGCCCAGAGCCCTGCTAGTGCACACAGAGCTGTCCACATCAGGGGTCTGATTGGAGAGGTTCTGGCTGGTCACGTTCACGTGTTTCCTCTCAAGGCTGTACTTGCTAGATTGGGGAAGAAAAAAAAAAAAGTTGGTTGACAGTGGTTCTGCAAACATTTCACTTGAGTCTCTCCTTGTGAGAAAAGAGAAGCTGTGGGCTGAGCCCACAGGGCTGCACTGGGACCCCCAAGACTTTGGCCCTGAGCATTGCTGTTTTAAGAGGTTTTTAGGTCTGAGAAAAAAAAAAGTCGTCTTTTCTTGCCTGTCTCCTACAAGCTTTGCAGCTGTTCTGGTTTGAAACAGTACCTGTAAAGCTGGGAATGTTTGGGTAGTTACTATGACCACACTAGTGTCTCTTCAAAGTACCTGTTCTGATTGTTTCTTTAAGAGGGGAAGAGGAAAGAAGCCTAATCTGACGTGGAATCTCAGGAGTGACTCCTACACAGTGCAAGTGTAGTTGAGCCAAGTTAAAATGAGAAGTTCAATACTTGATAAAATTATTCAATGAAAGATTCATTGGACGTTGCAGAACATGCCTAGGAAGCTGGGTAAATCAGCCCATGGGGACTTCTGCTGGCAGGAGAGAAGAGCTGGGGTGGATGGATGTGTTGGTAGCACAGTGCTGGGCTGGTGTGAATTGCTGACACAGCCTTGCTCAGTTGTTTGATCTCTTTGCTGTTGATGCACCTCATGCTGTTTTTATGGAAATCCTTGATTGTGCTGCCATTCCTCAGCACATCTGTCCCCGTTGTCAGTCCCTGGTCTGTAGGAAGTGTCCTGTGTGCCATGTAAATATATAGTGTTGGTGGTGGCATTTGTCAGTCTCTCTCACTGATGCAGAAACTTGCATAAAGAGGTGGCTGCCCCTGCAGTGAGCAGATGTGATAAACCTTCAGCATTTGCATCATAGAGTGGTGGGTGTTGGCAGGGACCTCTCAGGTCACTTTTTCCAACCCCCATGATCAAGTGGAGCCACTTGACCAGGATTGTGTCTAAGCAGCTTTTGAATCTCTCCAGGGATCTGCAGAGTCTCCACAGTCTCCTGGGGGAACCTGTGCCAGTGATTAACCCCCCTCACAAAAAGTGTTTCCTCATGCTCGGAGGGAACCTCCTGTGTGTCAGGTTGTGCCCTGCTCATGTTGCTCAGCACCACTGAGAGATCCTGGCTCCACCCCCTGTGCAGCTTCCCCTTAGGTTGCTGAGATTCCCCTAAACCTTTTCCAGGCTGAACAGTCCTGGCTTTATCAGCTTTCTCATGGGGAAGGTGCTCCTGTTCCTCAGCCATCTTAGCTGCCCTTTGCCGGAGTCTCTCTTGCCCCAGGGAGCCCAGCACTGGTCACAGCACTCGAGGGGAAGGAGTAGGAAAGAATCACCTCCCTCCACCTGCTGGTGATGCTTTGCCTCATGCTGTGGTCCTTCAGCCCAGCAAAGATATATTGTTGGCTCATGTTTCAGTGTAATGTCCACCTGGACCCACAGGTCCTTTCCTGGTGAGCTGCACTCCAGATGAGTGACATCTTTGTGGCACCTGCTCCCTTGTCAATGGGAATTCTCTGCATTGGGAAGCTGAAGCATCTCCATTGCTTTGTGTCTGTCCTGGACAGGGATATTTTGAATTAAATGCACATGGTGTTCCTGGACATTTTTTGGAATGTCTACAAGATGTGCATTAGCATCTGGTAATCTAATACCCAATAAGGACTAAAATACATTCTGTGGAAGAATAGCTGTAATGGGAAGAGAAAATTAAAGTGCTTCTTTTGTCATTTTATGATCAGAAATCAACCTGACTTAAGAGGCAAAATTTAAAGTGAAACTTCCATTAGGGTGGTTTTGTCCTCACAGTTCACAATGGAAGTAGGACTTGCCTGTGTACATCAGCACTTCTTGGTATTTGGTCAGGAAGACAGCTGAGTCCCCAGATGGAGTGCTTTTGATCATAAAAGGGTTTTTTTATGCTTTAATATTATCACTGGATAGAAATTTGTTGTACTTATTTGAGGTTTCAGTACCATACCCACCCCAACCTGTGATTCAGAGTACATGTGAAGCATTTATTATGATAAAGGCTCTGCTCAAGTGTTGTTCACTTGGTTTGTTTTACTGTCCAAACACCAGCTGTTGTAACCTGGGCAATGGAAGCCACTCACAGTACTGGTGCACTTGGACATAATTACAAGGCTGCAGGTGGTCAGTGGTATTCTGGCTCTCTGGAGCCAGTCCAGTCCCCCACAGTCTCAGTGCAACAGCCCAGGAATACAGCCCTGTCCCAGTTTTTTAATAAATCTGATCAAAACAGAAGCAGTTTTTAAATGATCCTGTGGCCAGTAGAACCAGTCCATGAGAGAGAGGCAGCTCTCACTACAGACAGCTCATAAAGCTCTGGTGGGCTTCCAGTCTCACTTGATTTATGCACATCACTGCCACTGGAGCCACACTGCTTGCCCTGAGCCGCTCTCCATCGTGTGGAAGTGCTTCATCTGCACTTTGCCTTCATTGCTAATACAGAAAAGAAAAATTTTCTACATGTATTGCCCAGTTTCATTTCTGTAGTTTAAATCTGAGCAGTTTCTTAGCCAACTTCCTCCATAGCCACCCTACAGTCTGAAGCAGCCCAGGTTCACCTTTTTCCAGGTCCCCTGAAGTGTGCTGGTCATGCCCTCATCCTGCTGTGCTGCTCTGCTCTCTTTCACTGTGATGTCCCTGCTTCCATGTCTGTCACAGCACTTAGTCCACCTTCTGCTTTCTTAGGGTGAAATGCTCTGGGCCCTTGAGTGGATGAGATCAGCTCCTGCTCTGCCTTGAGCTGATGTGAAAATGATGCCAAATGAGCAGTGTAAACTGGAGCTGCCCATGACTGTAAACCAAAGTCTTCTTCCCCAGCCACACAGCCCTTCCTAGGAAAGCAGCTCCCCTCTTCTGGGTGCTCTGCTGTGCCTGCAGCCTTCTGGAGAGCAAAACAGTGTGGGAGGCTTGCATTCATCTGGGTTCAGGCATCTAAACTGTAATGTCAGGTGTGAGCTGGGCAGGTAAATGCCTCTGCTGTGAATCGCAGCAAGCCTTTGGTTGCTAAAACTAATCAAGCCGAATTCCATCTTTTCTATCAAATGCATTTTGCTGTTAATGTATTTCATAGGATTCAACAGATCTCTGTATGCTCTCTGGATTTGTATTTCTCATTTTTATCTCAACAGTAACAGACATTCTTTTCTCTTTCCAGGGTGACTGTTGGATCTGTATGGAGCTCATGTCTACCTCGTTTGATAAGTTTTACAAATATGTATATAGTGTATTAGATGATGTTATTCCAGAAGAAATCTTAGGCAAAATCACTTTAGCTGTGAGTATTTTGTTAAACTTTTTTGTTGAAGATAATTGAAATGTTCAGGTCCTTGTTCAGATCACACCCCATGTGAAAAGCTGGTTGGTCTGGGGAGCAGAATTACTGCTTCTGTTTGCACCATGCTGGGAATGGTTCTTCAGGGTGCTCATGACTTTTCCACAGCATGTTGCATGGTGTAAACAGAGGTCCTGGGCTCAGTAATCAGTTCATAAACAGACCCCAGGACCAGCTTCCTGCTCTGTCTGCTTGAATGTGAGCACCAGCAGCACGGGCACCAGCCCAGACCAGAGAAGCTTCTGGCAGTCTTGTGCAAAGGCTCCCAAAAGCACTGGAGGACATGACTGATGCTTTCTTGATATAACCTGGAAGTTCTGGCCCAATGAAAAATCAGGTAGTTGAAACAGTTGTGACCTGCTGAAAAAAACACAGCATAGGGCTCAAAATAAATTATTGCTGAGGATAATTCACATTAGAGATTGTTCTGGCTCTACCTCTTGCTCTTCTTTCCCAGAGTGGGATCTTTGCAGGTCACAGGGGATGTGCGTTCCCTTAAGCCCCTACCCTCTCTTATATCACCTTCTGTTTGCAGAAAAGGTTCAGAAAAAATGCTTTTATCACATGGCATATTACAGCATTGATATCTCAGTGTATTAAATCCTTTTTACCCTTACTCTTGGAGTTCCAGAAATTCAGTAATCACAGGATTTTTATGACATCTGCTTATTTTTAATGTATTTTTCTTTCCTAGACTGTGAAAGCACTAAACCACTTAAAAGAAAACTTGAAAATCATTCACAGAGGTGAGTTCTTTGTGTCTTTTTTTAAGTTCATGTCTTTTCTTCTTGTCTGTTAAAATAATGGCAAGAATTGTTAGTGGCCTTTGGTTCACTCCAAGTTTAAGCACAGCACCTGTACCGCCGCAAGTCTGAGTGCAGGTTTTGAACAAGTGCCCCAGTGCCTGTTCTGTTGCCCCTTCAGCCTGTGCTTTTTCCATGTAAGTGTGATTTCAGGGTGTTTGGGCATCTCTTTCTGCCTTTGGGCATGTGGCATCTCTGGGGCTGGCTCCATCCCCTGGTGCTCCATGCAGGATCCAGTGCCAAGGGTGACGGCGACAGCGCGGCACTGCCGGCCTTGATCCTCTGCAGCTGCTCTGCTTGAAATTGAAACCTCCAGCCGTGGCTTACTGGTTTAAATTTCTTTCCCCTGCAGACATCAAACCTTCCAATATTCTTCTGGACAGAAATGGAAATATTAAACTCTGTGACTTTGGCATTAGCGGACAGCTCGTGGACTCCATTGCCAAAACACGGGATGCAGGGTGCCGGCCGTACATGGCGGTGAGTGGGATGAGCCCTGGGCTCTGGGGATCTCACCTCCTGTTCTCAGCCTGCTTGCTGTGGGATGAACACCCCTTTCCTGGATGACACTGAGCTCTGGATTCAGCGCTGCTGTGGCAAAGTGATCAAATTCCTGGGTTTTTGCTGGGTTCCTCTGCTGCTGCCAGGGCTGTGGTGCTGGAGGGGAGAGGAGCTCTGTGCCTTCCAGCAGCTCCAAAACACCATTGCCCAGGGGAGCAGGGCTGCCAGAGTGTGGGTTTGTCTTGGTCTGCAAGAAATCCATTTGCTCTGGTAAGATTATGTCACAGGAATTATTGCAGAGCAGAATTACAGTGATTTTTGTAAACCACATTTTTTAATTCCAAAGTGTGCCAGAACTTCATTCCAGGAGAATGTGATTCTGGAGAGCAGCAGTAGCAGAGCAGCTGTGTGGAAATTGCTGGGGCTGAGTCGTGGCTCCTGGGAGTCTGTCCTGCTTGTTTGCTGCCCTCTCCCTCCCAGAGAGAAAAGCTGTAGTGGTGATTTTGGAAGCTGTCTGAGGGTTTTAAACACTTCAGTGCTTCAGGGTGCTTTGAAAATGCATCTCTGTTCTCACATGAGCCAAGGATATCTTGTGCAGAAAGTTGTGTGCCTGCTGCTGTTCATATAACTTTAATTTTAGTGCCTGTCTTTAATTTTTGTTACATATTTATGGCTCTGTATGCTGAAAAATACTGTTTTCTGAACTCTTTTTATCTACTACCAAGTAGAAAAAAGGAAAATATCTCTCTTCTAAGGTATGGTTCCCATCTGGCCCAGGCCATGGCTCTCAGATGGCTTTTTTCTGACTGTGGTGTCCAAGGCAAAACCTGTCTGCCCTGACTCTGATCTTTCTTTGAGCCATGGGTAGGTGCTTAGTTCTGCTCAAGCTGTTGGTGTGGTTATGCCATGACAGTTGATGAGATGACTGTAATGACAGTTAATGAGATGACTGAGATGTCTGTAAATAGCTGCAGTGCTCCCTTTCCCCTGGGATGTGGCTGGGTGAGTGCTTCCATAGCCCTTTGATTTTCCTTTTTCCTCTCTGTCTGTCTGCGTGCACATTTTGCAGCTCCATCGGCAGCTCCAGACTTGGATGGACTTTTAAGTGAGCAAAAATGTTGCAGTTCAGTTTGTGTTTTTCAGAGCCTTGGCAGGGCACAGGGTTTGTGGGGCAGCCAGCAGCTGGCAAGGGATGTGGGAGATGATTGGCCTCTTCCCTGCAGCCTCAGTGACTCCTTTCCAAGTACATGAGCATTTCCACGTACCAGGGAGCCTGGGAAATGGGGAGATGTCCCCAGTGTGCAGGCACATCTGCCAGCTATTTCTCCAAGCCAGCAGAGGCTGGTATCTGAAGGGACGCTGGGATCAAATTGGATATACCTGGGAAGGAGTCAAGCTGCCACACTCCTCTCAAAAGGAGAATAGTATTTTTTTAGTGTAAAATAGGCCAAGAGTAGTAGGTCTGTTCAGCCAGGGAAGCTCTCCTTAGGGCTGCTGGATGCTTCTCCCTTGTGATAGTGTCTCGTTTTGCAAGGCCCACCAACCCCATGGCACTCTCCCCCTGAAAGAGCCTGGTCCCCACGTGGCTGTTGGTCACAATGACACTGGATGTCAGCCAGTCTGGCTGCCAGTGCTCTGAGGAGGCAGCAGGAGCCATGTCCAGCTGCCAAGCAAGTGCTGTGTGCTTGAACCCAAATTGTTGGAGCTGTCGCAGCGAGTGGCGCCTCAGCCTTGGAGCTGTGGTGCCGAGAGGTTGTTTTGGCTTTGGCTTTCAGTTCCCCTGCAATTGTTAAGTGAGCAAAGGCCTGTAAGTGTTGGTACCTCGTGTTCTCTGGAGCAAAGAAAGGCAGGATTGAGTTCCCAGGCAGCTGTTGGCTCCTGGAGCAGCCTGGGCTGTTCTGAGCCCTCCTCACCCGTGCCCTGTGCTGGTGCCAGCGCTGGGGGTTTGCTCCAGGTGAGGTTCCACAGCCTTCACCCAGCAGTGGGTGCTCCTGGCCAGCCTGAGTGCTGCTCTCTGTGGTCCCTGCCTTGCCTCTGTGTGGCTGTGGGGGTGCTGCTGGGAGTGGGCTCTGTGTGCCATGCTGGAGCTGGTGGCCTTTGTGACATTACTGCTTTTTGCCCTTTGAATACCCCAGTGAACCAAGTGCCCGTGTCAGAGAGGAAGGGTGAGAGTGGAAGAGCTTGGTTTAGGCAGGGGTGGAGGGGCAGACCCAGTCATTGTGAGGATGGATGTCCTGCCCTGCTCCTTCCAGACCTCCACAGGAGTGGAGTGTGATGGTGTCATCTCCATCCTTGGTCACTGAGGTCCTTTTCCCAGGTCAGCTTGGAGCCTCTGGCTGCAAACTGTGGCTTCTCACTTCTCCCTGGAGAAGGTGGACAGTTGCTGCTGGCATTGCTGTCAGGGCCAGCTGAGTGTTCAGGTGGTTCAGGCAGAGATCAGGCTGTGTATGGCTGTGTTTGTATAGCTGGGATTTGGCAGAGAGGGAGGATCTGTGGTGCCCACTGCTCATTTTTCAGTCAAGATGCTGGTGCTCAGGTGGACACTGAACTGGAGGAGCCCCATGGCAGCCTGTACCCTTCTCTGATGCATCCATCCCCTGTCATTTCACTCCACCTCAGCCATTTCCTTTCCTGCTTGCACTTGGCATCAGCAGTACACCTGGTCTGAGCCAGGCTTTGTCTGCAGCCCTCGCTCCAGGTCCCCAGAATGTGACATGGTGACTCTTCCTTCGTTGGTGTTAATTGCTCCCATGTGATCTACATGGAAAATTCTCTGCATTCTTCCTGCTCTCTATTTAGATGGGATTTATTTTGGTCCATCCTGCTTTCCCTTTAACTGTGCCATCATGGTCTAGGGCCAAATCCCCATTGCTCTGTTTGCTCCCAGGAGCAGGGTGCCCCTCATGGGTGCCTGGGACAACCAGCTCTGTCTCACCAGTGCCACCCATCCCACCAGTCCCTGTGGGCAGTTTGGCCCTGCCCAGAGCAGCTGCTCCCTGTGCAGTCCCCTCCTCCATCTGCATCCTGTGCATCTGTGGGTCACAGGACTGGCCAGGCCAGCATCCCCATAATCTGATGTGTTCTGAGCTGGTCCATCCCTGGTGGCAGCTTCCAGACATCATGGTGTGTCCCCAGTAGAGTTCAGGGCTTGGCCACCTGCTGCTGCACTGCTCAGCTGTGTCTGCCATGAAATTGTATTAAAATGTAGCTTACAAAGCAACCAGGGCTTTCAGAGTATTTCCTGTACTGCAAAATACAGAATTTATTGCTTTGCAGGTATCTTTATTATTGTTGTAGTCAGAACTGAATGAGAGCCTGTTTCTTTTGGCATGTTAATTATTATATTTTTAACTAAAGAAGGCAGACGGAGGTTTCTTATAAAGATGACATGCAAGGCATAAAGATGTTCTCTGCTGGCTCAGCTCTCTGGATAACCTCCTCTTAGGGGTGAATCACCCATGTCTGGCTCAATATTGCTTTCTGTGAAAGACATTTTGGATGTCTTAAAGTCTTGTAACATCATAGTTGCCTTCAAGGGATGACTAAAACCTTGTTCAGAGGAGCTTTTCTTAACACATTGTTTTTAACAGTTTCTTAGTAGCTAGCTGGGGAGAAGAGTTCTGGTAGATGCTGCTAAGCTTCACTCCCCAGGGTGGT
Organism: Dicaeum eximium; assembly: GCA_013396995.1. Taxonomy (NCBI): domain Eukaryota; kingdom Metazoa; phylum Chordata; class Aves; order Passeriformes; family Dicaeidae; genus Dicaeum; species Dicaeum eximium. The sequence goes on from VWZP01002787.1 coordinate 131,567, forward strand.
GGATGAGATGCTGATTCCAGTTGTTATGATCCCTTGGGAACAACTTGGCTGTGAAAACAGAGAAAGTGAGACTTAGTGTTAAACAGATCCCAAAGTTGAACAAAATGAACTAAATAAGACAGTCATGATTATTTCAAGGTGTTTGTGCAAAGGGAAAAAAACCCTGAAGCATTGGACTGTGGTAAGTGGCCATTTCTGATCACCTTTTACACTTCACCTCCATAAAATCAAGGTTTTAAGTGATTCCATGAGATGTTTCCCTGCTGGGGTTGGATGGCTGCCCTGGCCACAGGTTTGCCTGCGGAGCTGTGCCAGGCTCAGGGTTCTTTCTAGCTTTGCAGATGTTTGATTGCTTCCTGCATGGCACAGAGCTGACTGCTCCTTCTTGCCGTTGCAGCCGGAGAGGATAGATCCCAGCGCGTCCCGGCAGGGCTACGACGTGCGCTCGGATGTCTGGAGCTTGGGGATTACACTGGTAAGTGAGGGCCTTGCAGCCTGGCTGCCCTCTGGGCAGCACAGCCCAGCTCCTTCCTGTCTTGTGGTTGGAGTGGGCACTTCTGGCTCAGCCACAGCCTGGGTGCTTTCCAGGTGAATGGTTCTCCTGAGCCCCTGCAGCTGTGTTTTGCAGAGAGCAAGATGTGAGCACAGAAGAGGTGTTGGATTGTAAATGAATTTTGTCTTCAGAATCTGAGATGAGGGTGCTGAGTGTGGTGGTGCAGAGCAGAGCACCCAGCCTGTGTGAATAAGCCTCTGGCAGCTGCTGTGCTTTGGCTGCGCAGAGACTTTGGTTAATCCTGGATTCTGGGATTCTGATTCCTCACTGGCTTCACCACAGCACTGCTAGCTGCACACATTGATACAGTGAGAAACCCTTTACTTTCTCCAGGTTGTGAAGCAGAAGAGAAAGCAGAAGCAATTAAGTATTAACCAGTAGCTTCTGTTCTCACCAGTGAGAACAGAAAAAACTCATTTTCATTATCCTGTGAGGAGCAGGGAGTTGGATTCAGGCATCCTTATAGGTCCCCTGCAACTTGAGATATCACGTCATTGTGTTATTATCCATTTTCTCTAGTGGTTGTTAGGATGCTTGGGGAGGGACTGGAGGATTTTACTCTCCTACACTGGTTTGATTTATAGTCAGTGGAGGAGCAGACATGGCCAGCACAGAAGCATGGCCTGGTCAGGCCCATGACCCTCACACAGGCAGCAGAACTTACTGCTGGGTAAAACCTTCCCTCTGCTTAGAATCATACAGGCAATTGGGTGAAGAATCTCATCTGAGTCTTCCTTCTGAGGGGGTTCAGGGTTGTTGTAGACATGTTTTTTCCCTGACTGCATTTCCCTGGTGTAAGCCTGCCTGGTGCTGTTGCTGTCTCCCTGCAGTACGAGCTGGCCACGGGGCGATTCCCCTACCCCAAGTGGAACAGTGTGTTTGACCAGTTGACACAAGTAGTGAAAGGAGACCCACCACAGCTGAGTAACTCAGAGGAAAGGGAGTTTTCCCCAAGTTTCATCAACTTCGTCAACTTGTGGTAAGTGTGTGCTGCTGAAAGCACTGGGGGTGGCTGGTTTGTTGGCTGGTATTTGGCAAGAGTCATCTGTCCACCACTTGCTGGCTTCTTTTCACATTCCTGCACCAGCATAAGGGTGAGGACTTCTCACATTTTACTGGTTTGGAGGTGATGGGGGATTTGTGTGGGTTAGGACTGAAGGGCAGACTCTGGAAACTGCTCTGAATTCAGGAAAGAAATAAGGAGAAAATCTCTGAGAGGCTGTGCTAGAGGGAGGAGACATGGTAAGGAGGGAGGTTTCCATGGCAGGAAGTTTGTGTCAGACACAGCCCCAGCCCCTGCCTGCACAGCTGGGATGGCTGCAAGGGGGGAGGGAGGGAAGTTACTCCTGTGGTCACTCACAGTGCAAGGATGGGTTTTCCAGAACACCAAAGGTGCTGTGTCCCACAGTGACAGCATCATGTCCTGTAAAAGTTTGTATTTGATGTCTGTAATGTTTTCCCTGATCCCACGTTCTCCTGATTATCTTTATGCTTTCTTTAGCCTTACAAAGGACGAGTCCAAAAGGCCAAAGTACAAAGAGCTTCTGGTGAGTTCTCAATGCTGCATCTTTTAATGCCTCCAACACACAGCTCACACGGGCCTGGGCTCAGGCAGGAGTGAGATCTGAAGGAGCAGAGCCCTGGAGTCAGGCAGCAGCAGGGCCTGTCTGTGGTGGGGGTGCTAAAGAAGAGAGCAGCAGTGCTTTTAGCTTGGATCAGTCATATGTGGCAACTTCAAGGAGTCCTGGGCAGCTGGAGGGCACCTCTCAGAGAGGCTGCAGTTCCACAATCAGCCCTGGGGTTTTACATCACCTAATGTGAAAGGGATTTGCCTGATGTCCTGGCCCAGAACCTCCTGATGTTATGTCCCAGCTGCTGTGATCTGGGTCTGGGCAGAGCAGAGGGCCAGGGCTCAGGAGAGCAGAGCTTGGGTTTGACCTCTGCAAGCCACTCCCTGTCACTCCTGTCACTCTCCCCACTGTGACAGTGCTGATGATGAAACCTCTCCTGAAAGGATTTCAGTAAATGTCAGTGCAGAGGAGCTGCTGATCCTGCACCCTCACTGCCTCCTGGCACTCTGGAGTCCTGTCCTGCCTCAGGAACCTCCCACCTCCATTAACCTCCCACATTAAAGACATGGATTCCCAGTGTGGAAAAGCATGGACCAGGCTGTGTCCTGGTGTCCTACAGCCACCACAAAGTGTGCTCTTGCACCAGACAAATTCACCTGCTCAGTTTTTATCTGAGGGGCACATGCCAGGAGGGTGACTATAACTTGGTTGTTTTTTATCTGCTTCCAGAAACATCCCTTCATCCTGATGTATGAGGAACGCACAGTGGATGTTGCATGCTATGTTTGTAAAATCCTGGATCAAATGCCAGCAACTCCCAGCTCTCCAATGTACGTGGATTGATACTGCTGCTACATCAAACTCTAGAAAAAGGGCTGAGAGAAAACAAGCTGTAAAGAATTTTCATCACATATTGCAGTGTTTTTAATGCTCGCCCAGACACCATGTGCAATAATATTGGTGTTATTTCCATCCTGTCTGTATACTGTTGTCACATATAAAGTGCATCCCTGTAATACCTGATCACACAGTGTTAGTGTTGGTCACAGAGAGACCTCATCTTGCTCTTTTGTGGACATATTCATGAAATGTGGAAATAAGTACATATATTTGTTGACTGTGATTGGATAGCACCTAAAATTCATTTCTAGACTCAAAACTTGGAGACTCCTCAGCAGCTACTGGAAAGATATTTCTCTCAAACTCTTCCGATTGTTGTTTCAAGTAATAATAAAAAGCAAACAAACAAAAGTTAGGTGTTGTCTGTCTGAACATTAAGAGACTTTGCCTGGAGGGAGAAGAACTTGCTTAACCAACGAGATGCTTTGCCTTCTGGAGCTGGAGAGGCAAAGGAGAATTTTATTCTTCACAAAGTGCAATAGATTTACTGCTATGAAATTCTGTTGCTTTACAGTCGCAGTGTACTTTCTGGGGACAGTGTGCTCAGCTGAACTTCCTGTTAAAGAGAGATCATGTTAAATATAGTGAATATGTCTTTACCAAAAATACGTTGCGTTGAAAGAGGCTAACATTAAACTATTGAGATGGGACATAATGTATTCTTCCTCCTTTTACCAAGCCAGCCACTCTTCACTCTTAACTAGGTGTCCTGTAAATTGTTACCTGGTAAGATAAGACCTTTGACCTGAAGAATTATTAAACTACTTGATTGAATTTAACCTGCTTGTTGACCTGGTTTATAGTGCACAGTGCTCACCACCCACTGGCTTTGCTTTGCCTTCACCCAGTGCCATCCACAGAGGCTGCAGCTGCTTCAATGGGCCACCAGCTGCTGCCTGTGAGTCCTGGCCAGTGTTCCTCATGTTCCTGCTGTCCCCAGCCCTGCTGCTTGAGCCTGTGGCATGGGCCAGCCCTCCCAGCCCCATGTCCCTGAGCTCCTGAGTCCCAGTCCAAGCCTGAGCTCTTCCTTCCCTCTGCTGCAGGCAGGATGGAGGGGTGGCCCTGGCTGCCACGGGGCTCTGTGCCCACCACACCCCGCTGAGCTTGCTGAGACAACTCACCAGCCCCTGGAGACTGAGCCTGCTCTGTGACCGCCACAGCTCCTGCTGCTGCACCCAGAGCAAACCTGAGATTGTTGGGTACAGAAGGAGATGAGGTGGAGACGAAGGAGCATCTAACTCCTCTGGCCAGCTGTCTTCTGGTCCATTCCTAAGTGAAACAGCACATCAGGCTTTTGTTTGTTTAATTGATATATTTTTCAAAGATTAATTTTTCCCAAAAACCTCTTTTCCCCCCACCAAATATTGCCATTTTTAGGTATTTAGTAGTAGCACACCAGGGATAAAACGGAGGCTGCAGGGTCTCTGCTTTCTGTTCTGAGCTGATTGAGGTGCTTGGTAGGATTGATCAGTGTTAGAGCAGCCTCCCATCAGAGCTCGGCCTCAAGCCTGGATGCAGTGGGAATGGAAACACCGTGGTGCTGCCAGGATCCCAGGAAGGGCTCCCCACGCCCAGCCAAGGCCACCGTGTGCAGAGCAGCCCGAGCAGAGCGCTGGAGACCGAGCAGCACAGCCCAGCTGGGGAGGAGAGCGGGGACACAGCTGCTGGCTGTCGGCCGCGGAGGTGACACAACTCAGCACGTCCTGGTGCTCCTGCTGGCACCGAGGCTGGCGCTCTTGTGAGCCCCTGAGATCCCTTGGTCCTGCCCTTCCTGGATTGTGTTCCTCCTGGGCTGCTCCTCAGGCAAGGCAGTCGCCAAAGTCTTCCCAAAACAGACGAGGCAGAGGTTTCTGCAGTAACTGCTCCTTGTGGACAGCTCTGGTGCGTCCTGCGTACAGATCAGTCAGAGCCACGTGTGTCTGAAGCACTCATCCTATCCCCACCCCCACAGCCTTTCCCAGGCAAATCCCTGTGGAGCTGGTTCCTCTCTCCAGCCTTCAGCCCCTGGGGTCTCGAGGGGTGCTGGCTGTGGGGGCTGAAGAGACCCAGCCCCAGGAAGGGCAGCCACAGGTGGGGCTTTGCCCGTCCCTTCCGGTGTGAGACCCTGACTCGCTTCTCCTGGTGACAGGGAACCCAAAAAGCTTTCAGAGGGCCAGCACTGAGATGGAACCTCCCAAAACACACAGGACTGCCTTGCTCTGCCCTGTTGGGATGGCTGGGTCTGTGCCCTCCAGTCCAGGACCGACTTGCTGGGAATGGAAATGCAAAGCTTTGAGCTGCCAGTGACAGGAGTGAGGTGCTGCTGCCTGGGTGGCTGTACAGGACAGGTTTAGCCTATTCAACATAGATTATTCTAAATTATTAAGGGTGCACCATTTATTGCAATGTATATATTAAAAAAAAAAAAGGAAAAAAAATGGTGTATAGTGTTCAGAAGCTGTGAAAATAGTGTAAGAACTGTACATTGTGAATTCTGGTTATTATTTTTTTTTCTTGTACCATAGAAAAAAATGTATAAAGAATATCAAAAAGCTGATGTGCAGGGATGTTGCCTTATTGTCTGTAAAATGAAGCTCAGGAACATAACTGCTTCAAAGAGCTTCCGAATATTTTATCTGGTATCCTGGTTTGACTTCCTCCTCTATTTAAGCTATTATACATGGATCAGAGTGTTTATGTAATAGTTCCATCCTTTTGCCTGCAGGTCAGTTGTAATAAAACTAAGATGCGACTGTGACCTTGTTATTTTCATTTTGTAAGGTCAGACCTGAACGGGAAGGTTCACTGAGAGCTGTGGAATACCTGCCTTCCAGGCCTGTCCTCCAGGGGGAAGAGGAAAGCAAACTTCCAGTCTGCTTGTGCCAAATGGCAGAGGTGTAGGGAGCTCTGGATGTGGTGTCTCTCTCTGGAACACTGCTGGGCCCTGGGTGTGTTTGGCAGCTCCCAGGCGAGCGCTGTTTGCAGCACAGGGAGGTCCTGGTGGCTCAGGACACCTTGTCCCTGTGAGGAGGGACACCGTGCCCACCCTCCAAGGAAAGTGGCTGCAAGGTCTGCAGAACACTGAGAAAACCCAGAGTTTTTCATTTCTTCTGCATCTTAGTAAGACTCTTCTCCAACAGGGAGGACATGTAAGAGTTACATTTCCTTTCTGCACCTATGCACCTACTGAAATATAATGATTCTTCCAATATTTTAGCATTGGATGGCATAAGATTATCTATTAGCAGAAGAAGGAGGAGTTTGTGCATGATTAAATTATTCAAAATGCTGTTTGCAAAGAGATGGCAACGGAAAAGTGGTCAAACAAATAACAAAGGAAATAAATTTAGCTCGTGTACCCTTCCAAATGTGGAAAGGATGGGAATGGGACACGTCATGGTTACCTGGCAATCTATGGATTAAAGGAATACTATTTCTCCTCTTCTGTGCTATAGCAACTCTAATCTTTTTAACATGCATAACACCTTGCTGAGTGCAACTCTTTGAGCAGGTGATCAAGGGGATGCAGGTAGTAGCCACACCTACTGATGCAGAAATGACTACAAAAGGACAGAAAACGATGTCACTGCAAATAATTGCAAAACCAAAGAAGACCCAGGAAGAAAAATTTAACGGCAATTAGGATCTGTAAAGATAATTATGGAGAATATAAAAAGAGGAGAGATTGAAGGGAGTAAGATGAATGTCTTTACGAAGAGACCAAATGAATCTGCTAGCAGACAAGGCTAGGAACTTCTGGCTAGTGAACTGAGAGAAACTCTTAGTTCTAGAAACTGTTACTAATCAACACAGACTGTTGCTCAGCTGAGGCTGAGGTAAATTCCTGAACCCAGAGCAGGAGAACAGAAGACTTCATAGAATTAGGGGGGGTTTCTTTTTCTTTCTTTTATATAATAAAAGGGAGAGTGTGCATTAGGGTGGGGCATGGAGTAGGCGATTTGGGAAGTCTACACCACCTGATTCCTCTGAGAGGAATGATGTTTGTCTTCACAAACAAGCTGTGGTCTGAAGGTAGATAAAACTAGCACTGAGAGATAAAAGAAACAATGGGAAGGATTCCAATAGTTGTTGAATGGAAAAAAATGAGGGACCGGCTTTTGACACATTGCTGAAGGTACAATTTGTTACTGAGGCCTGGTCTGATATAAGGAAAGGAGTACAGAAAGATGAAGAGTGGCAGAATAAGCCTCTGGAGGAATTGGTTAGAAAAACACAGCAGATATATGTAAGAGAAGATGAGGAAAAGGTAAAAGCTAAGGCAAAGATGATGGCAGAGTTCTTGCAGCCCTGGAGAAATAAACCACAGGGTCCAAGGGGTTGCCTGGGACAGAGGGGACAGGGTCAGCCTCAGGGAAGTGGCAGAGGCATTCCCTCCTCAGCCAGGGAAAGCCAACCCAAACTGGCTGGGGAGGAACCAGTGCACTGTCTGCCGGGCAGAAGGGCATTGGAAAAGGGAGTGTCCACAGAGACAGCTGGACCCTCAGGAGGAGGAAATCCAGAGGATAATGGAAATGGATTGTTGGGGTGTCAGGGGCTCCCACTGTATCAAGGACTCTGGAGCCCTTGATAACATTTAAGGTGGGTCCGGATTGAGAGGATTTTCTGTGTTTTCTGGTAGACACAGGGGCCTCTCGATCCACCTTAAATTTTATACATAAGGAGGGGAAATTGTCAAAAATATCTTTGATTATTCAAGGAGTGAGTGGAAAGGATGAGCAAGTGCATTTTATTCAACCCTTATTAATAGATGTGGGAGACAGGTTTGAAATGCACAAATTCCAAGCCTGGGAAAGTTTTCTCTGTTCTTTCTTCAGAAGAACTGAGAATAACTACATCCTCCTGCCTGTTTCCAGTTTTTCAATATACATTCCAATGGAGACTTGAAATCTCCCACTTTAGTTTTGGAAGAAAATGGCCCCATATGCAGTAATTACAAATATACAATCTATTACCTCTGAAAGTCATAATGTTATTTCTGGGTTTGTAACGGAGGGGAAGTGGGGAAGAGAAAGGAGAACTCCAAACCAGCAATCCCTAAAAACTGACACGAGAGGGTGCTTCAAGTCCACAAATGCAATCTCAGGCACAGACACACAACTAAAGCAGCTCCAAAACCCCAGCAAATGCTCAGTCACGCTCCAACACTCTCCCAGGAAATGAATTTTTATATCACGGGCATCCCCATGTTGATATGCTGGCAAACACAAATCAACACACCACTCTCACATGAGCACACTCTCAGAGTTCAAGAAGAACACAAAGAATGCAAAAGGATTAACCAAACTTCACCACAAAAGCAGCTCCAGGTGAAGCCAGGGCCAGGCTTCAGTTGTAAATGGAGACTTTTTCTTCCTTTCTTCATTCCTCCACCCAAGCCAGGAGGAGGCAGCCTGTGCTACGAGACAGTGGAACAATGATTTTTCTTTAAACTGCAAGTTTAGCTTGACACAATGATTCCTGATACCTTCTGGGCACAACCTCTAATTGTCTCATTACAATTCACAGAGAGCTGTGCAATGTGTTCCATATTCTCCCCTCTCTATCCAGAAAAAAGCTGAATGATTCCAATGGAAGTTGCACTTAAAATTAGCCATAGTAACTCACTGATTTGTTTGAACATATCCTCCAGCAAATAGATCCTCAATCAAATAATGTCTTCACCTCAGAGCAATTAAACCAGTGGAACAGGACTTCCCTTGAATACATTTACTGTTCTAATCCTGCCTTTGCCATATGCTGATTTCCCCCAGAGGGAGGAAGTCTGAGTACCATGCAGGATTTTCCAAATAGAATAATAAATGAGTGGGAAAAGAGCTCATCCTCTCTGAGCTCTGAAAGGATGTGAAGGCCTGAAGCTGGAGTAGCTGATTTGGTATTTTACTTGCAGTAACCCCAGAATTTTCCAGCATGTTTTCAGCTCAGAAACCTGTGTGTGCTTATGCAAAACATGGCCAAGAACAAACGAAGGTGAAGCACATATGAGAAATTAATGAACAGGTCAGGCCTCTGCTATCCCACTTTCCCAGCTGTGGAAGGTTTTACTACTTTTAAGTACAGTAATTCGTGTGTTTCTGCTGGAGGGCCCTGCAGGAAGGGGAACCCCTGCCCAGACCCTCTTGTATGACATGGGTGAAGCCAGACTCTCTTCACAAGGACACACAGCCCTGCTCCTGCCATGAAACAGCTCCTTTATCCTGGCCAGATGCAAGGGGATGTTATTTGGATGCTTTTCTGTGCAAGGAGGCTGCAGAAGGACTGTCAAAGGGCTGTGGACAAAGAGAAGGTTAATGCTCCACTGGTGATGCACCTCAAGACTGCAGCTCAATGTGGGGAAGATGCTCAAGAAGAGGGGAAACCTAATTTTTCTTCTATTGCTTATAGACAGCATGATTTCAGACACAGGGTGGACATCATCTGGGTATCAGTATTTCTGTTATATATTCAGAATGTAACTGTAAAAATTGCAGAGAGCTGTCCCACAGGCCTGGGGTGGCCCTGGGTGTGTGCCCAGCTCCTGTTTCAGTAAAAGCAGCGTGGCTGCCCCAGGCTGATGCTTTAAGGAATTCCCAAATTCATACAATTTTTCTGCCTTTCCCCCAGTCTATCCTCTGGGAACCTCCTCTGGGCTTTCAGGCAGACACAGAGAAGGTTGCAGGAAGTCTCAAGCTCAACCAACTCCCTTAATCTAAAAATATGAAGCAGGTAATTGCTGTTCCCACTCGTAACAGCCTTAAACCTGTGCAAAGTTACCCAGTGGTTTAATGGGGCTGCTCTCCATTTGGATTATGTTCCTGATGAGCTTGTCATTGCTTCATTACTTTACTCCCTTCACAGTTTTCCTGCACTTTGATACCAAATGATCCTTTGCTCTCAACAACACAGAGCACATGTTTCTGTGCAGCATGGGATAATCTCACAGACACAATTTGCTTTAAGAGTGGCCATGCCACCTCCAGAGATCAGCCTAGTAAGGAGGACTAGAGGAGAAAATGTGCAAAAATTGAGTATAGTAAATTTTTATGGTAATGAATTTATATATATTGTGATGAAAGGGAAAAGATTGATATACTCCAGCTAGTAGCATATACTTCATTAACTTTATTAGGCAAAATTACTTAAGACTTCAGCAATATCAAGTGCTAGTCCCTGCCCAGAGTAGTATCACAGCACTTATAAGTACCATTAATTGCCAGAGCACATGCTTGCACACATGTAGCAGAAGTGACATCACCCTAAAGAACTCAGATGTATATATTTATTTTTATTTATTATTTTTATTATTTATTTATTATTTATTTTTATATGCCCCTCAGTCTCATGGATGTGTGGGAGTTGCTGCTCCAAGTGCTGAATTTGGTCACTCTGCTTGCAGCCTGGAGGTCTCATAGCCTGGTTTTAGCCTGGTGCATCCACAGTGTGCTTTGAGCTGTGATGTTCAGAATTGCACCTGGCTCAATTCTTTCTGGCAATATTTTTGCTGATGTGGCTCCTCCAAAGCTAAAAGAGCAGTGGATGGTTTATAAGCATGAAAAAAACACTTCTGCTTTGTCAGAAGAAAGCTTGTCTGAGCTCTGCAAAGGAGCATTGTGATTTTATGTGCAAATAGCTGGGAAAATTTCAGCTGAAAAAAAAAAAAAAGTCAAGATTTTAATAAAATTTTGCTTTGGTTAAAACTGAAATCCCCTGCTGTGACTTTTGCACCCTGAGGTCGATAAATGAACCATCACAACCCCTGCTTGTGTTAGCAAATTGTGACAGGTTCAAATCAAAATTTAAGAACTTCATATGCCCTCCTTTTCTAATACTATGAAAAACACACAGATCTGATATGGGGCATTTCTTTTTCCCCTTTTCCCCTTCTCTGCTTAGGCAGAAAGACTCTCATGCTGGTAAATCTTTATCCAACTGAATGAAAACATGATTTTTGTTTTTAAAAGAAGATGGGAGGGAAGTGGTTATTAGACCTTGTGAAAGAATTTTGTTCTTATCTGCAGCTCCTGTGGGATTGGGCTGTTGAGGGTCCCTGGTCCAGCAGCCCCTCCCAGGGGTGCTGCCTCTGCCATTCCTGATCCTGACAACTGCTGCAAAGAACTCATTGGCAGGGCTAAAGCCTATTCAGAATGATAAACTCTATTTCCTCCCCCTACATCATTACTTTCCATCCTCACTTTTTCCTTTTTAATATAACTAAGCCAAGTGGCATAAAGCAAGGAGTAGGTTTCTGCACTCCAGGTAAAATTTACAGCTTCTGAAAAGCTCCTATGGCTCAGTATGTTAATTGTAACCTGGGACTAGAGCTGGGAGTAGTAAATCTTCAATAACCTCATGTGCTGCTGCTGGGAAAGAGGGAAAGACTGAACAGCACAACACTGTGATGTCCCTTGGTGCCAGTTTGGTAATGGCACAAAACCTGGAATTAAAAAAAAAAGTAAAAGTAGTCCAAGGCACACATATATGAACAAGGGCTGTCTCCAGATTTCTCTAGTGTTCAAGAAAAATTTGATTTTGTCATGGTGACACAGTTGGGAGGGTAGGAGTCATGGATCAGTCTAGGAAGGGGTGGGAGAGCTCAGCTGGGGAAAGGAGCCTGTTCAAGGACTGGTGCCATGGGTAGATTTCATCCTCTTCTGTTTTTCCTGGGGCTTATCTTGTTTGTGTGCACAGAAATCCATTTTCATTTTCTCCCTTGAATTCCTTTCCCCTGAATAATTTTACTGTGTATTTAAGGGGCCATCTGCAAATCCAGCCCCAGACCAGAACTCCTTTGCTGTAGGTAAGCACAAAGCAAAAAGAGGTTGTCTGCCCCTAAAAGGTTTGCAAGGTGGTATTTTTGTAAAAGTAAATCCATTTTCCTCAACTTTGTTTTTCATTCTGAGGTGGTAAGTGAATCTATTCTGCTGTTTAGCCATGAGTTAGATGCTAGAGTCATTTGAAGAGTATGAAAGAGGGTTAAAAAACTGTAACAATCTCCTAAAAACTTAAAATAAGCAGGTTTCGTGACCCAGCAGAATAATTCAAAGAGAATCAAGTGATACATGGCAGAGGTAAGACATCTGAAGAATGGCTCCAGTACAGGAGGGCAGATGATGTCAGCTTCATTTGCAAGTAATTGTTTTTGTACATGGCTGGCATAAAATCTGCAGCAACCTGGCATTTCAACATGCTCCTTGGTAGAAATGGGCAGCAAGAGCAGATGCTTTAGTATTCAACCAGCAGCACTTCCACTGTACCTAATTAATTTATATAAAAGATCTATCTCCCAGAGAGAGAGAGCATGAAAACCACTGTAAAGCTGGGATGTTGCTAAAAGCACTGATCTGCAATTTTCTGACTTTCAAAGTGAGTTTATTGCTGTGCTGGACACACCAAGGTAGGGCAGGTAATTCAAAACTGGCTCAGGAGGTAAGGCAAGGCGTGGTGGGGTCCAAATATTTTTAGTTCTCTGAGACAGTTTCTAGCTCATGGACAAACATCAATCACCTGATGGCTGCATGTTCTAGTCTGCAAACTAAACTGCTGCTCTCATTTTGTTCTTTATAGACATTGGTCTCATTTTGTTCTTTATGCTCAGCATCCAAAAATTGCCTACCAGATGTAGCACTAATTAGCTCCAATGCTGTTGCCTATAGGTAAAACCTTATAAAATAAGAGCCTGTTACCCTTATAAAATCATGGCTCAAGCCTGCTACTTCAGCTAAGTGCAGCCTAATAGCTGGCCTGACAAGTAGCTGTGACAAAGGAATTCCTAACCCTGAGAACCATCCTTGTACCCATGAAAAAAATAGTGTAAACATCGTTAGGGAAGAAAGTTTTTGGCAAGCACACACTCTAGCAGCTACTAACCAATGAACTGGGTAGCAAAATTTGCTAACCAATTAGAATTAAACACAATGCTTTTAGAAAACCATAGAAATATGAGCTGTGAAGGATAAAGGTGGGCTACTGCTGCATGAGAAAAGGTGTCTTGTCTGTCTCCACTGTGACACAGTGCTGGCTTTGCCACAGATGTAAATGTGAGAGGAACACAGATGCTAAAGAAATGTGAACACTAGAAATGTGTTTCCACACACTTGAAGTTTGGGCTAATTTTTCTTTATACACTGTTTGCACATACAGTAGACTTGAATATTGCAAAAACAACAAAAACAACAAAAGATTTTGTAAATCAGGACTCAGAGCTCATGTCACAATATGGGAAAACACGTGGCCAAACGAGTAAAACCTGAAGATTTTCAGTAATCTGTATATACATTAACATGTATCAATTGGAAGCTGTAAGTGAAGTCCATCCATTTCCTTTTGGATAATAGAATTTATCCTCAGACTTCTTCTCCTTTTCGGTCTTTTTTTTTTGGTCCTTTGTTGTACTTTCTCTTGTACTTTGTTGTCAGTTACATCTGTGCACTGTGAAGATTAAGGAATGTGGCCCTTTGTCTTTTGGAACAGTGATTCTTGCCAAAAATCACTATGTTTATGGAGCCTTGAGAGCAGCTGAGGTCCTGTCAGAGGTTTGGCATGAGGTATTTTATTCGCTTTGGGGTGAAGCTGCAGATGGGGATGGCTGAAGCTTTGTTATGCAGAAGAACTTTGTGGAAGGGGGAAAAAACCTTGTATCCCTCCCCAGGCTTGTTTGCCATCCTGCTGCTAGGTACAAATGCCTTCCACTGAAGGGATCTGCTGTCAGCAAATACCTGGGGACCTTGGAATAAATTGTTGGGATTCAGTGATAGACCCATATATTGGTACATCTCTAGTTCTCCTTGATCCTTGTAAATCCACAGGAATCACAGGCTGCCTTTTCAAGGTTCCCTTTCCCTACTTTGTCCCAAGTTTTAGGGAAATGTGGGTGTCAGGAGTTGTATGAGCTGTGATGCAGAACAGATTTAGATGTTGGTGATGTGGCTTGATCACGGCTCAGTGATGTGCTGTTGACTTAGTAAATGTTTGAAAGCAAGGTACCTATGTAAAGGTTTAACCTCTGCTGACATTTTGACTACCTGAATGAAGAGCCCCAGAGTTCAAATCTCTGTGTCTCTCTTTACGTTCTTCTCTGGCTGCTAAATGATTTTTTTTATTGTATTTCATCTTCTTCAATAACCTTATCACAGACTTGAAATGAATTTATCCCTGCTTTTCTTCCTCAGACAGAAGCTGGTGAGGTCTCAATTTTTCAAATAGGCTTCACTTACAGTTGCAAAAACCTCTGAAAATTGAGGCTGTTTTCTTCCCCCACTTGAGTTCCACAGAGTGCAGTGGTATGAGGAACACAGCCCAAAGCTTTTCAATTAAAAGTTCCTATTTCCAGAGCTAGCAGAAGGCTTTTGTCAATGGAACAAGCACAGGGCAAAGCAAAGCTTTTCATGTTCTTGGATCCAATAATCTGAGGTTCAATCCCAAGCAATACCCACGCTCTGTTTGTGGTTCATCATTGCACCAACCTGCATGGAACTGGAACTAATAACACAGAATGGGAAAAAAACACATTACTGATTACTGGGGGGATGTATCCTACTTTATATAGCTCTTTTGAAATTATTAAAAATGAAAAAGCAGTGAGTTTTAATTTGGCACTTTTTGGCAAAATATGGACTGACTCTCTTTTCTTTAGTGGGCTGTAATTTGTATCCATGTGTTTCTTTGCTGCTACTTGGAAAGAGTCATATTTTTACAGGAACATAACCCATTTTCCCTTTATTGTAATTGTTTTGAAATAAGAAGTAATCATCCAGGCCTGAACAACTTTCTCTACCAAACATTTTGTTCTCAATCCCAGTAAATTGCTTTGAGAATTGAGCAAAGCTCTGCTCAATCATGCAAGATATCCATTCCAAAGAACTCCAGGAAAGTAAACCTGCCTTAGCCCATTGAAATAATCTTTTTTACTTCTCAAAGATGAAACTGTAAGAGCATGGTTCCAAATGCACAGGAATCTGCACTCAATGAAGAAATTAGTTTAATAAAACATCTGCATGTTCATCTAAATCCCCTGACCTGACAAGTGTTTACCTTCTGCTTTATGGCTATTAGAGGAATTTATTATTATTTATTGCTAACAGAGGAATTCTGCTCTGATAGGACCTCCCATCTGTGGATATTCATGATTTGCAGATAGGAGTGAAGGTGCTGAGCTCTTCTGGAGGGATCTGCATGGGAAGGCAGAGTGGAGGGGATGGTGTGAAACAGGAGTCACTCACTGGTGCTTTTTATGGACTGCAGACACTGCCTGTAAGCCCTGTCGTGGTTGGAGGTGGGAGCGTTTCAGGAAAGGGATGCACATTGCACACGCACCAGAAATGTGTTTCCACACACTCAAAATTTGGGCTAATTCTTCTTTATGCACGGGTTGCACATGCAGTAGACTTGAATATTGCAAAAACAACAAAAACAACAAAAGATTTTGTAAATCAGGACTCAGAGCTCATGTCACAGTCTGGGAATCCACGTGGCCAAACAAGTAAAACCTGAAGATTTTCAGTAATCTGTATATACATTAACATGTATCAATTGGAAGCTGTAAGTGAAGTCCATTCATTTCCTTTTGGATAATAGAAAAAAATAGACCATAAACAGCTGAACAATATTGTAGTATTTTCAATTAACACTTTTCCTTGTTTCTTTTAGTTAAAATTAATTAATTGTCACCTGTTCAAAAAACTGATTGATGAATCATTGTGCATTTTTTAGAGTTGAAGACTTTCCCTTCATAATCTATACCCATTTTATGTTCACATACAATGCCTTGCTTCCAGTTTCCAGCTAAGGTGAGGGAAAAGTGATTTTCTGTCAATATCCCTGCTATTAATGTTGGGAATTTGCGCAAGGAAATGGAACTTGAGTGGATAATGAACATAAAGGGTTGCAGAGAAGTACTGGTATTTTGAGATTGAGATAGGCTGGTGCTGTCTTGGGCACACTGTGGTAAAACCCTCTCAGAAGAGTAAATAAATGCAGTGTCCAAACAGAAGGGCAATGATGGTGCAAAGAAAAAACATATTTCTCCATGTTGCTGTTTATAGACAAATTTGAAGGAAGAAAGGTATTTTTAATTCTCATTTTAAGTCTGTTAAAAGTTAGAATTGCTCATAGTTATGCCCATGATTGACTTGAGGTTTTTGTGTCTGGAGAGGCACCTATTCCTTGATTGAAGATGAACATAAACAAGGCCAAGATGTTGAATTTTGATGTTTTTCCCTTGATTTTTAAATTAAGAAATATGAGACACAGTGGGTGCCATCAGCTGTTGAGAAATGGCTGGTCATTAAACCAAGCAATTCTAATTTTGGTGGATTTTATGAGGTTAATAACTATATTTAAACTAATTATTAGCGTGTGGGCAGCACTGATGGAAATTACTTTTTACTAGTGAGGCACATCCTAGTCCTGCCAAGAGACAATTTGACCCTGTAACCTCCCTCATTACTGGTCATTAAACAGGAGGCCTCTCCTTCCTTCAAGTTTGAGGGGTCTTGGGATATAATAACTGACAAGAGCTTGGTACTTTTTTTTTTCCTCTGTATGGGATTTTCTGCATTCATGTTTAGTAAAGTGATTTTGAAGCATCACCCTTGATTGACATCTCCCATCAGAACCATGGCTCATGCAGCATCCCCTGGTGATTTTTGGGCATGGACTTATGATGCACTTGAGTTGTTGTTGTTATTATTATTATTTTTTTAGTGATGCACAGCTGTCTAGTACAGCAGTTTCTCTTTGAGCATGGGCTACTCCTTCTCCCTTTGAATTGTTCCCACACAGTTGGTTTTATTCCTTCCAATAGTTTAATTTTTTGTTCCTAATTTACATAATTTTGATGAGCTATTAATATTTTTCATTATGTAATGATGCATCAGAAATTCTCAGTCATGTCTCTTTATCTTTTAACATAGCATTTTTTAAAGAGGGTTACACTGAATTAATTGGGGGCTGAGGCTTCTGAAATTTGACTTTGCAAGTTCAAAGGATTTCTGGCAGATACAGATTTTTTAAATTATAAGATTTTTCTACTATGTGTATGCATTTAGTAATGCTATCCATTTAGAGAAAATAAACACAAATTTCAAACACTTTGGTGCCAGGGAAGTAGAACCTTTGTAGAAAATACATGTAATGTGTTATTTTCACCACATTAGACATTGATTAGCCATGTCTCTGAGAACACAAGCTTTAGGTGTGCTAATTTGTACTTTAAGAATAGCATTTCTTCTTTATAAAGAGATTTATATCTGAGAGGAAATGTCTCTCTTCTTCTGTTTTTGGACCTCCCGAAATTAAAGGAGAAACTACATCAGTGTATTCAGGATTTATTTTTGCTGTTCCTGCTGCTCATGTGAATTTTGGATCATATCACATGTCAAAGTGCTGGACATTGTTAATCCCACTTTAGTGCTTATCTTTCTTTGATTGGAGTTTTATTGTTGCACTTTGAATGTCCTTGAGAAAGCCAGTTTATGATTTGTGTGGCACCCCCAGAGGGACACATTTGCGTTATCTTTTTAAGCAGCGCTCGTTGTTGGAATTATTAATGTGTCCATCACTCCTAGGGGTAAATCCTCTGTCTCTGGTACTGCTGGGCTAGGGATTGACTAAAATAAGTCTCTGTGCCACTGCCCCCTTGCTGTTTGATTGCCAAAAGACTGAGATGCAATTCCAAGATCACCATTCCTTCGGGAGAAAGTGAGAGGGAGATTTGAAGGTGTGTGCTCCGGTTCCAGCCATCCACAGCCTCCAAGGCTTGATTTTAATTATAACTTCCAACTCAGAGCCCTTGGTTTGCTTGAACTTGAGGGAACCTTCCTGAACAGGGCTTTGATGGAACATATCAGCTTTATTTGCTTTGTGGTTTGTGTGTTTGTTTTCCCTGAGGGGAGGGAGGGAGGGACTGAGCAGTGGAGGGGGAAGATTTTCTTTGGCTTCTGCTGGTTGTGCTGGCAGGGAGAGGGAGGGAGCAGGGACTGCTGATGGTGTAGGGAGCTGCTCATCCTCTCAGTGCACTGCAAGGGTTGTTTTTCTGAAGAACTAGAGCAGCTTGAGGGATAAGCTGCTCTGCACCCTGCTCTGCAAGGATGTGTGTGTGTGGAGGGTATTTATGGCTCACTCTTAACATCATTTTTTTGGCCAGTGGATCTGAGTGCTGGATACTGTAAGAAGTTCTTTGCTTTAGGTCAGTTGAAATAAAGCTTTAAGGGATAAAAACAGCCCCCATGTCGTTTTTCAGGGAATTTCTGAAGCACAGATGTGGGTGCTGGCTGTTATGCAGCACTGAGGCTGTGTGTGCAGGGAACTGGGGTTTGTGATGCCCTTTGCTACTTTGCCTCTGGATTTCTGGGACACAGCTGCCGGCAGATCTAGAGTGGAATTGGGAGTGGCTTTTTTGATTACACCTGTTACTAATTGCCTCTCTTAGTATGGCTTTGCTTCACTTTTCTCTAATGTACTGCAAACCTTTATTTTTCTTACTATCCAAGCTCCTTTTCCACAATGAGGCAAATCCATACCTAATGTTCTACTGAATCAAGGGTTTAAAGAAACTGAAAGAGTTAAAAGTTCAGCCAGATTTAGCTAGGGGGGATAGAAACAACAGGAGTATACCAAGAAGAGTAGAAGTAACAGGGAATAGTTAATTATTAGCAGATAGAATAAGTAAAGCTAAGATATAAATCATGCATTTGTCTTTACTACGGTTAAAGAAGCAGGATGTGGATCTAATAGTGAAAAAGAAGAGGACTGTGATCTGCACCTGGGCCCTGAAACCTGAGCTATAGCCAAGGGGTCTGAGAGCTGCCAACAAGGCAAAGGTAAAGGTCACTTTGACCTCAGAAAGCCAAGGTCACTTTGACCTCAGAAGACACCAACCCATTTCAAAACCCACTGACACATTTGAAGTGAAGGACTGAGTGCATGGAGGAACTCTGGACTCAATTATAATACATTTTAATACAAAGTGGGGGTAGGCAAGGTTAGGTAATGAATATGTATTAGGTGTTTGGGGAATTATATGAATATGTAAAACCTTTTTAGATAAAGAGAGAGCCGGAGCCTGTGATTCCTGGCACATGCCTTTGGAAAGGATTCTGCATGTGTCCAGATCTGTAATAAATATATTCTCTTTTCAACTTTAATTAGCTGAAGAGTCATCTGTCCGTGCTTCACTACTGCCGTTTTTTTCTTTTTTTTTCTGCAAGCAAATTGGGTCTGATCTGAGTGTTATGGAGTATTTGTGCTGCAGGAGGGAGATGCACTAATTGGGTGGGTTTGGCTGGGTGTTGAAGCTCCGAGTATCATAAGGAAGATGAATACAGAGCAGCTGGGATTGCAGCCTGAGCTGGATGTTCCCACTGCTCACAGAGGACATTTAGAAAAGGATGGGAAAAACTGTCAGGCTCAAGCTTTGTGTTTCTCCTCTGTGAACTTGGTGCTGATTGTTGCTCTCCAGAGGGGCACTGAGAAAGGAGCAGGGAACCTGAGGTGTTGTGTCCTCTGCTCAGCTCAGTGAGGAGCACCATGGCTTGGGATGGGAGGCTGAGGGAGAGGCAGGGCCTGAAGGGAGGAGGAAAATGTTGTTTGTGTGTGTGTATGTGTGTGATTCTTTCTGTTTCCAATTTTATTTCTGTTTCCAATCCTACAGCTTTAGCTGGAGGTTTTCCTCCCTCCTGTCTGTGGACTGCCTCAAGCACTAACCCCTCCTGCTTTGTGCTTGGTGGTTTAGTGCTGATCTCAAGAGAAATGTCTACCTCTTGTAGTGGGGTTGGGTTTGTTTTTTTTTCTTTTTTAAACAAAGAACTGGTCTCCCTCCCAAATAATTAAACCAATGAGTCTGTTCTTTGTGTGTGAGCCTTGGGTGGAATAATTAAGCTGGTTTTGTTCTGAAAGCACTTACTTATTGATCTGTGCTGGGATTCTGCAAATGCCATTCCTTGGCTGAGGGCTGGTACCATTAGCGAGGTTTCTGTTTCACCAGTCAGTTCTTTGGAAAAGGGGAGGCTGAATTCTCAGAATGGGGATTAAATAGGGAAAAATATTTTGTGGTATTCTGCTATGGACACAGAAGGGGTAAGATGTGTGGGTGCTGTAATTTATTGCAAGAGCTGGCATAGCTAGAAGTTCTAGAGGACAAAAGAACTGGGGTAGAATGGATCTCAGGAGAGCCAAAGCAGAAAGATAACAGGTATCTGTTATCTGAATTTGGCCCTGTTTATATAATGAGGCCTTAGGATGATTTTATAAAAACCTATTCTGTCTGTATAGCACCTACCAGCGCCTGTTAAACTGGGTATTATTAAATAAAAATCTCTTGTGGGTGGGTAAGGTGGATGCTTTCAGAAAATCCCAGAACACAATAAAGGGATTGTGAGTGACCGTGACACTCAGACCAGCAGGGAATCTGAATCTTTTATTCAAAGAAATGAGCTGGTTTTATACACTTTTTCAAGGCACAATATTTCCTTACATGGTAATTCTCACTAGGTGACCTATCCCATGTTGCCATGTCAGCACCCTAAATGTCCTTGTGTGGGGTGATCGTGCACTGTTCACCCTCTGTCAGCTTCCAGCCAGCTCCTGTCCCTTAGGGCTCTGCCCATGGCACCTCCTGCCACCAGGGCCTGGCAGAGACAAGGCTCTCTGTCCCTCCATGTGCCTCTCTGTGCCTCCACGTGCCTCTCTGTGTCACCATGTGCCTCTCTGTGCTGCCACATGCTCCTTTGTGCTGCCACGTGCCCCTCTGTGCTGCCACGTGCTCCTTTGTCCCTCCATGCGCTGGTTTGTCCCTCCATGTGCTCCTTTGTCCCTCCATGTGCCCCTTTGTCCCTCCATGAGCCCCTTTGTCCCTCCATGTGGTCCTTTGTCCCTCCATGTTCTCCTTTGTCCCTCCATGTGCCCCTTTGTCCCTCCATGTGCTCCTTTGTCCCTCCATGTTCTCCTTTGTCCCTCCATGTGTCCCTTTATCCCTCCATGTGCTCCTTTGTCCCTCCACGTGCCCTGTTGTCCCTCCACGTGCCCCTTTGTCCCTCCACGTGTCCCTTTGTCCCTCCATGTGCCCCTTCTGTGCTCCTGCAGGTGTGTCCTACATCCCACAGCTCTGCTCCATCCCATCTCTCCCCACGAGGGATCAGCAAACTTCAGGACCCAGAACAGTGCCCAATTTAGAGGGCAATTTGTAAGAGAGAAGTTGCTGTTGGGTTTGTGTGGGGTTTTTTTATTTGTTTGTTTAATGTTTCATCTCTTCTCTAGGAAGCCTTAAGGCTGTCTTTCTGTTGAAACCTGTTTGGGAAATTTAAGACTGAATTACATTTGTCCCTTTAATGAGCATTCAAGAACTTGGGCAATTTCTCTCCCTCACAGTCCTTGCTGGGAATGCTTCCAAGCTCCTGCCTCTGGGTTTTGTGGTTGTTGGAATTACAATGTATTCATATTTCATGCTGCAGATGTGCTAAACTACACAATGAGTCTGAGAGCAAGGATCAAAACACTCCATTGGTGGCATGGATAAAATGATGTTTTGCATGCTAAACTTTACAACCATCGCAGAAAAGTCTCATTTGCCTTCAGATTTGGGGTGTCTCACTGTATGAAATACCCTAAACTCATGGCAAGATGCCCTGTGGGTGGCAAATTTAATTTTTTTTTCTTTCTGTGCTTATGCTGTGTAGCAGTGTGTGAATTCTAGCCAATACATTCTGTAATGTATATTGCAGCTTCCTCAGACATCTGATTGTGAGAAGCCCCTGTCAGTCAGCCCTGGGGCTTGGTGTTACTATGGGGTGACACATATATTTGAAGAGCTGTATTTTTTAAAGATACCCATCAAAAATAGTACTTGGTGTTTGTTCAATCAAGAGATGATAAATTCTCCTTAAACCAACGTATGTGCACTTTCCCAGGTGGGTTGAAATAAGGATAAAAGGTGTTATTGCCAGAATTGCTGAATTCTCTTATTGTAATGACTTGCTGTGTTACCTCACCTGTATTTCATTAGCCATCAAATGATGATTTAACAGTATCATTAATGACAACAACCGGAGACAGTCTCCATGCTCTTTGGAAAGCAGAGTCAGCTGCTGCTCCTGCTGTGCTGAAGCCATGGAGCACCTGGGATCTGCTCACCTTCATCCCTTCCCACCAAAATTTCGGTGCACAGGGCTGGGGGTTCGGCTGAGCTGTTCACAAGGACACCACAACCTGTCCTTTTGTCAGCCAGAGCTCTAAATTATCCCTTACAGCTCAGGGAACAGTCAAAACGTTGCCTATTCCAAGACGGATTTGTTTGGGAGCAGCAAACGTGGAGCAGGACAGGTTTTGTGTGGCCACAAGATGGCAATCACAGAGCAAACATCCACCCTCTCTGCAGGATGCAGCTTTTAAATTAGCACTGGGCTCCTTGGGCTGCAGAGATCCCCATAAAGTGTAAATGGTCCAGCAGGTAGAGAAAGGTGCTGTGCTATGTAAAATGTAATATGTAAAATGTACATGTGCTTGTTTAAATGGTGTTTCTTCCCTAAACCCCACAAAATACAGTATGTAAATACCCTGTTCACTGCTCCAGGCAGTTGTTGGAATACCTTTTTTGGTTTATCTTTATCACTTTAGGGCTGTGGCAAGTGGAAGGCAGCAGTATTGTATTAATATACGTATGGTGATTCCAGCGTGCTGTAGTTACTATAAAGCTGTTTAATAGCTGCCTTTTTATTTCATCTCTTTTACCAGAAGCTGCGGAAATTGTCTGGTTACTTTTATATTTCAGTCCTGAGGGCAAAAGAATAACTGTAAAAATGGGTTTGGAATGTTCCCTGTTAAACTATTTTCACAGGTCAGAGGCATGACACGAAATATTTCTATACAGAAAATAACAAGTTCTGCAGTTACGTCACTGCTACAGGCTGCATTCTCACATCCTGTAAAATAGCTCCTCTCCTTTCTCCCCATTTTTCTCGCTGTGTGAATGGATATGGAGGTGTTATCAGAGCTGGCTGCAGTGCTGTGTGCTGAGTTTGATGGAACTATTTCAGAAGCAGCAGCGAGTGTGAGCCTCTTCTGCAGGGATTCGAGCAGAGAGCCCACACAGTGTGAACACCGAATTAAAGCACCTCTCTCTCTCCACCTGAACCTGCTGTTCTTAATCTGCACAGGTCAGGCACCACTTCAGGTGGCTGCAGCAGTGAGGGGAAGCTGAGGAGGGGCTGCAGAGGAGGATACCCTCTGGAGCAGAGCATGCTGATCTGGGGTGGGCATCATTTTGGGAGAGCTCTGGGGAACCCCTGCCTGCAGCCACCCGGCTTCTCAAAGTGTGTGCAATGTCCCTTGGTGCCTGTGCTCGTGCCCAGCTGCTTGGAAGGCTCTGGTCAGCCCCACAGGGCTGTTGCCCCACTGGACATGGTGTTCAGTCTTTCCTAAGTGCCTTCTCCAGGAGTGAATGGTGTATCTGACACTCAGTGGTTGCCCTGGGCCACCTGCTTGAAGAAATGGTTGCTAAAAAGTTTGGGAAAGCACAAAGGAGTAGAGGAACAACAGGCTGGGCTTTCCCCTGTCATGGGGGGAAAGATAGGAGAAGAAAATGTTATGAGGAAGGAATTTGGGTCCAGATTGATTTCCAGCCATGGGACTCTCTGGGGTCCTGACATGACTCAGTGTTTGGAAGCAGAACCCTCTGATACACTGAGGGGGAGTCACTGGGTGACTTTTTAAACCTGGGGAGTAGCCTGGGTGACCTGTGTTAGTACTAAACCTCAGAGCTCCCAGTAGGGTGTGCAGCTTGCTGTTGGATGGGGCTGACACAGTGGGACAGTGAGGACACCCCCAAGATGGTGCAATTAACTGGATTTTGGCATGTTTTAAGCAACTGCACTTTCCTCCAGAATCAAAGCAGGAGTGAGGGGTTTCTGCTCTCAAGCACCACGATTGCAAACATCCTAATCACCTTTTGAGGCTGGGACAGCAATTAATTATACAAATAAACAGCATCAGGAGGCAGACCAACTTCTTCCTCTGGTATTTCCGCTGGCTTGAGCTTGTGCTGTGCTCTAACACCACATGAGGCTTTCTAGAACCTTTCCTTTAACTGTTGTGCCATTTTTATTTCTGGGGTGATGCAGGCTGCACAAGTTTAAGCTCATGCCAGACTGAAACCAGAAATAATAACATTTCCTTTGTGGTGCCTGTGTGATATTAGTAGGATAAATATATGCATGTTTTAATGAATAGCTGGAAAAAATAATCAGTTGATGGCGTTGCTGGCTTTTTATTCCCCATGTGCGTCTTTTCTTCCACTCTGCAGCCGGGAACTTAGTGCTGCTTTCTTTTCTTGACCCACCACTTGGATGTTCTCGTCCAGGTGTAAGTGGAGAGTGGCCAGGAAGATCATGTAGATCATGGAGTAGGGAGGCAGAGGTGACTTTGTGGCAAGGCAGGAGTGTAATGATCTCCCTTAGAGGGAGAAATCAGAGCCCAAGAGGTCAGATGAAGGGATGGGATGGCAAGGAAGCCCCTTAGGCCTAGTGGAAAGGTTGAATCTAACAATAAATTAGTAATGTGTAATAAACATTAGCAGCCCCAGTGTCAGCTCTTAATATTGATTTTTTTTTCCAATAAAAAGCCCCTCTGAACTCTGTAAAGCTAAATATGAACAGAAGCAGTGCCAGAATCTCCATTTTGTTTTATGGATGTCTCAAGTTCAGTCCTAGAGAACAGGAGTCAAGGCATAGCAGACATGAAGGCCTTGAAAGAAACAGCTTTCTCTTGGTTGGTGTAGAGCAAGTATGAAAGGATTGGTTTTAAAAAACTAGTCTTTTCTTTCATTTCTTTGATTAAAAGGAATTACAAGACTAAGACATTGCATTAAATCCTATTCATTTTGTGGGATTCAATGGTCACCAAGGGAGGGGAGCAAAAAGCTTGGATTCAAAGCTGAAAGCAGAGCCCTCTCTGTCTTTGCCATGGCTGCTGCCCAGAGCCCATCCCTGTTCTGTTTCCCTTCTGACACTGAATGGAGTGTGGTCTGTGCTCCCCAGTAGAGCTGGCACAGTTTCAGGCTGATGTGGCTGTCCTGGCAGTGTCGAGTCTGTGTTGAGCCATCAAGGCACAGAGGCTTGTTACACACTCATTTCTGTCACCTCCTGCCTCTGGAGCAGAGGTTAAAAACATCCTCTGCACTGGGGCTCCTCTCCAGCTGCTGGGGGCCCACTTTATCTCTGAGCCCTCCATGGACCAGAGCCAGGCTGCTTCAGCTCTCGCTGGCTTGAAGGGAAGCCTGTCCCTTGGCAGGCTGCATCACTTGTTCCTGTTCCTTTTTGATCTGTGGGCTTGAAATCCACCCTAACTCCCATTAACAAAGGTTCCACCAGATGCACACAGAGGGGGCCTGTTGTAAACAGCAAAATACAGGAATTTTTTTTCACATGTGATGACATTGATGATTTGAAATTAATCTACAGCTTTGTAATACAAATACCTCATGTTGGGTGTTTTCAGTAACTGGGATAGTTCTTATTAGCTCTGTTGGGCTGGCTTGTAATGGGCTGTGCTGTGAGCATTCTGTATTTATGGCTGCTTGCAGTTAGCACTGTTCTAAGTCTATTTTTTTTTTTTTCTCCCTAAAAGCCACACTTATTTCTGTAATAAATGCCCTATTTGAAGTTGGTGGGGAGAGAGGCCTGAGGCTCATGCAGCAGAGCAAGCCTAGACATTGCAATAAGAATGGCAATAAATGTAGCCATAAAGGGGATTTTAAATCAGCAGTCACATTTCTCCACGCCCCCACCCCCTGAAAACTTTTGAAGTGTTTTCTCAGTATTCTGCCAGAACTGCTGTTCAGGGCCAGTTAAGGACTTTACCTATTTTGCAGCTTGTTAATCTAAAATATAAACATTAAATTTTGTCTGAGAGGTCTGTTGTGAACTCGTTGCTTCACCACAAGGATTTAATGTTTGCAATAGCAATGAGAGTTATCCTGAGGACCCTTAAAAAGGTTTTTTAAATAGGAAAATTGGCCCAAATTGGATGCTACACCTGTTTTTTCTGTGTTAGCTCAACTTTCTTCTCTCGTTGTGCCTCACATAAGTTATGCTCATGTGGGGCTCAGCTGAGCACAGCTCCCAATTCCATGTGCACTGTGCTCACTGAGCCAATGGGATACAGCTGTGCCTCAGTCCTAGCAACACAAATCTGCTTTCAAGTATTCCTTAGTGCCAAGAGTAGGGCTTTAGAGTAGTCAGAAGCTAAATAAGGTACAAAACTCCACTGAAATACAGTGGGATTAAATATCTGGAAGATCTGATTTGCTTCCCAAATATTATGCCCTAGGTGATGACCTCGAGCAGTGGGTGGGCTCCCCTTGTCTTGTGGCATGAGCCAGACCCTTGCAAAATGGTTTTTATTTATATGTGGAGGGAAGCTGAGGAAAAGTGAACCTTTTTTTTTTTTCAGAAGATTGATTCTTCTATGTGAGAAACGGATCCCCTTAAAGCCACAAAACCAGCTTTTGGCTGCTGTTGGCAAGATGTGAGCTGTTGTCATCATCCCATTGTCTCAGCCATGTAATGAGACTGATGGCACAATAAAAACTCAGTGAACATCTCCCAGCAGTCCTGTCCTGTTTGTGGAAAACCAACCCAAGACATCACCTGGCAGGAGCACTGGGCTGGGTTATAGATGAAGTGGGCTCAAACTCTGGCTTAGCAATTTTAGTTCTGTGACCTTGTGTCATTTAAAGTGGTGGTGCTTTACCTGGTCTCCTGCAGGATGGGGCTGGCACTCTCTTTTGTTGAGGAAATGAGTGTGGGGTTGGATTCGTGGGTACCCAGGAAACACCACGGCTACTTTGGCACTGATAGCAGGTGGCCAACTCAGGGCTTGGGGCAATAATTCAACTTTTTAAAAAGGCAGCAGGCAGGCAGAGAAATGAACTTAGCTGAGCAGAGGAAGAGGAGCCTGGGACTGCATTGCTGCATGTTTCTTGGCACTTGAGCTGATTGCAGGGATGGCAGTTTAGCAGTGCTCACTGTTTTTACTGAAATCTGAGCTCCTAGAACCATGGGAATCTCAGCTTTAAATAAAAGGGAAGGGGGAAAGTAATCTTCATGGCTTTGCTCAGGGTTTATAAATGGAGAGCTGCCTGTGTTAAATTTGATGTAGCAATGTGTTCTCTTGAGAATATGTATTAAACAAAATTTGCTTATCTCTGGCTAACTCTCCTGTGTTGTCATAGCATTCAGATATTTTTTAATATGCATGGGATTAAATTTATTTTGGGACCTTAAACTGTAAATTCCTTCTTAAAAACTGTCAGAAAAATGTAGGCAGTCTTTCTTTCTGTGCTGCCAGCTAAGAAGAACTGGGTTTTTTAAAACATTTTTGATAACTTTGTGGAAGATAGCCCCTTCTCTCTTGATGGCATTGTGTGGCTGCTCTCAGGGGTGAGGAGATGTAGAGCAAGGGTTTGAAATACTACCAGTTTGAGCAGTCAAACTGAGTTTTTCCTCTAGTGGTAGATGTGCGCTGGGAAGGAACTGATGGATTGTTTGCCTTTGTATATCTCAAAAGTTAGAGAGTAGTTATGCTTTCCTCATTGGTTTAAATTTCCTAAGGACTTTCCCCCCACACATTCAGTTCTCCCTCTCCTGCTCTGACCTCCCAGCAACAGGGAGAAGAAGGGAAAGTAGCTCAGGAGCTCTCAGAGATGGAGAATGGAGCTGCTCCAGGAGTGCTCTGGGTCTGTTCCTTCAGGCCCCTGGCTGGTACCACTCAGGACTGGCTGATGAGGGATGGGGCAGGGCTGCCAGCAGACTGGGAAATGCTGCTGAACCACACCAGCTCATGGTCCTCTTGACTGTTAAATGGAGCTATATCAAAATCTGTGGGATCTTTTGAGTTTTGGAGAAAACTCAGAACCTGCAAAATGTGTGTTTGAAAAAGCACCAGCCTGTTACCCCACGTGTCAGGGGTCACCAGTGGTTGCTCTTCGAGTCCCATCTGGGTGAATCAATGCTCTTGACTCCAATATCATAAGGTTTATATTATTTATTAAAATTACTCCATAGTTCAGAAGGATTTGGGCTATTTCTGCCCAGGTACAGAGCTGGCATCTTGCTTCTTCAAGCTCCATACCCAAAAGTGCAAGAATGCCAGAAAATGTTTACAAAGTCAGAGACAGCAATTCTTTATATCATAGGCTGAGAAAAGCAAACCACATCTCCCATATCAGGAGACAGGGCAAAGGAATGCATTTTGTCCTTGAAACACACACACAGGGATTTGAAATCTGCAGAGAAAAAAGAGCTTTCCCATGGAAGAAAAAACTCAGCAAGTTTGCATCCAAGAAACTTATAAAATGTCCAGTGACATCCACCAAACCAGGAAACAAAGCCAAACATGCAAGAGACTGCCCAGGCAGGCAGCACAGGGCACCTGTGGAGTGTCTCAGAGGGGGATTGGACACAGCTGCTGTGAGTGACCTCTTACAGACCTCTGCTCCTCTGCACCAACAATTCCCTGCCCATTGCAGAGACCAGGCAAGCCAACACTAGGAAAGCTGTCACGGCTTCCAGGTGGTTTTAGAGATCCAAAACCTGAGGGAGCCCATCCTACCAGACATCAGTGACACAGAAATGCTGAGGGCTCTGCTGCTGTTAGGCAAGTAATTACATAGTTTGTATTTCCTTGGAGTGCCTTGCTATGGGATCTTTAGGTGCCTTAGTCAGGCTTTACCCCCACGTGGTTCTGAAATGATGAAGGATTATGAAGTGTTAGAAACCTGATTATACAAGCAAGGGAGGCCCAGTGGTTCAAAGATTTGACCAGTGGGGCACAGCAAACCCCCTGAGCCATGAAAAATGACTCTGCAGTGGTTGATCCCATTTCTGTCCTCTAATCCAAAGACCACATTTGGGTTGTGAAAATAGCTCCAGCAACCTGCAAGCACAGAGATCTGCACTCCCTTTTATGTTTTGCAGTTGCTGCTCAGTCCTGTAGATAAAAGTGGCTGGGAAAGTTATTTGCTTCCCTGCAATAAAGGGGCATTTTATCCATGGAATTAAGGCAACTTCTTATTATGACCATTTGCTCAAAAGGGACTGGTATGTTGCAAAGTAAGGTGGTAAGCTTTTAATTGGGAGTAGGGAGTAATTTTCCCGGAATAAACACAAATGCTGAGGAAGGCAGTGCAATTCTGTTCTCTCAGTCTTTCTCCTTATGGGCCTGTTTGTTCTCCTGAGGGACTTGTGCATGAGGCTGGGGAGATCATTTTTGTGAGAGCAATTTCTTCTGCAGCAAAGGCTTCTGATGATCTTTAGGAGCTTCTGATGAGCTTTTCTCCCTCCACCTCTTTAACCAATAAGAATTGCCCAAAGCCATGTTATTTTTATTTAGATATGTATTTAATATATTTATTATATCTAACACACACACACAAACACACACACACACACACACACACACACACATATATATATATATACATATATATATATATATATGCACACATGAGCTGTAACCACTTTTTTAAAGCAGTTAAGGACTATTAACACTGGTGGTCTCTTTTTCCATTCCATTGCTCTGCTGCTAATGTCCCCTGAGCACAACAAATACCAATATGAAAAATGAAAAATATCCAGCTGGGAATTGTCTGCATGACTTCACTCATGAGAGGAATTTCTCCCTCACAGTTTGGAAGAGTTGTAATACATCCAATTCTGCTGGGCTAACCATAAAGGAAAGCTTCATAAGAGCTGAACCTTCTGTGTTTGTAATTTGTTTGTTTAATAGATCTGTTTTGATGAATGCAGCAATAATTATAAACCCTTTTACCAGGCATAGATCTGAGCCTCTTTTAAGGGGCTGTTTAGTGGTTACTGCTGTTTTGGTAAGCTTTTATAAAAGGTATCATCACATGATAAAAATTGAGCATTTCACAAGCTTTTATAAAACTGGGAAATGAGGTGGCTGCATTTCACTGAAAGGACTTTCATTAGAAGTCTGGAATAGAAACACAAAATCATTTCAAGGGTTCGGATAGATTGGTAAATTCCTGGGAAGATGAATAATGTCACCATTTGAAAATTAGGATTACCCAGTGCCATGGCTGTTGGGAAGCCCTCAATTAAATGGGTTTTTGCTTCCTTCTTGCCCTCCTGGGGCAGGATCAGCAGGGCTGTGTGGTGGGGAGCTGCACAAATTCCCTGTTTGTTCCACATGTTTTGGCAAAGGTGAGGAGCTGGTGGCCCTTTGAGCCAGGGGCAGTGACTGACAATGCAGCTCTCTGTATCCCAAAATCCAACCCTGTGTGGATCTGCTTCAAACTTACAGGCACTGATGCAAAATCCATCCATGCTATGCTGGCAGTACTTGATTTTTGCTGTGACATGAGGGAGCTGCACAGGCAGAGCTGAGCTCTGTGCAATCCCCTGTGTTACCAGGGAAGGAAAGTGGATGGTGAAGGACACATTGTGCTGTCCTAACCCATCACAACAGAGTTCTGAGTGTGCACCCAGGTCTCAAAAGCAAAAAACACTGATGTTTGTCTCCATGGAGAAGGTGTATAATGTCTTGAATAGACTTTGCTTCTGTGTGATCAACCCCCTCAGGCTCCCTGTGCTGCTCTGTGGAGTTCTGTGCCTTAGGGACAGTGCTTTTCATGATTCCTGACTCAAAATCACAACCTTGGCTCTCTTTAAAAGAAAAAAATAATTGTACTTACAAGCTTTTAGCTGACAATTCTTGGTATTAAGAAGATACTTAGAATTTCTTTCTTATTGCCCTCCACACACCCCCATTCTTTTATGCTGATATCAACAACCCAGACACATCTGATTTTCTGTGAACAGTACTTCTGATGTGATTTTTTTTTCTCTTTTTAAACTTAAATTCTTTCAATTCTTATCATACTGTCATTTTTTCCCTAGACATTACTGTGTATTGACACATGAGCCACATTAATATAGATAATTCATAGAAGGTTGGATGTTTTTGTGATGTTTTACTGGTTGTTGGTTTTTGATCAAGAGTTTGCTCTGACATGAAACTAGGAAGGGTTTTTATGCTCAAATGGAGGGGCAGGAAATAAAGGATGCTTAAATAAAACTATAGCTCTGAAAATGAGTGCACAGAACTTGTCTTCTCTATTTACAACTTCCAATTGCCCTGAAGGGATTGATTGAAATTCAAAGCATGCTGATGTGAAATCAGGCACTGATTTTGTTTATATTTTTATATAAATATATATCTAAAATGTATGTTTATATACAAATAAAACACTAAGCATTGCAGTGCAGATTGGTCTTTGAAACTCCATTCACTTACACTGAACCCACCAGAATAAGACTCTGCACTAAATTCTTCCAAATGTACTCAGACATTTTCCAGGAAGAGATTGAATCTGAATTTACTGTTCAATGGTATATTGAAAAAAAATTGAAGTGTTTAAAAGGCCTCATGTATTGACTAAATCAGAGGACATGAAATAACACTGGTGGTACTCTGTTTTTTTTGCTGGTGAAAAAGTTGTTTAATAAATCCTGATCACATTTTAAAAGTTGTGATTCCCATCTGGTGAAGGTATGGTTGAAGAGAGGTGATTGTTCATTTCATTTGTATTTGGGTCTTAATACATTTCAGTTTCTGTCTTTTTGTTTTCCATTTGGATCAGTGTATTCTAGACTAGTGACATTGAAAAGAAAACCTTAATGGAATTATGCATTAAAAAAAAAATTGCAAAGTAAGGAAGGCAAATTTTCTCCCTTAAGTTCAAGAGGGCTTAACTAACAAAGTCCTGTTCACTTCTGTTCATTACATGTATCTTCCTGAGCAGGTTCACCAATTCAGGAGAATTTGTGTTGCCTAAATTTTCCACTGCAAAGGAGAAGTTCATGTGACAAGTCTAAAACTCATGTTGTGTGTACATATATATACATACATATATTAAAGATGTAGATGAATTTAAAGCTCTGACTCTGAGCAAGAAACTGTAAACTGGACAACATTTATCTCACTGTAGTTGAAACAAGTCTACAGTTGGAAAAGTAAAGGGCAAAAGTTTGAGTGGCTCAGGTAGTGTCTGTGTATTTATGGATATTATATTTGCCCACCCTTAACCAAAAAGAATTGGAAGGTGTTCAGTTAATCTGGCCCTAATCTGCATCTGGTTTTGTTTTCTACTTTTTAAAAATTAGACTTGTGAAGAACCTTTTCAAGATGGGTTATGCAGCCCCCTTTTATGATAATTGAGAAATATTGGTGATAAGTACTTTGTGCCTGAGGGATCCGCTCCTTGCAAGAGGCTGTACAGATCAAACAAGTTGTTATTAGAAAAAGATTCTTCACTGCTAATATCCTCCATCTGGGAGCAGTGATTGCAGATATAAAAATTGGATTCACCATGGGAGGTGGTTGATGCTGCTTGATGTTGAAATAGCCTTTGATAGAATAGGAAGAAGAGCTGTTTACAGGGGATAGACTTCCACAGATTTCTTGCATGAATCCATTAAAACTCTGTTTATATCCTGGGGCAGTGGTTGCTAAATGAGTATTTTCTAATATCATTTCACATTGAAAATAAGGGAGAGATTTTATATAAAGATGTATTTCCCTTTTCTTATGATATTTCTCTGTTTGTTATCCTCAAATTCTGGCAGAGGAGGTTAGAAAAACCACCAGATTAATGACACTTAAATAGATCTTTCTTTGCAGACAAAATCTGATTTTTTTTTTAAACACTGACTACTTAGAGCTATCAACAGATGTTGAACAAATCTTTGTGTGACTTATCCTTGTTTCCTGAAGCTGCAGAAAGACTTTGTAAAAGAGGATGAGAACTGGGGATTTTAGCATTCCTCTGCTGGCACTCCCAGCCCTGAAACCAACACCTTTTTCCCACTGCAGACTGGGGTGAGCTTGCATTGGCATGACAAACCTCATTGCTAGGAAAACCATGGATACTTTGGTTTGTGTTTCTTTGGCTGTATTTTTACAACTTGCACAGTTTCAATCAAACTTTTGCACAGACCAAGGGGTAATAAAATTTTCCTGGGAGAGGCTGAACTGGAGCCACCAAGCACAAGCCTGTTCAAAGGAATTCTCAAATTCCTTTTTGTGTAGGACTTTATTTTGTCAAAGTACTCAGTGTTTTCCACCCTTACACTCATGGAAAATAAACTTTTTGAACTTTGTGTGTCGTGGTCCTGCAGATTGGATGATAGCTGTCACCTCTCATAGGCTGGAGTTTTCTGACAATTCAGGCTTTCAAGAATGAAGTTTCTATATAAAGAGATTTGTAAAGAAATTGTTGTATCCAGAGAGGGATTTTTGTTATTATTTCATTCCTTTCTTTCATAACTATAACCTTATGTATGTATGTATGTATGTATTTATGTATTTATTTATTTTCATTACTGTCACAGTATTAAAGGCAAGAAAAGAGAGCCCATTTCCTGAAATGCACTGACAGGGGATTTGAAGTACCTGGATTTGACTTTTGCTGGGCTGCAGATCACCTGTATTTTCTTAAGCAAATCACTTGGATTAGATCAGAGAGAGAGAGTCCTGTGGATATTCCAAGCAGAACCCAATGTTTAATTATCCTTCCCCCTGCCTTGGGTGTCTTGGCTCTCTAGTGCAGTGTATGGAATGAGCTTAACCTGCTTTATGATGAGATGTCATCCTCTGCATGCTTTGCTTTTCATAATGGCAAATAAAATCTGTAACTGTGGATGTAGACAGTGATCAAAAAAAGTGGGGGATCAATGCCCTGTGTAAGGGTCTGAGCAAAAGTGAGATTTAACACCAAAACTAGTAAAGACATAGCAAAAGCACAGTGATTTAAGAAGGATGATTCTGTTAATTGCATAATTAGCAACATATTTGCAATATACTGGGTTTCCTATTCCACATTAGGTTGATGCCAAGATAATTTTTTGTCTTCTCTTTTATACACCTTTTGTGTATTCTCGGTGCTCTTAGCATTCATACTTGTAATTCCTTAAGGCTAATATCTTAGCATAGTCCTGGTATTCTGTTAAACCATCTTGGGAAACTGAGGCCCCTCTGGTGTACATCCTGTAAACTAAGATTAGACCCATCCAGGGGGGAGTATTTTGGGATGGGAGAATATCACACTGTTCATTCAAGCCTCTCATTGGGGCATCTTTGTTAGGTGTGCTAATTTGTGAGGTCTATAAAATTGTATACACAATCTGTCAGGGGTGTGCATTTTGGCATGTTTCAACTTGGCAAAACACTGCACCATAAGGATTCTTATTAAACAGTGAGATAAAAACCCTTTATCCATTAAAAACGTGTCTGCCTCTTAATTTTAGGACCAAGGAAAAGGCATCAGTTTGATGAGAAATCTCTTTAGTTCTTCACGCCATTAAAAGCAGCCTTTGCTGAGCTCATACCAGGATGATGATTTGATGTTATGTGGGGGAAACAAATCAATCACAGTTTACTATTCATGAGCTGCAACTTGCAAAGTCCCAAACTATCATTTAATGTTCTAAAGCAAAATATGTTGCAATAATAATTCACGTTTTATTGCTTCTTCATGCTAGCAAGGTGCCCAAGCCTCCCATCAACACAGAAACCTCTGATCTCGTGCAAATGGAGTTCATTTGTTTGGTGCCCCAGAGCAGATCAAATCTGCCAAATGCTCCCTGCCCAAAATCTGATTAACTGTCAGAGTGAGGCAGAGAGGGGGCAGATTTAAGGGAAGATGCTGGGGGAGGTCGTGTCTGGTCTGGGTCCAGCAGCCCTGGGTGGTCACAGCAGTTTTAGGTGTTATTTACAGGTGACTATGGAGACCTGATGTGCAAAAGGGCAGTGATGTGAAATACATTCATTTTTTGCTGGTCATGGTGTATCAGGCTTCTTTCTTCCTTGTTTAGGAGCATTTAACAGCTACTCACTACTCTCAAGTACTCCTTTGAATAATAATATATTCTAGTTATTGATAGAATTATTTCATGTGATTTTAGTGAGCAGACCACATAGTGCCAACTTGTGTGAGCTGCCTGAAGTTGGATTTGCTGCTTGTAACTGTGATAAATATTTGAAATAATAATGGGTCATGTAACAAGGATGACCAGAGGACAGAGGTGGAAGGGGGCATATACCTGACCTTCCCCTAGCTAAAATGTTTGTATGTTTTCCAAAGATTTGATTTTTCTGCATGAAGGACCAGTCTTTAGCTTGAAAACATTGAGGCATAGAGGGAAGTTGTGTTCCTTGGACATTCATTATTTCAAAATCATCACATAGGTCCAAAGTTAAAAGCAGCTTCATTTGTAATTTCTTGCTGTAATGCTATCCAAGAGAACCCTTTTAAAAAACATTTGTTAAAATTTAAATATTGGGGTTTTTTTTCTTCTGTTAGACTGGCTTATCTATTGAAATACCTAGAAGGTTTTGTACAGGGAGAACAGGATTATACAGACACAAACTAACACAACTCACTTTTTTGTTCCTTTTTTAACATATGTGGGAAAACACCTGTATGGCTTTGTGGCTGTTGCCTGGCAACTGGTGAAGCTCAGGTGGAGGCTGGGAAGGGGCTCTGAGTGTGTGGATATTGAAAGCCCCTCTCTCCTCCTTGGAAAGGTGAATCTCTCCTTAGAGAGCTGGGGCTCCTAAAACTGGAAATTAAAAACTTTGTGTACATTCTGACCCTCTCTGTCCTGGAGAGAGAGAGTGCTCATTATTCCCATCCTCTGCAGGAACCAAACATTGCTTTCATGTCCCCTTTCATGCAGAAATGAGGCTCTCTGATGGGCAGCTCTGTCTCTCAGTGCCAGTGAAAATGTTCAGCATTTCAGATTATATTGATGTTTAGCACCAGCCTCTGCAGCTGAGCTTACTAAAAATAGCCTTGGAGACAATTCAGTGAGGAAAAAGCCAAACTGCAGAGAAGGATTTTATTTTTAAGGGCTGAACTGATGTTAAATTTCAGCCTCTCTCTCCTTCAGTAATGTGTATTACTGAGTGCTCTGTGTAAATGCTATCAAGCCTCTGGGTGCTATCAGCTAATGATTCCTACCAAGCTGTGTGCCAGTCTCTTCCAGCTAGGTAGGATGGTGTATTTACTGGAGTGGAGGAAAAAAATCCCAAGTCAATAGAGAAAAATTGCCATGAAAGGATCACCACTGCATCTTTAAGAGTTGTAGAGTCAGATCTTTCCCCACCTGTGGTTTCTTTTGCTGTCTCCAAGCAGTCTCCTTATCCCTCTCCACTGTTCTGGTGAGAGTTCTGCTCCTTTGTCCATCCCTGCAGTGTGTAATCAGCATTAACATCACCTTGGAAAGCCCTGCTGCTGTCCAGTGAGAACTTTAGTGGATTCTGTTTTTCTTAAACAGGAACTTTAGTGGATTCTGTTTTTCTTAAGCAGGAACCAACTGGAAGATGAGTAGGTAGAATCTAAGCTTCTCCCTGAAATTTTTCTAGCTGCTGTTAGACAGCTTTTTGTTAGCTGTTGGAGGTTCAAGGAGGTTCAGCATCTAATAAATTATTCTGTTTGGTAAATGGGAGATTTCAGCAGTAACTCTGTGTTCAGGTTGTGAGTACTCACAGCTCTTCTAACATGATGCACCCAGGACAAATTATTTGGAGGGAAATGGGTTTTGCATTCCACAATACTTGTGATGTTTCTAAGTGTGATGACCCTGCTGCCTTTTTTTTATGTGTGAGGTCCACATTCCAATCATAATGCTGAATAAGACAAGCTGTGGAAACAGCTCATGCTCTTTAATTCCAAGGAAATGTCTCAGAATCAGATTACAAACAACATGATTGGTTTTTGGTGTTAAATCCTCTCTGGATCAATTGCATTGATTTCATTAAAACACAAGTCTGGCTGTTCAGTACAATATCTATTTGGTTGTGTTTTGTTGTTGCTCTATAGAGTTATATCGAATATTCAGACATTTCCTCACAAGATAATGTTACTCCTCATCTTCTGTTTGATACAAATCACTGTAGTATGTGAATTATAATTGCATGAAACATTCAGGAGGATTACTTTACCTGAAGATGTCTCATGAGTGGCCAGTAACTCCTTCTGTCCTTTGATGAAATAGCAATTTATTTATTTGGGTGTCTGAGGGATTGATTTAGAAGCAGCAAGCAGACAAGAAAGAGCATGTATTTCCCTCTTGACTTTTGAGGGAACTTGGTGTAAATGAGGAAACTGGGGAGGCCTCTCAGGGTTTGTTGTGCTGGTGGAATGCAAAAACAGGGTTGTGCATTGAGCAGAAGGAAGGTTCTGTGCTTAATACGTGAGAAATGTAGGATAAAGCTCAGGTTTGGGCCAAAATGAGGTTCTTACTCTTGATTACATTGGACACACAGAGGCCAACAGGACTCTGGCTTTCAGTGGGAGCAGAATTTGACAAATGAGTTACATTTGCAGCTCTAAGGACTTAATTCTTCAAGGAGTTAAAAGCTGAGGTGAGAGCAGGCATATTCATTACAAAGGTCTATTTTTGTGGAGTCCATTAACATAGTTGGAAGACAATGATAATACTATTAAATTAGTAGATTTGAAAAATGCTTGGGAAAATTGCCTTGTTAATAGGAACCAATGAGCTGGTAACCTGAAATTAGACCAGTGGGATTTTTTATACTTTAGAGCTACTTGGAGCTAGAGGCAGAAGGCTCAAGATTTCGAGCACAGAAAATACACATTTTTAAATTCCAGGTTGAAATGAGGAAGCATGATTACATGTGCCTTTAATATATCCCAACTTGCAAAAGTCCCTGTCTTGGTTTGAAAAGACAGGTGTCTGCTCTTTGCTGGTGGGATATTCTGTAAGTTTGTTGGTTTTAAAAAAATAAATTCAGAATTATGTGAGATCTAGAAGTTGTCACTAATATATTGCACATTAGGGCAACTTAGTGCTTTAGAATTGTGCAGAAATAATGGGGAAATGTACTGGTTTATGTAAGTGTTTCATGTAGAGAGAATCTAAAAAACGATCTGATTTAGCTGATTTATATTTTTATATGAACTGCATTTTGTAAATGAGTAAACGTGGCCAAGGACAACTGGGGAAAAATCCAGAAAACCAGCAATAAATAAATTATCATTTTCATAGGGCTAGAGATGTTCAGCACTGAACAAAAATAAACAATGTTCTTAATCACAGAGAATGTTTGATGTTAAATGAAAAATTCAAATAAAAGGGGCATGGATAATCTCCATGATTATATTGCTAGAGTATTGTTATGATACACCTGAATAATGAACATATGCCATATGCTCCTAGCTAATTAATATTCTTATTGGCCTAATGAGACTTGATCTTAAATAGATAAAATCTCCACAAAATTTAACTACATTTTAATAATTTAAATATGATTTATTTAGATTTAAATTATTAGGAAAGGGAAGTTATAAACAGTGATGCTTCAGGCATGGTAAGAAATAGATGTAAAAAGTCAATACAAGGTTCAAGGGTTGGTGAGTGTTTCACATTCAGCTCTGACCTGGCTGCTCATCTGAACCACAAAGGCAATTCTGGCCTCCCAAAACCTCTTGTAACATCTTGGTATAACATTGCACCTACAGGCCCTTGGGCAAAACAAACCATTTTTGGACTCGTGGGAAGGAATTGCCACCTGGAAGGAAATAGGAATATAGTTTCTTCTCCTGGAGCTGCCTCATACCCTTCTGCTATAGGAGTTGTTCTGTGTTCTTCCTAAATCTCACCAGATAAAGCTGTAAATCTTCTCAGTGCAATTTCAGACTTTCAGTTAATAACACATGCAGCAAATCTATAATTTAATTTATGTACCTTTTGAGGTTGTTAAGCAAGATAAACCTTCACATATTAAAATCATAATAGAATTTATGCAAATCCCATTTCCTGCCTGAAATAGTGGGTACTGTTTGTCAAAACAATTTTCTTTCCTTAACACAAGCTCTCTGTTGCTGCTGTTTTTCATTTTGTTGTTTTAAACCAAAGTAGGAATCAAAAATAATTTCAAACTGATTTAATGCTAACTTTTCATGTACAAAACCCTCACAAAACAACCCCTGTCACACAAAAACAGTAATTCTCAAAGCAGCAGCCTGAGCCTCTACCTGAATTTTCAAACTTTAAATCTGAACTGTGCACTCTGGTCAAGTTCTGGTTTAGAATGTTATGTCTTTATTATACTAATGGAAGAATAATGATGTTTTGGCTGGGGAAATGATTTATGGCTTTATCCCAGGCTTTGCATCCTTCCCATTCTCTTTGCTTATGCACATTTTAAGACTGGGTTATTTTCCCATTTTTGAGGAGGAGGAGAACTCTTTCTGTGATGTTGTTTCTCGGGATATATTAGTAGGAGTGTCTTCCCAATTATCTTTTTTTCCCTACCAAAATGAAAATCCAGGTAGTGAGCCCAGTGGTGTGAGTGCTGTGTCATGCTGAGATCCTTCTCCCAAGGTGCCAGATCCTGGTAATTTCTGACATATGGGGTGAAATATTTGGTGAGAAGGGTCTTTTATTAACTGGGAAGTGCTTTATTTTGTTTCCTTGCTGTGCTCCTGTAGTTCCGCTTTGTGATTCTCAGTCATGGCTCGCGTGAATGCAATTTCTCACATCTGGCTTGTGAGCTGTGGTCTCCTTAATCATGGCTAATGTCAAATACTCCCTCTTTTGTGGCATGATCTCTAAAATAATAGGAAAGTTTTTGCTCTAGAGATTATTTAATTCATTCTTTCATCTGTAGCCAGGATGTTGTGGGAGCTTGCAGCTCTGCACTAAATTGGCAGATGTGTTTATCTTTTTTTTTTCCCCTGCATTTATAATCTTTCAGTCTTTAACAACTGTTCTGTAGTATTTACCAAACTTTGAAGGGCTCAGTTTCCTGTGAAGTTAGAAGAGTTAAGGTAATCTTTGCTGTCCATAAGGAAGTTTTTAACTGGCAAATGCCCTCTTGAGTGCTGCTCTGCCTGCTTTGCACTTTAAAAACTGTAACTACTTCAGGGATTCTATAAGCTTCTGATTTTATTCCTGGATTTTCATTGTAAATGAGGGA
This sequence comes from Dicaeum eximium, assembly GCA_013396995.1. Classification (NCBI taxonomy): domain Eukaryota; kingdom Metazoa; phylum Chordata; class Aves; order Passeriformes; family Dicaeidae; genus Dicaeum; species Dicaeum eximium. The sequence continues at coordinate 171,587 of VWZP01002787.1, forward strand.
TGACCAAAACAAAAAATAGGTCAAGCTTTGGGGAAATTAAAACCTAGATTTGTTGAAGAAAATTCTGCTTTCTTCTGTGCATAGTTCCTGATGCTCTGCCCCAGGATTTATGCCCATGTGAAGAGTGGGGTGGAATTGGAACTCTGAAATTTTTGAGGTTTTCTTCTATTTCCATAAGCATTTCTGGTGCTCAGCCCACCCTAGAGTCAAGCCTGAAATGTCAGCGATTTATTTTTTTTATTTTAATCATTGTTTAAAAGGTGACTCATTGTGAATGCTTTTATTGTATGTTGGGCTGGGAAGGACAGATAATGGAGTTTTGATAACTAAATATCAGAAAGTAGAAGAGATCTCATTATTGCAGGAGTTGGAAAGTTAACATATTTATTAAAGTTCTGACAGTTGTGACAGTCATCCTCGCCTGCAAATGTCAGTGCATTATAAACTTCCACAGCTTCCTCCTTGTTTCTCAGATTCCTGTCAATCACTGCAATTATCACCTAAATCAAAAGTCACAACATAAACTTTCTTTACTTCCCTGCTGCATCATTTTTAGTCTTAACATCTGATGGAAGCTGTGACTTTTTTTTTTTTTTTCTGGAATATTGGACAGCTGCTTGCTGTTGATACGATTTTTTTTTGAAAGCTCTGCCTTGGAACCTTGCATACTGCTCTGATGCCCAGCCACAGCAGGGGAAGCCCTTGCCTGTGTTTATTGCTCTTATTGCACCTGGATTTTAATGAAATATTACAAACAAGACTGTACACAATCTTACATAACTGACCCAAGAAAAAAGAGATGCAAAAAGGGGGAAATATGCACAAAGGGAAGAAGGTATATGATGAAAACTTAGAGAAGGGGGAAAAAGTTTAATGTAAAGACAAGCAGGTTGCCTTTTGGTAAAAGGTTGGACATCACAGAATTGGAGATGTTTGTCCTTGTGCATCCTGGGTACCTCAGTCTGTTTTAAAGACAAATCTGTTGTGCACCATGTTCTGGTTGAATTTTGTCAATGTATCCAGTCAGTGGCAATTAACCTAAATATTTTACTGACAACTACTTGGTCAAAACCACTCTTATAAGACCAGTTCAGTTTGTACAAATCAAGAAAACTGTGGGTGAAGGCTTTGATTAACTAATGACAAAACTAGGCAATTTATGCATCCAATGAAAAAGCCAGAACAGTGCTGGTGTTACAGACATTGATATGCCATGGTCAGGATGTGACCCTGCTGAAATATGGTTTGATTACAATATAGTGGCTGATAAGACTGTAATTAGTGCCTGAATACTGACACAGTATTTGAGTTAGCCAGGAGCATTCTCCTCCAAGAGCACGTCTGCCTAACTCCTCGTGCCGGGTTTCACTGATCCTCTTCACTGCTCCCCAGAGCATTGTTGTCTTGGTTTGAAAAGCCAGGTGTCTGCTAAGGAAGGCAGCAGCCTTCCCTGAAATGGAAAAGGTAAACCCCCTCCCTTCAAAGCACCACAATTTTGAAATTAAAAGGCTCTCAGGCAAAGATATGGGAATAGGAATAACAGTTCTTTACTACTAAAACTGAAAAATACTGAAAAATGTAACTAGTACAAAAAAAACCCCAAACAAGCAAACAAACAAACTCTGGAAGTGCTGGGAAAATTAATTATCTGTAATAGATAATTCTGGTAAACTTCATGTTGCTCTACCACTGATTATTTACACCTAAAATAACAAAGTGAGGTTTTATGAGGCTGAGGTGATTCCCAAGAAGTGGCATCACCTGACTCACTAGAAATGTGGATCTTATTGTCTTATGGGACACAGATATTCTCAAATGCTACCAAAACAAAGACATAAATATGTCTTTCATGTTTTCTCTCATCCACTCTTATTAATGGAGTTTTTAGTTCTTTGCTTTCCATGTCCAGCTGAATGAACTGAAGTCAGATTTCTTATTTAGAGAATATTGAGCAATCCTGTCCACACCCAGGCTCTTCTAAACCAACACACAATATATTTTTTTTCCTGCCTGGATTATTTTTTATCTTCTGTAAGTTAAACAAAATGTTAAGTGCTTTGATAGGATGATTAAACAGACCATTTTAGTAAATTACTCTGACCTTGCCATATACTTTTAAAATCAGGTTTTACATCCAGACATATTCCTGTTCCATTTCACTGAGGATGTTCTCAATTTGCAGGCTGTGCAGATGTTTGTTTTAAGATTTTCCAGCAGTTTGAAAGCTGTATGTAAATTTCTGCCTGTGGAGGAAAAAGATTAAAAAAAAAAAAGAGGCAATGAATACTTTTGGGAAAGTGGATCATTGCTATAGATGCATATGGGAACAGCAGTGGCAGTTATGTGATTCTTTCCCACAATTTTTTAAAAGTTTAATTTTCTTATTTTTATTCCTAAATCAGAATTGCAGCTGTAGAGGTGAGGAAGAGGAAATATGCCCACCATACACTTTCTGCAAGCTGTCCATACTCTGAGTGTTGAGCTGTTTTTCTTCATCATAAAGAGATGCAATATAACTTTTAACTTTACTAATTGTATTTTGGCTTGAGGTAGAATGACACACTTCCAAAATACACAATTTCCATAAATGCACAAACAAGCTGCTTTTGTAGCACATTTTCAATGTGATTTACCATCCCATATGTCATCTGTTAACGTGGCACTGGCAGCATTTAGTGAATAATAGCGAGGGTGTAAAAGTTTTTGGCTTTCTCGGAATTTCTCAGCGTTACATCTTCTTTTCAGCGTGTGTGTTTGTGTTTTGTTTTAGCTTTTATTTTCCTCTTGGACTTACCACAAAACATTAGATCATTTTGTGCTGAAGGGTTTGCTTGTCCCTGGTCTCTCTTGGTGTTTTCCCAGTGTGTTGTATTTATTTTCCTCAGGCTTGGAGAAGAACTTTCTGTATTATCCAATAGTGGTCTAATACAGTAGGGTCTGATTGATGAAGGAGGAGCTGCCTGTGAGATCCTAGTCCTAAAGTCTGTCTTTGGTGCTTTAAAGGGTACTTAAAACTTGGAACAAGTCTTAAATATGTGTTCTGGGACCTTATTTAAGAGCAAGGTAAGAGCAAGCAGTGCTGCCTGGCCAGGATATAACATTATTAAACTTTGTCATTTATGCCTTTTATTTTCAGTCCATATTCACCCTCATCTATGTATCCCAAAATTTGGATTTCACAGTAAAATAGATTGTCATCCCAACCAAAAGCATGTGATATAACTGTTCATTTTTTCTTTTCTTTTTGTCTGCGCTTGCTACTACTGCTGTATGAAAATGTTCTGTCTGTAAATCAGCTGGAGCTGGAATGAAAATAGCTCCCTTTCTCTTTGTTCATTGTAATAATTAAAAAAATAAAATATATCTTTAAAAAATTAATAAAATTCTTTGAACAACACTGTAATGCATGTAACCTAAAATTTTGAAATCATGTGATGGGCTCTATGTGTAGTCAAAGCCATGAGGAAGACTTTAAAATAATGCCAGAGGGAGCACTGTATCTTCACAAAACCTTTTTCTTTTGGAATTTATAGATTTAAAATATGCTTTTTGACATAATTAAAAAAAATTTTTTTGTAATGTAGTCTTTTTTAGGCTGACAGCCTATTTTACCTTAAAATTTGTTCTGTAGGTTAACACTGAAAATGGAGCAAGTGTAAAGAGAATTAATTACCTGTTTGTGAGTGCCCACAGGCTGAGTGGGAGTTTGGTGAATTACCATGTGCAGAGCAGGGCCTTCAGGCAGCCAAAGGGTGATTTCCACAAGTATTTCAAAATATATATAATATATAAAAATATAAAGCTGAGGCTTTCTGACTCTTCAGCAGTGCACAGAGATGCTGGTGCTGCTGCCACTTGCAAGCAAAATGGCAAATGTCCTGGGAGTGAGTTTCATTTGGGTGCTGCAGGACTTATCCTTTGCCCTGTCTGCATTTTTATTCATTTGTAAAGCTGACTGGAATTTTAAAGTGAGGAGAAGTCCTCATTTGAAAGAACAAGTGTCTGTTTTAATTCAGCCTTTATTTTTTGGAAAACATTAGTTGCAATTAAGGATGCTCCAACCAACTAAATTAAATCATCTGGCTGGAACTCCAGAGGTAATTACCACCAGTGTTCATTATTTTTCAAACTTCCTTAATAAATTTCTTAAAATAAAAATTACTTATTTATTTTTCTGAGGGGCTCTGATTTTTTCAGTGAGTAAACACATTGTGGAAGCCTTTTGAATAAATAGTTTAATATTTTAAACACTTTGGCTGCTTTTCATGTTATTTGCTGACCACTTCAGTTAAAATTAATTATAATTTCTTCCTGAGCCTAGAAATCTAAATGCCTTTTTTTATCCAGTTTTTGGTAACATTTTGTTCAACAGCTAAATTATAATTTAAGTTCTTATTATAGTTAGCATCATCTGATTTTAAGAATGTTGAACCATTAGAAATGCTTCAATAGCTTAGAAGATTATGTAGTGTATAAGCCAGCTGGCAAACACTAAAAATGGAATATCTGTTGTGATGGCCTTAGAAACAGCAGAGTCCCTCTCTTGTATTTGGGTGCATTTTTAGGATTCTGATTCCTCCACGACAAAGTGCACAAGCTATTTTGACTGAAACAGTTTTTAAATTTGGGAATATTTTTCTTTTTTTTTGTCTTGGCATTTTGAACATTTGAGATGTGGAAAACTTTCAGCGACTGGGCTGTATTCCCCTTGTTTGTTTGTTTGTTTGTTTGTTTTTCCTGAGGATTCCTCTGCATGTCCTACACATAATTGTCTGGTGTGCTGCTGCCTATTCAGGTTTTTCCTGCTGGATAAACCTGGCAGAGCCAGCGTGAATGAGACTCACTTGGATTTGTGAATTAAGGATATTTTATGTCACAAAACCCAAGCCAGGCTGGGCAGCCCTGCTCAGCTCAGCTCAGCACTTGACAGGAGGATTTTGCTCAGTGGTTCCCCTTGTTCAGATTTTGTTCATGGCCCCAGCCTCTCATCCACAAAGTAATTCCTCTGAAATCAGAACCACTGCTTGTCCTGAGTGCTCCCTCTTTGTGAGAAGAGGTAAATTCTCAGCTCAAGAACTGTTGTTTATTTATGTGGGAGGGCTGGCAGCACTGGCTGTGTATTTATTTTATCCACTTGAATTCCTCTGTAACTTATATGTGTGAGTCTGATTATCTGTCAGTTCTGATCCAGGCAGGTCATGAGCTGCTTTTGTCTTACAGTCATGCACAATCAATAATGGAGCAAGCAGCTCCTGACAAACATGAAAGAATTCTGGCACCTTTCTGTTGGCAAATTTCTTGTGAACAGATGGCAGAACTTTCAGATTTAGTCAAACATCAAAGTTTTTCCTATTCTGCCACCTGAAACAATCAGATCTGAAGCCAGTTGAGTAAGTGTAAATTTACTGCCAACGTGTGGTGGAATAATTTATGCTCTTCAGTCTTGTGGATGACTTGAATGCATAAACACCAACTTTTCAGCAAAGAAAGATTTTCTGAGAGCTCTCTAGCAGTGTGGCTGTTGTGTTGGTTAGTTGTGGTTTTGTGAACTGTGGTTCCTAGTTACGGTCTGATCTAATTCCCACTGAATGAAAAAGTCATTATCTTTAATGAAAAACGCTTTTTTTTGGGTGTTCTCTAGTACGTTTACTATCTCTGTGATGACACACCCCAAATCTCTGAAGTGGGTTTCACAGGCTGAGTGTGATGGAGGAGTAAAACACCCTGTGCACTGAAAGTCCTGCCATGAGCTGAGATCTACAGTTTTAGTGGCAAAATATTTACTGAAGTGAAATATACATCAAGTAGATAAAATACATTTATGTTTTACCCTGGTCCTTCTGTCAATAATGGCATTTTAACCCTGTTCTTCATCAGGGTATTTTCAGGGCTTCATTTCAGACCTTCCTTCCCTCGTGCACCATCCAAATGGTGCTCTGGGATACAAAGGATGCAGATGGAGATCCACTGCTACATGATATTTTGATGAGGATTTTTGCTGTTTTGATGAGGATTTTGAATGAGAAGAGAAACAGTTCAGGGTGAGAAGCAAACAAAACATTGGCAGGGGTGTGAGTTGCATGACAGCATTTGAAGGTGTTACAGGGAAATTGGCAGCAGGACCTGGGCTCTGCCTGAGCTCTTTCACTCACAGCCTTGTCCAAAACAATATCCAGAAAACCTCTTCAGTGACATGATTTTAAATGCTAAGCATCTTTGTGTGTTTTTTGTGTGTGGGATTTTTGTTTAGGGTTTTTTTTGTTTAATTAGTCAAGACAGTAGGAAACTTCCAAGAAGTATATTATTGTGTAGTTAGGGGAGGAATTGAATTTAAAACCGACCAGCTTTTTGTAAATTTTTGCATTCACAGGGGGTTCTATCCAGGATCATTGTCTCAATTTCTGATTTATCATTGAGTATGGAGTAATTACAAAATAAATGTAGTCACTGAGGCAAAAGTAATGCATATGACAGGTGGATTTAGATGAGACCAGACTTAAAGCTACAGGCTGCCTTGGTAAACTAAGACCCTGCTTCAGTGCTGAGGAGAAAACCAATGTGGAGATGTCATGGGAGAATTACACAAAGCAACTAATGATGTGCATTTCCATTCCCTCCTGTTCTTCTGTGGACTTTGAAGAATCTCAGTCTTTTAAAATTCTAAGATACATCTCTGACTCTGCATGATAAATTTGTGATTATCTAATCCAATTTATATGTTAAGAGGGTAATTTCTTTATTCTCTGCATTACAACTTGTGCCCCTGATTTGGTAATTCACCGTGGAGGACAGGCTCTTTTATAGGGTGCTTAAATCTGATTCTAATTTAACATAAAATCTAAAAGAATGAGGAAGCTTTTAAAATAATGCTTGATCACTTGCAAGAACCACATGAATTGTTTTAAAAGGAATTGTAAATAAACTTCTTTTCTGCAGCACCATAATGTAACGAACATATGATAATGACCTAATGAAAAATTGTAATTTATCAAGCCTTGATGACTCTTCCAGGTGATCTGGCAGGGTGCCAGGTGCCCATTCAGTTTGCCCTATGACTCCCTTTCCCACTGGCATAGGGGAGAGAATAAGATGGAGCACAACCAGCAGGGTGAGATAAAGCAGTTTTATTACAGTAAAAGGAAGAAATAAGCTGAGATCTGTGCACACAAGTGCTAAAGAGGAAAAAATTCAGTCTACTTCCCATCAGCAGTGATGTTCAGACACTTCCTGGGAAGCAGGGCTTCAGCACACATCCTGGTTCTTCCAGAAGGCAAACATTGAAAACTCACAAATGCCCCCTTTCCTCCTATCTCCTGTTGGGTTTTTTGGTGGTCCCAGCAAGAGTGGGAACCCAACCCCTGGGCCCTTTGGAGGGGGTTCCCTGCTGAGTTCTTTTCCAAGGATGAAGAACGTGCAGGACTCTCTTTCTTGGTCTTCAGGGTTTTGTTTATTCTTATCTTAAACTCAGCACTGTCTGCACACCAGACTCAGCATGTGAGAAGCGAGGCACAAAATGGACCCCAAACACCCAAACCAAGGCACAAAATGGACCCAAACACCCAAACCAAGGCACAAAATGGACCCAAACACCCAAACCAAGGCACAAAATGGACCCCAAACACCCAAACCAAGGCACAAAATGGACCCCAAACACCCAAACCAAGGCCTTTTAAAGCTGTTTAACCCAATTACTTTCTAACACCTACTTTGTTTTTACTTTTCTACAAATAACTTCTACTAATCTATACACAAAACTTCCACATTACTGCTTAATCTGACCAGTAACCTTGTGCCACCAGTGCTACAGAAAATGGAGCTGAAGAGGGACAAGAAGGAAGAAGGGACAACACCCAAAATCCTCCATCTTGTCTCCTATTCACTCTCATATTAAAATCCTAAAACCCTAAATTCTTCACCCTGTGATAAACTACCACTGCTACATACCTACTCTCTCTCAAGTCACAAGTACAGCCAGAAGCTAGTGTGTTTTTAGACTGGTGTTTGGAGCCTCTGCTGCCCACACCAACACTGTTTCTCTCTCTAGCACTGCTCATTTTCCTTACCAGGGCATATTATTTAAGCTATCAGCTCTAAATTTCCCCTTCCCTTCTCTTGCCTTCAGTTGTGCCACTGGTAGTTTGCACAAGATTTATGTCCAGGTTCTGTACAGGAGGATAAGGGATCTTCAAGGAATAAATCAATAAGACTGCTCTGTCTTTCTATGAGCTCTAGAGGTGATAAGCATGATCATAACCAAGTACATATACTTGGTGTATCTTGTGTGCACAGAGTTCTATAAAGCTCCATTATGTGGGTTTTAAAAATAATTACATAAAAGAAATGGAGCCACAGAGTAAAAATGGAGGAAATAACAGTACTCGGTTCTTAACACAAATTCAGAGTCCACACTGAAAATTGTTTCCTGAAACTCCTCATCTGGCTCTTGAAAACCACAAGGGCTTTCAAAGTGGACACTGCTCTTCCTGCTGTGATTCTGACCCATGGAGGAAGAAAGAGGGTTGAAAATGAAAGTTTCTTGCACTACCAGAGCAATGCTTATATATACTGACTTGAAATCTAATCTCTGTGGTTTTTTGTAAAACAACATTGAAAATTCTTACTGCGTACAACAGAAAACTAGACTTTGAATTATACTTAAACACTTAAATTTACCTGTGTGTCAGTATATTTTAACTTCCCTTGTTGTATAATCTACTTTATAAATTAATTGCCTTATTAAAGTGTGCAGATTTATATGAGTTTATTGGCTTTTTGTACCTGGTTTTGCTCATAAACAACAGTAAGCACACTGACTTACAAGTGCTGTTGACAACTTATCAAGTACAAGTGCAGATGTGTTTTTGTGGGACATGTTAGGATGGAAGCAGGGAAATAGTTCATTTGAATTCATTGCTACAGCACTATCAAATTCATGCCATGGCTGTGGGGGTTTTTGCTGCTTATATCTCTTCTTTTTCTTTTTTTTTTATGTGCTACATGTAACCTTTGGCTGTTTAGGATGAGCTAGAAAGGTATAATAAAATGTTCTGAGATGATGTTTACAGACAATACTTTGGCAATCAATTGTTTTGAGGCCAGATGTCCATCAAAAATCCCAGCAAGCCATAACACTTACTGGTTTGCAAGACTTATTTTCTAGAAACTGAAAAAGCTGCGCATTTAAAAATGAAAAAAAAAAAAAAAGTTGTAGATCTGCATAGCTGCATTTGTTTAGTTTGAGAGCAGCCCTGTGTTTCCATGTGGAGAGTCCAATGTGTCACTGCTGCAGCAGATGAAGGTGCAGCTCATCACCCACCTCGGTATGGGGAGCTCTGCAGGAAGTTGTGGTGCCCTGCTTGGTGTTCTCAGCTCATTTAAGGTATCCCAGGGGCTCTAGAACCTCACTCAGACTGAGTTTGTGCTGCTGAAAGGAGCTTTATGTAGATATTAGCACACACAAGTTTCATTCTTCTGTTCTGTGGTTCTGGGTACAATCACACTTGTGAGGTACAGTCGCTTCTTGTCAGTTGTTTTTTAATATGAAGATTTCCCCTCTCTGGTAGTCAATTAAGTAATATTGGACAGTAGGATACACAGAATTGTGGAATCTTCTGAATCCTTCCCCTTCAGCTAATCCCCAGAGCATTGCCTTAGAGAGACTTACCACAGAGTTCCCCACCTGAGTGGACAGAAAGGATTCCCTCATGGTCTTTTCCCCAGATGTCCCAACTTCCTCTGGTTTCTCCTTTCCCTGTTTCCTTGTTGGTTGTGGTACCCCTGGAGGCCAGCCCATCCTCCCTGAAGGCCACTGGCCTCTGCCCTGCCCTTGGCTCCATCCTCATCCCCTCCCTCACCTGAGCTTGTGCAGACCTCATGGTCTGGTCTTTGTCTCTGATCCCTTCAGTGGGTGCAATGAACCTTCACTGAATACATCACACAAAAACCCTTCCTGTCCTCCTTTGCTGAGCCAGCTGTGCTCTGTGTGTGTGCATGGACTTGGAATGGCTGTTCCAGGGGCCTCATCCCGAGCAGCTTCTGAAGGAGACATTTTGAGGAAGGCTGCAGCATTTCCACCATCCTGCAACACAGAATATCTCCAAAAATTACTTATTTTGAATACTAAATACATCTATTTTCTGCTTAGGTTGCCCTGATTTTGATCCTTCTGGCCAGTAGTTCTGTAAGACCAGTGCAATGCAAAGTGATGATGCACATGAAATTTCAATTTCTGAGAATACTTGCTTAGTTACTCATTTCTTCTCTCTCTATTTAATATGGTCAAATGCCACGATGCTCTGACCAGGGTAATGACCTGTGCATTGGGCATGTTAATTTGAGGGCATTTTTTTAATAAGAGACTCTTAATCCCTTGCCATGCTGAACCCAGGTATGGTTACTGTTGGCTCAGGCAAAATTCAGAATTGTTAACAAATAACATTCAGTTTTGACTCCAGCAGAAAAAATATTTATGCTTGTTGTTTACACAGCAGAGAGTGTTTTAATAGATACCAAAACAGCAGCCACCTTCTGCCTCTTCCAGGTCACTGCTCATCTAAACATTGTGTGAAAGTATGTTGTTTTTCCTAGAGTTTTAGCTCTTCAAAAAAACCTCAGCTGGATACTTTCCCATTACATTCTCCTCTAAGTAACTGAATCACATTTATGTTGTAGTTACAAAAAAGTAAAGACTTTATCTTCAATGGAAGCTTTGAGGGGGTGATCTCCCTTATTTGAACCCAAAGAAATAAGGATGGAAAATTTTTGCTATTGTGTGGGATCCAAGCCCTGAAAACCTGAAAGAAACATGAAAGAAATGAGATGTGCAGAGCTGAGCACCTTTACCTTCCCTAGAATAAATCTTAGGGAGTGTGAGCACTGACACAGCTCTGGATTTCAGAGCTTTCCCAGCTGGATGATTGATGTTTCAGCATCATCCAAGTGCGTGCAGAGGGACATAAAGAAGCTGCTGAAAGGGTGGCTTTGTCCTTTCAGCTTTACTGGGGATTTTCTGGCTTGTTTAAATGAAGTCATAAACCATGCTGAGCAAGTGGGAGTCCAGCAGGGTGAGTATATCCAGCACTTGAGGGAAGCAGAGGGCATGGAAATAAATGTGTCAGAAATACAATAAAATGTTTTGTGTTGCTGCTGATAGATGTATAATTACAAATGCCACCAGCATCACATTCCTGCAGGAGGGAACCACGAATATTTGTGAACTTCTTGCTCTACAGGGCTTTTATTCTAAAAAGTGTTGCCACATTTTTCTGTGTGAAAGTGAGAACAGGTGGGATAAAGAAGGTTTTTAGGTAGCAGGACATTACTCATGATATTTATGTTTTACCTGCTGGCTTACCTTTTAGGACACATGGTTATTTTACTTCTTGAAGAGCTCTTCTAAAAGGGTGAAGAGCCACCCTAAACTCTCCTCCTCCATCATCTTCCTGTTGAAGAGGAGAATTAGATCCCAGCAAACCATTTTATTTTCTCCAGTAGTCATTTGTAGCAGTACTTAGCGCTTTCAAAATACGCTTTTAAGGTGTCAGTTTTGCTGCTGCCCCTTTTGATTCACTCTCAGCTGTATTTACTGGCTCTTTCAGTGCCCAAGAAATGCTGCCTTCCCCATTGTGTTATTGAGCATTACCCTGTACACTTACTGGTATTGTAAGCATAACAGCACTGTATCATAGAGTCAGATAGACTTATTGTACTAATAAAAATACACTGAAGTTGTGCTTCAGATCCTTTAGCAGCAAGAGGCATTGCATTCAGAATGTGAAAATGAATATCCAGTCTGCAAACCTTATTTATAACCTATGTTGTTCGGGTGTCAATAATTGATAATTCATTTTAATAGTGTATACACCATTGGACTTGGAAGGAGATGACCTTGCCATTACCTTTCCTATAATAAAAATATTTCTATAAATAAATACCCGACAGGTTTAAAGGCTAAATATGCTGTCTGTACTCAGCTGATTTGCCTTGTGAGTAGGAATGTGGGGTAGAATTGTTCAATTTTCTTCCTTAGGTACTGAAACACCCAACCTAGCTGGATTAAATCACTCATTTTTAGCATTCATTAAAAAAAGCCTGAAGCTTGTGTAGCTGCTGAATTACAGCCACACAATTAGGTGCTGCTTAATGCCTGAGATCTAATCTTCCTTATAAAAGCCTGTATCCTCCACCCTGTGTGTGTTTAAAAGAGATAATATAAATCATCTTCTATACTGATCCTCCCCACTTATTCCCTAAATGCCTTTTAAACTTTTATATTTGTACCTGTAATGGAAGAGTGATTCTTACTTCAATGGTATGAAATTAATCAATAGACTCTGCTTCCTGGAGAAATTATGTGACCCACTCCTCTAAAAACAAACAAAACCAAGTGCTTACCTTGAAACAAATTGAAAAATGCCTTTCTTTGATCCTCCAGAGTTTTTGCTGGGCAATCAAGCTTGCACCCCATGGTGCTCAAACCTTAACACTAAAATGATTATGGGCATCAAATCACAGGTGGAAATTGAGGACATGAACTTTTCCTGAAAGGGAATAGACACAGAACCACAAAGAGGAAAAGGAGATAAGTGCAAAAACAGAAGACTGAAGGTCAGTCTGATCATACTTTCAGAGTATATAAAGGAAGAGATATTAGTGGTGGAGATTTGAACTTTTCTGGAGATACAAGATTTAGAAGCCTTAATGGGAACATCAGTTCTTTGCTCTGCACAGAGAGCATGGAAATCATTCTCAAGGATGTACATAATGTCATCAAGGAAGGAGAGATTTAGGCATCAGCAGCTGTAACTTTAAATGAACCTTTTAACTTACTGTTTAGACACATTGAGGATGGCTTAATTGAGGGGGATTTTTAACCAAAGAGATTCAGGCAGATGTTGATCCCAGCAAACTGCCAACCTGGATCCTCTGCCCTTCCTTAATGGGATAACCACTGCTGCTTTGGCTCAGTGCAGCCCCATACTCCCATGGATGTGACAGCGGGCATGAGATTTAGGGTGGATTTTTGCTGTTGTTTAGAGGAAACAATTTTGGTTTTCAGCATTGTGTTCAGCATCTTCTGATCAAAATGCATGCTTGCTGCTTTTGGGGCAGCTTCAGCCATTTTAGTTCTTGTTGCAACATGTCTAGCTTAAGCTGTCTAGGTTAGTAATAGTAACACACACAGCCTGACATGCTTTTCCAGGTAAAACCTGCATGAAACCCTGCTGAAAAATCAGGCTTTAGGAGTGTTCCAGAAATGACATTTCAGTGCTGGGCTGGGGCCAGTGTGTGAATGGAATCATTCCCATTGAATTGAAGACATTCAGTCTGAAGGAACTCACAAAGAGGTGTCCACTGCTATTGCTTCTAAACAGAAAAAGCAACAAATTATTGTCACCATGGGATTGTGATGGCCTGGAAATTTCTTCATAAATGTCAGCAGCTGTTTATGAAAAACACAGATATCTGTAGTAGAATCTGTTTTATGTATGTATAAAAGCCTTCAGTGGGGTGGGTACATGGTAAGAATTGCAAGAATTGTCAGACACAGACTCCACTTATGTCAGTAAAGCTGGCATAGTTTATTATTTAGTTTATTATTTAGTTTATTACATAGTTTACCAGTATTTATAGGTCACTATGTTCATACAAAATTTTCCACTACAACCCCTTTGTCCTGGTCCCCTTTAGAAACAATCTTCTGATTATTCTTCTCACACTAGTAATGTCCTTTGTTATTTCTCTTGCCAATAAAGTCCTTGTTGCATCTTCCTTTGTCAAAGCAGTCAGTGTTAGAGGGGCAGAGTGACCAGACATGATGTCTTCACTTCTGTTCTTGCCTTGAGTTTATCTCTCCTTTGCCTTTCACTGTACCAGGGCCAAAAGGTCTCTGGTGCTACCCAGTTCAGCTTCTGTAGCTGTCTGATTTCTGACAGCGACCCACAATAATTACAGCTTTTTTTTTTTTAACAGAGAGAGATGGGGACTGTTGAAGTTACTAGGAGGTGATAAATGTTCTTTGGAGATGGCATTTTTTTGTGGTCACTGGAAATAAAGATCAACTTTCAAGAAGCACTTCTTTTAGTGGGCTTATTCTGCAGCCAAGAAGAGGCAATTTCATAGAAATTGCTTCATGCCTGAAAAACTCTACCCATTCCTTTGTAAATAAATGGAAGGGAAATGGGAAGATTTGATTACATGTGAAGGCTCATCCTACAAGGTTTTAATATTGCTAAACAATCTGCTTGATTAGACATCAGGATTATTAACAAATTGTGAGCATTTAGGGGTTGTCTTGACAAGTTTGGTTTCAATTAAATACCTAATTTGTTACTGAATTATTGCTGTTATTCTTGAGGACTGACCTGGCATCTTCTCACTGATTATCTGGCACTAACACCTCCTTCTCCTCCCTGCACATCCTATTGATGTGGGTTTGATAGCTCAGCTCCCTCTGGTCAGGCAGACTTAACAATTCCTCATGGCATGGGAAGGGGATTGGGTTTTTCTCTCCCTATGCTTGGAGGGATCACTAAATAAACCCCAAAATACCAGTAATGGGAACTATTGCAGAGTTGTGGCTGTGCCTGTGCTGCAAATCCATCCCAAATTTTATAAGGGCTTCCACTGCTGCAGCACCTGAATTCGTGGTTCCTACATCAGCCCTTCCCTACTGTGCCAAGGCTTTTCTGTGGTTTTTTGTTTGTTTGTTTGTTGTTGTTTTTTGTTTTGTTTTTGGTTTTGTGGGGGTTTTTTTTTTTTTTGTTTGTTTTTTTGTTTTTTTTTTTAAGGTGTGAACAGAGACCCAAGAGGGGACAGAGATTTGTCACAGATTCCAAGAGCAGTCTCTGGTGGAACAAATGTCTCCCAGGCCCCCAGGCTGTGAGGAAATCCCAGAAAGCTGATTACTACTTCCCTTGAACGACCATGTTTCCTACTGCAGTGTGTGTCAACTTCTCATTTTGCATAGTTCACACGATAAATAACAGTGCAAAGGTGGAATATTTTAAAAGATGGCCTCTCTTGTTGAGCTCTATTCCCTTGAATAATCCTGGTGGCTACTGAGACAAGTCAGCTCTTCCAAATTTTTTTTTTTTTTGCATGGGCTCTTTTTTCCCCCTGGATTTTTCTTTTATCAATATTTCTTTTTCTAAAATATTAATCATATTTGATCTTTCTGTTGCTTGTAAGTTACTTAAAAGTTAAGAGGAAAATTATTAATATTTTCATGAGTGAATGCCTTGAATTAATGTTCTTCTCATTAAAAAGGGTAGCAGAGGTTTAGGTTAATGAATTTATCTGTGCATTAATGTAGCCTCAGCACTTATTTTGTCTGCCAGTGTTTCTTAGTAGCAATTAGAAAATATATTCAAAGTGAACTTGATTTCCAGTGACTGTGCATAATAAATGTGCTAAACATAATTACATATTTAAATGCATTAAACTGCAAGAATGATTTGGGATATTTCAGCAAAGCTCAGTGAAGAAGTATGGGAACTATCTGCAGTAATTGCTCTAGATTTAATTGTACTGTTAAAGGCATGAGTGTTTATATTGAAACAATATAATCTGATGAACTTGCAAAAACGTGGCAAGTAATTGTAAGTTTTCTATAACCAGCATTATTTGTGTAGCAGCACAGTGCTAGCCTTATTATTGCAGCAAGAGGAGAAGTTCCAGTAAGATATCATTTATAACTATAAAGAACTTATTTTCTGGAGGCATAACATGCTTGAGATCAAATGGATTAGATTTTTAGATCTTCACATAAACAAAATATCCTTGGAGGCTTTTGTTAAAATCATGTAGGGGAAGATGGTCGCAGAAGAAAAACTCTATCTGACAAAAATGTTGCCAAATAATCTTTGTGTGAAATTGGTGATTTTAAAAGGTAAAATATATTTTAAAAGGTAATTTTTTTTTCCCATGGATTGAGCTGGAAAGACTTATGTCCAGACATGACCCAAGGCAGCAGCTGCTGTAGAGAAATGCTGGCTGGTGAGAGGCTCTTGCACATCTGGGTTGGGAGGTTATCACAGCAGAGAGAGGGATTTAAGCTCCAGGCCTGAAGGATACAGAGAACTCCAATGTTAACCCTTGGAATCAGAGATACTTGAAACCCAGCCAAAGCTGCTTGAAGTATTTCAAAATTCCCTTTTCTGTGTACATGATGCTTTTAATGTGCTGACAGTCTCAGGAAGTAGATATTGCCACTACTTGTTTTTCTAAAATAAGCTTCCATCACTTTTTTTAGATTGGATACAAAACTGGAAAGCAAAACAAACAGAAAGACAACTTGACATAATTCTGAATTTCAGTACTATGCCACTGAGCCATCAAATAAGCAATAAGGGCTTTTTTTTTTTTTTTGTGTTCTTTCTTGTTTTAAAACCTATTCAAGGTCATGGTTTGAATAGAAAAGTAATTGGATTTGAGACACCATATGTTGTGGGATGCTGATGACATCCCTAATGAATGTTGTAAGGGTACTACTTCCAAAAAAGTGTTGACATTAGCATTGTAATGACTGTTGACATGAAAACTTTCATTAAGAGAAACATCTTGAAGTCAGTCTCATCTGATTATTTTTTCTTTCTCTTCCGCCCGTCATGATAAAATGCCCACTCCTGAGACACAAAGGGCTCTGCTTACCTTGCCAGCTCGAGCCTGTCACAATCACTCACTAGACTTTACTGCCTTTTCACAGCACCTCCTGATTCACAGTGACAAATCCTGCACTATAAAAGCAACCAGATTGCATTGCTGTGTGTCTCTGGTTAGTCATTTCACAGTATTTATGGTGCTGCTTGCACACAATGTTATTCCTGCGTTCTGTTTTGTAAATCAACTACAGGTAAATTCTGTTAAAAGAAAATATACTTTTAAGGCAGTAAAGTTTGGAGAAGTTTCTTTTTTTGTGTTTGTCTCTTTCAGTGTTTTTGTCTGAGGAGCATGAAGGTGTGGTTGCTCTCAGTTCTTCTGTAGAAAGAACAGAGATAAATTTCCCAGGCTTGGCCTGGGAAACTCAGAGGAAAGAATTATAAACTATATCATTATCTGTCTTTGCACCTGTTATTTACAATAGCTGTCCTTTGGAGTGTTTCACCAATCATATATGGGGTGCTTTCTCTACCTAGCAGGGATAAAAGGCTGGCTGGATTTCTACTTAGGGGGCTCTTCTTATAATAAAGCTTCTTTCTCTCACCTTCTGAATCTTGGAGTCTCTCATTCCATTCCTGGCTCGACAGTGATAAATGGTGACCCCTCATACAGCATGGAGGTTATCTCAAATTCATTCCCTTCTTGCTCAGCAGGGTAACTTTGAAGAATCCTTTATGTAAGGAACCTTAATATCATTTGTGTAGGACCTGTTCTTCTCCTAAGTGTCCCAAACAAGCAAATTTCTCAATAATTTGTGAAAATTTATCCTAAATTTTCACAAATTTATGTGCAAAATTTCTGTGCAAATAAAGAGCAAATCAAGGAAAAATAATTTGATACTATTAGTCTCAGGCAGTAACAGCAAAGAGGTAATAAAACATCAAAAAATTCAGAGTGACCATGCAAACAAACATCATAAAGAAGCAAGCTGCTACAGTCTAACCATCCAACCTCATTCCTGCTTTGAGATTTTTCCTTTCTCATTCATTTCATGTGGATAATAAGATCACAGTCCTTTCCAAATCACACTGCAGCATCGAGGCATTGTAAATAAAGCACGCACGCTTTAGTTACTGCTGGTTGCAGTTCCCCTAAACTTGAACCTGGCCCCAAATTTCTTCTGTTCCCATGGTTGCTTGCACTGGCTGGGAATGGCAATGATCCGTGAAAATGGAATGTTGGATCTGTACTTTGGTGGGAACACTTCTGTGTTGGAAACCACAATTGTTCCGTGTGTGTGACACCATGAGAAAGGCAGGGAAGGCCAGGCTGGTTGGCTTGTCCCTGATGTCTCTTGGATTGGGGCTAGTGGCTTTCCATAAATTGTTATCAACCCCTGCTTGGACAGCTGAGCTGGCAGTTTGCCCTTTTGCTGTTTGCATGTGCACAGGAACACGGACAATGCTGTAACTCTTGTATGAGCCAACCTCATTTGTCTAGTTTAGCATTTTATTTTTATTTCTAAAAGGACTAATTGCTGCTTACAGGCTGAGAGAATGGTGCTCTAAATGGTTGGTGGCAAAATGCACCTCTGCCCTGCTGGGAATTCTTTTGCTGTGCATGGGAAGAATCTGTGAATAGGAGAATCTGAAAGACACACTAATAGTTAAACTAAAGATCTGTCTGAGCTGCCAGAATGACAAGGGGAGGAAGGTGGTGGGTGGGCTCTGAGCTGAAATCCAGCACCAGGGCTGTGCATCCTCAGTGAATCCCCACATGGCACTGAAATCCTTGTGCATTGTGGTGAAAAAGACAGCACTGAATGATAGGTCTTTAGTAGTAATAAGCTGTTCATTAGAATATTTGGTGAATTACACCTGCTTAAGTATTTTTTGTTTGTTTGTCTGGTTTTTGTTTTATTTCATTGGTTGTATCAGCCTTCCAAAAGGCAGAGCTGTGATATTTCAGTTGAGATTGGTTAGACTCCCTACAGAAACGTTACCTGGGATAACAGCTATGTCCTCTGACATTCCCCATGCTGACAGGAAAGTCTGTCCCTTATGAAGAAGTTCTCTCTGTGAGACAAGCAACATATAAGGAGTGGAAAGAGTCAACATCTGACAGCTGAAACCTGGAATTATTCCACGATTCTTCACCCTTTGTATTTGGAATTACAGGGATTCATCAAGACTTTTAAAAGCCAAAGTCCTGTTGGTCTGTAGTTTAAGCTACATGATTTAACATCTCAGGAGGTCATGCTTGCCTTTGATAGCTCACATGCTTCCAGGAGAGCCCACTGCTTGCAGGAGGGCAGAGTCTCAGTGATTTAGTTTGTCTCAGCTGCCCATCTGTGTGGGAGGTACATGGGGAGCAGTTGGGTGAAATGTTTGTCAATGGAATTCCATTTTTGTACCTTTTCTGCAGCTCGAGGAATACAGCTATAAATAAATGTTTAATGAGACAGGCCTCCAGTGTCATGAAACTTTGGCATGAATGTCTGAAAATGCCATTATTACTCCTAGTGCTGTCAAATTTAAATTATGCCTGAAAGGAGGCAGCAAGCTAAAATCAGCTTGGTGCTATATTGCTGCATCATTAAAGGGAAAATTCAGGGCAGAGGGAAAAGATCAATCTTTTCCCCTTGTGATTCTCCCAAATTGTTTTCTGCCATTGTGCTTATGACTTTCTATGTTGTCTTAACATTCCTTCATAAGATTTTTATAGTGTATTTGAATATTAATATGATATTTCCTCATCATGTTGATATATTCCCTCTCTTTACCATGTGGGGTTTACAGTTGTTTTCTCATCCAGCACATTAAATCTGGCACTTATCCAGGAGTCCTTCAGGGCAGCTTTGCAGGGGTGGACTCCCAGGGAGCCTCACTAAAGCTTAGGTGGCACAGCAGGACAGCAAGTGAAGCATTTCTGGTGATTTCTTTGCAGAATCCTTGAGGAAGGTTCACAAAATCCTTGAGATGGGTTCACAAAATCATTGAGGAGGCACATCCAAAATGTTCCTTGAGCAACTGGGAAGGACATTCTGACCCTGACTCACCAGCATCACCTTCCCTTGACCGAGTCCAAACACGGTCCTGGTGCAGTTGGATGTGTGCCAAGGGTGCAAACACCTGAATGCTTCAGAAAGTGGCATGTGAGGTGTTGGCTGTCTCCTTGTGCTGGGAATACCCACTCAAAGATGAATTTCATACCCTTGGCCTTCCTTCTGGGGCAACTGCACTATTTTCTGCTGTAACTTTGCTCCCCTTGGATTTACTTTTGGCTCCAGCTCTTTCTCCCCTAATGAGGTGGGAGCATCTGCCTGAAATCATAAACTGTGTCAATATTTTTTCTGTTTTTCTAATACTTCTAAGGATTTTTCTTCCTCTATTCAAAAACTAAGCATTATTTTCCTGTCCTTAGAAGATTTATAATCCTGTTTTTCATTTTCTGTTCTGAGTATGTGTTTGACACATATTTAGTTTTTAGAATAAAGCCTGACACCGTAGGAAACAGAAAATGTTTGCCTGCATTACATTTCACATTATAAATGGTGCTTGTTCTTTGCCATACAAACAGGGTCCTTGAATAATTTTACAGTGTGTTGTTGAGAACTGTGCTGAGCCATTTGCCAGTAAATCAGCATCTCTTACTGTAAATTCTGCATGCTTTGTCAGCCACTATATCTGGGGAATAAAATCTAATAAAAAAATCCAAACATAGAGCAGTTATAGCTTATCTCCCTGAAAAACTTATAGTGTTTTGAGTTCAGGAACCAAGTATGTATCTGGAATTTTTTGGGGTGCAGTGTTCAGTACTAAAGCTTTGAGATGTAAACCAAAATGTGCAAAACACCTGCCTTTTGCTACAAATCTGGTATCTGCAATGAAATATATCGACCATTTACAGTTTTCCTTTTAGTTCCTGACTTTTGGGGAGGTTCTCCTCCTGAAAGCTGCAAAATTTTCAGCTTTGTGTCTCAATTTGAGACAAATTAGGAGGAAACGTCCAGAAAGGAGAGTCTAAAGTCTAATTTAAGGAAAGGAGAATCTAATTTACCTCTAAAGAAGGCAGGATTAGGCCCTCTCTCCCCCACCAGTGATACAAAATGAATTTCTTGTTGTTTCTTTATGTTAAAGATCATGAGGAACACCCTGAATGTGTTGGAAGGGTTTTATTTGCCTTTTGGCCTTGGCACTCTGGGTACAATAATATCCTAGCTAATTTCCAGCTTGTCTTCACCAAATAATAGATGTACCAGCTCATTTTGTATCATTAATTAAAATTTTTAATGGCTGCTGAAATACGTTGGTTCAGGCAATAGTGGGTATCAAGAAAAATGCCAATTGTCATATATTCATGGCAGCATTGTGATTCTGTGGGATGAACCTTTACTTTCTTCATTCTTCAGAGCTGCTTTTGTCAGAGGACTGAAATCCCCATAAAATAAAAATAGGCAGAGCAAAGGCAGGTCCTGTCAGAAGCAGGAAGGATTTTGAAATTTTATCCTGTTTATTTTTCCTTTGTTTTATAATAACTATCTTGAAAGATCCTACTGTTCGACATACGAAGTTTGTAAAAATTATTTCCACCAGGCCTGCAATGTCTCTGGTGATGCCATGTGAGCAGTAATTAGTGTTGGCATTTCTTAAGGCCAAGATGTGGAAGACTCAGAGCAAGCAGAGCTATTCCTAAAAACAAGAATTCACCGATTTTGAAGTTGTTCTGATCTTTGCAGACCAGCTTAATTTGACTGAGTTCCTTGTCTGTGAGTGTTTGGATTAGTACAGGAAGTACAACCTTGCACATCCAAAAGTGTCTTTGCTCCTGGTGTTGTGATCTCAAGTCTCAATTTTTCAGCACGATTTCCATTGCCCCTCTTCTTTCAGAGTATCTACTTGATAGATAAGTGAGAGATTTGAAATGGTTAGAAAGGGATTTTTTTTTTTTTCATAATAGGAGTTTGTTTTATAATGAAATATCCAAGCTTCCAGGCGTATCCTTGAGGTGTTTGCTTGCTGTTTTTTGAAGGCTGGAACAGGAAGGTGGAAGGATAGATGTATGGTATCTATAGGTACAGTTATGCTGAAGGTCTTTGCTTTCTGCTTTCATCCCACAGATCTCTTTTAGTTCTGATTTTCTGCGTAGGAATATTTTTTCTTTTTGGTTAAATCAATGGAGAACTTGAGCTTGTAAAACTTGGCTATTGCATTTTTTTTGACTACTACTCAAAACAGAGGGTTTTAGAGTATTGTAAATTTGAATTTTCTCACGTTTTTTATCATCAGACGAGCTTGATAGTTTGGTACCTAAGTTGTTTTGATATCCCATTCTTCACTGTGAGTGGACAAATCTGAGTATTTCCTCCTATTACGAGGTTCTTGATATCCATTATCATAGTGGCAGGACACCCTGGCCCTGCCTGTGGTGTTGACTGTTCACCACAGGCTGCCAGGTGTGCATCACCTGCCAGGTACCTCCCCCGTGTGCTGAGCCTTACCACCAGCAAAAACCCCTGCTCCTGATCTGGATGGTTCAGGCAGGGCTGGCAATGAGGCACATTCAGCCCCTCCTGAGAGTGTTGGGCTCTGTGTGCAGCCAGACTCTGCTGAGCTCTGCGGACAAAGTGCTCAGGTTGGAGGGATTGCTCTGGGCAGGTGTTGTATGGGCTCTGAACACACAGCCTGTGCCTGCTGCTTGATCCTGGGACTTTATCTTTTTGCTTAAAGGCTTTGTGATAAGGTGTGGCTTTCTCTGGCTGCTCTGCTCTCACAGAGCTCCGTGCCTGAGCTCTGAACAGCTGGGGCTGGATGTCTAAATGTGAGCGCTACTGAAATAGGTAAAACACTTAAAATTCTAAGTTCTATTTGGGTCTATTTCTGCTGCAAACTATGATTAAAACAAAAACCTAAGCAATTAATGGCAAGATATGAAATCTTAATTCACAAAATGGAGTTGGAAATGTTGACAGATGTATTTGTGGTGTCCCAGTATAATTGCTCCCTTTCTCAGTTTGCAGGGTTAATCAAAAGCACAGCATGATTCCTTCCTGGGACTAGTCCTTTTATCACATCTCTCCCTCCCCTTAAATACCTTCTATCAGCTTTCATTAAAATAGAAAATAGGGTTTATTACTTATTACATTCTTTATTATGGAGGCCTGGCTTATCTTGCTTTACCTTCTGTTATGGAAAAACTTGGACCAACAACTGCCAGATATTTGTCCAAAAATATAGACTGATACATTGTGGATTTTATGCTCTCAGTAACTTTACTCTGCACCCTAAGTGAAGCTTAAAAGACACCAAACAAGTAGGAGAAACAAGTTTATAATTTATCACACAAAAATATTGAAGGCATGTGACTTCCATTGTTTTTCAGTTTTTATTAGCTAGGTAAACCTTGAAGTAGAAAATTTTGCTTTTTTTCAATTACAGAATTTGACAGTATTAATCTACAGTGTAACACCCTCTGTGTGACATTTCTGTGGTTGTGTTGTGGAGTTTTCAGTCACTGCATGGTGCTGGAAGCCATTTGAAATGCTTCAGATGAAATAACTTGAGTATTTACAGATATGCAAACAGGATCCAGGAGATTAAGCACCTTAAGGATCAAGTAATTTGCACATGTGCTGAGAGGATCCTGGGCCAGGGTCACTGGTCTCAGACCTGCACCTTTGTGCCAGCCCTTCTCACCTGAGCCTGCCCTGCAGCTTGCACTGAGCAATTGAACTGTGACAGTTTTGGGGTGCTCACAGTTTTCCATCTCCATCCTGAGGGTCCCTTGAAGGCCAGTCCTGGCCTCGTCTCACTTTGCAATCTTTCCAAACCACAGACTCTTGATTTTCCTGTCAGGTGCTCCTTGCACTATTCTCTTCAGGCACAGATAAAATAACATTTTTGTCACATTAAAGCTCTCTGGCTGCTCCCTCACGCTTCTTTTAGTGCCTGTTCTTCCATTTGGTGTAAACAATTCCTTGGTGCCAGAGTATTTTCTGGTTTCATCTTGCTTTCAGTGGCCTTAAACGTGGTACAACCTGAGCATTAGGGATGGGATGAGGCCTGACCCCTCTCCAGACTGAAAAAAAAACCAACCTGAAAAACCCCTCAGTATTCAAGAAGGTCAAACATATGCTGTGTGAACTTGTTAAACACATTTATTGAGCTCTTGACAGTAACCAAACACAGTGAATGACCATTATAAATAAGAAAAAAGGCATTTGCTTTTACTTGGCCAGCTCCTGCTTTATCTGTAAATAAAAAATACCCCTTTCACCACCAATTTACAGGATTGAATGTTTGTCCCAATAATGGCTTCAGCAAGGAAAATGACAATTTTAAACTGAGATATGTTTCAACTGCTTTCTGCTTCTGAGCCCAGTTCCTGTGAATGATGGACCATAAAGTGGAGTTAAAGTTATACCACCTTTAAGTGCATTCCCAATTGTCATTAACTCACTTGAATGGGCTACAAAGAAAGAAATGAAGTAAAAAAAGAAAGAAAGAAAAAAGAACTAAAAAGGAGAAAAACACAAATAATGCATCCACAAGTAGTAGAGGCTTGTTATTTCAGAAAAGAAAAAAGAAATCAAAGCATCTTAACTAAATTAATTTGTTAAACACATTTATTGAGCTGTTAATAGTAACCAACACAACGTATGATCTGTTGTAAAACAAGAAACAGAAGATGGATATATTCTGGTATTGCCAAATCCTACTACAGATATGTGACAGAGGGAAATATTTCAATTTCCTTTATATTCTGCAGTGATATATTTACAATACTTATCTCTCAAAGTCTGTCCCTTTGTAAATTAAATTAACAGAAAGATCATACCTAGAAATAAGTTTCCTTTACAGTAGTCTTGTTCTGTCTTGTCAGTATCCATTAATGATAGTGAAATAATGAGAGATTTCCAAGGATTACTTGGCACACAGAACACAACTCCACTTTGATGCTGTACTGAGCCACCTTTTTTCTTTTTTTTTTTTTTTTTCAATTGAGGGAGAGAGGGTCAGAAGAGGAAGAATTTCATATGTACAAAGGCTGAAAAGTCTTTCTCTGCGATTCCAAATTAGTTCAGGAAAATTGTAATCACTTTTACTGCAATACTTTTGTTTTATTTTGTTTTGTTTTGTTTTGATATGGTCACCAATCACATGAATGAATGTTGAGGAGTTTTCCAGCATGGCAGCTCTTGTCCCACAGCACAGGGTGCATGTGAGCCCAGGGAGGGAGGGTGGGTGCGTTGCAATGATGTCAATTCCCAGAAGGAGCATTCCACTGAGGATTTGGGTTCTGCCTGCTCTGTCTCATTTGAGGAGCCATTCATTTACTGGAAGAGAAACAAACAAAAAACAATTATGCTTCAGTAAACCCCAAATATGAAACTGGCTTAACACTGTGAATCAAATTGATTGAACACTGTATTAGGCACTTAGACAAAATGTCTTTAAAAAGCCAGGAGGTTTAGTTTCCTCCTAGAAAAGAATTAAGTCTGAATGACAGTTTCTTTGAAGTATAGCAACAGAGTCATCTGCCTTGCTGCTTGAAAATGTCCTTTCTTTTCCTTCAGTGCTACTCCTTCAAGCTCAGTTGTGAGCCATGGCTGTGGCAGTGTAAGGCTCTGGCTGCAGGTGACTGAGCTGCTTCACTGTTTATATCCACAGCTTGACACAACACTTTGCAATTTAGGTGTTTGTTATGGTGGTGGCACCTCAAAAGTGAAATTAAGTCTTATCAATTATTAATTTTGTTTGAGATCAGTTGTCATCAAGACTAGCTAATTCCCCTTTGTGGGCGAGCAAACCAGAGCAAAATGCACTTTTTAAGGTGAGAAGACCTTAAAATGAGGCTAGAACACCAAGGGCTTGTCCTATTTACTTCTAAAAAACATATTCAGTGTCCCAGGCTGTTTTTTTGACATGCTTTTTCTGCACCTTTACTCATCTATTTCAAAAGTGTGCCATTTGGCTGACACAGTTATTCCCCCAGATCTGAAGGTTTATGTGTTTTTATTTGTGTGGATTTCTCAAAGATAGGAGCTCAGTGAAGGAATAGAAAGGGTTATTCTGGAGGTGGAACATACCTCTATACTGTAGTTTCTGTGCTCTATTGTTTGGGCAATCTTTTCCCTGTAAACTAAAATTGATATTGGTTCGGATACATCGATTGTTGAGAGGCTGGACTGGTCTGAAATTGTCGCTCATGCTCAGAAATATCTGTGATGGCTGATTCTGGCTTAGCAGTCGTAAAGAATGCATCTATAAAGACAAAACAAGGGGGTTTTAGTACTGGTCTTTGCTGTAAGTAAACAACATACAACACTATTAAATAGATTAGTTAATAAATGGAAGTAAAACAGAATTTCAGTGAAACAGAATTTCAGAAAAACCATTTCGGCAAAACAGAATTTAACTCTGAGAGTTTGTAGCCAGAGTTAACTTAAAACCATTCATTGTGTGTTTCTCTGTTTCTGAGCCCCATTTTAAATGAGAGTAACTGGTTTTATGGGGAGGGAATGAAAACAGTATTGAGGTGAGCCCCAAAGTGATGGAATCCACAGTGCTGGATGGCAGCAGCTGGTACAGAGCAAATGAAGGTGATGGATGACAGGAGCTAATTTCCTGGATTTTGTAGCTCTCAGTGTTGCTTTCAGCTGAGAAGCCACAGCTGTGTTTGGTGTTATTCAAGAACCAGGTAGGGGCAGACTGGATTGGAAGGAAAACTGACCACGATGCTGCTGAAGTCATGAAATTATTGATGTTAAAAAGTGAGAGCCTCTTTTTGCTGACAACTCTGTCATGATACTGTCTATGCTGCGACTGTGAGTGTTCCTACAGCCATCCTGAGATGGTTTCACAGCACAGAGGGAAATACTGAATCATCCTGTGCATCCAGCACTGGCTGGCAGAAATGGCTGTTATGGTGACTACTCAACTCTTAATTGATTCAAGTCATCCAAAATCAGAGAGGGGGGAAAAAAAAAAGCTTCAAGTTACAAACCAGAAATCTTCAATATTTTGGTTTAAAGATTTAAAACTAAATATCTTCCACGTCAGTGTGCGATTTAAGAGGTTTGTTTCATTTAACGGGGAAATCCAGTAGCTGGGTTTTATGTACTGGAAGTCTTTAACAGCTTCTAGGGAAAACTTGAGCTGGCCATTCCTTTTTCAGTCTGAGTACACAACATAATTATTGCTGTGCCTGACGGTGAATCAGGACTCTGTCTCCAATATCAGAAGGCTTATATGATTCATTGAAATGACTCCATTGTTCAGAGGGATTTTGGGCTGTATCTGCCCTGTACAGAGCTAACATGATTTCCTCTTCATGCTCCGTACCAAACTGCTAGAATGCCAGAAAATGTTTACAAAATTAAAGAGATAACATTTCTCTATATCATAGGTTAAGAGAAAGAAAACCACATCTCTCCATATCAAAACAGAGCAGAAGAATACATCTGTGTCCTTGAACACTCAGACTACAGATTTGTTTACAAAAATCTGTGCAGAAAAAACGAGCTTTCCCATAGAAAGAAAAATTCAGCACGCTTGCACCCAAGAAATTTATAAAATACTATAACTACACATAATTACTAAGTATTCCACAGAATCCATTTTCAGCATTAATAATGGAGGATATAACTAAGTATTAATGGAGGATGTGATTAACCATTAAAGCATGACAAGGAGCAAGTATCATGGGGTTATAACCCATAGGTAGCAGCACGAAATAGAAATATTCTAATCCTTATTTTGCTCATTAATGTTGGACCTAAAAATGCTGCTTGTAGGAAAATATTCAGGTCCTGTGTTTGAAAAGTTCACAATATTGAGCATTTTTGCCTCTGCTCAGCTGTGTCATTCTCCCAAATCACCCATTTAGAAAACAAACAAAATGCTTTCTCTGCCTCCAGACTAAACTGGACAGAAGGAATATCACAAAAATAGAACATCTCCGACTTTTAAAAGTCATCTTATTTACAATGTTAATATGATTTTAAATCCCAAAGTGGTATTTAGGGTTATTTTCTTGCTCCTCATTTCATTTCTCAGGCCATGTTTCTTCTGCTGACTGCCTGGGGCAGGCAGATGGTGGTTCAAGTATTCCTTGGTGTTCCAGTAGGCAAGAGAGGAGGTTTTAGTTCAGCTCACACCATTGCAGGCAACTCACTGATGGAAACTCTGGGGAAGAGGCCAATTGGTGTTAAATTTGCTGTTTTCTGATGCCAGGCATTGGACTGTAAGCAAGTTGTACAGAAATGCAGTTTTTGAGATTTTTCCCACTGATGTTTTTCCTCAACAGCTTATTTTGGATGTGAAGTTGTGTTTTCTCTTGTACAGTTTCTTCTGCTTCTCTCTAAGAGGGGCTTCAATACATCAATCTGATTTTTCCAAAGGTATTTGTGATGTATCCTATGATTTTATTCTATACCAGAAAGCATCCGCTGATTTTATTTTATAAGGCTCCAGATGCTGTATCTCTGCCACATTAATGTGCTATCAACATGTGTTTATTCAGACCTAGGAATGGCCTCTCTTACCCTTAATAACCTCAGTTATGTTTGTACAACACTGCTGTACTTGTTTTAGAGTCCCCAAGTAACTTTTCACAGCATTATATAATGATGCAGTTGTGAAGAGACTGCAGAAAACCATTTGGTTCAAACCCTCATTGAAAATAGGGCCACCCTCAAAGTTTGTGTGTGTAGATACTGATGGAGCTCTTAACAGTTTATATTTTAATTTTGACAAAAAACCACTTCAATGCCTTTGCAAACTGTATAAATTGCATGCAGAGAGCCCTACAGCACAAGGGTTGAATCTAATGTAAAGCTATAAATATTATGTTTAAAATAATATTTTGTACCTATCCTAGACTGAGTAATTTGTAAATTGCTTTACCTGCATCCTTGTTATGTAGACAGGTTTGTTCATTATTATCCAGCTTGCTGTTTCATAGCAGGGTGGAATTGTCATTGACCCATCATACGTAATGAAACTAGATGTCTCTGGATAAAGTTCCTCAATATTAAGCCCCTGTAGTAAGTATGCATCATCTGGAGAACAAAGGAGAAAACAACTCAGGCAAAACAGCAGCATCACAAAAAAAACAACAAAAAAACCCCCAAACAAAACAAACAACACCACCCTTTTCATGTCTCATAATTCCAGAACATGAT
Source organism: Dicaeum eximium (assembly GCA_013396995.1). NCBI lineage: Eukaryota > Metazoa > Chordata > Aves > Passeriformes > Dicaeidae > Dicaeum > Dicaeum eximium. Next base: position 200,370 of record VWZP01002787.1, read on the forward strand.
GACACGATGTTCACTTTTACCAAAGAACGAAGTTTAACAGATGCACATTTCTGGATGCTCCAGCAGTTTAGACAAGAGCAAGTAACACAAGTAACATCCCTGGCTCTGCTGGGTGGATCTGCACTGAGATTCCCATCCACACACTGAGAGCTGAGTACAGGCACTCACAGGGCAACTCCAAATCACATTTAGGGGTTCAGAAGCTGGAGTCAAAAGCTTCTGGAAGTTGCAGTTATTGACTGAGATGCAGACGCCTTTGGAGAATGCTGACTTTCCATCTTTTGGGGTCATTAACAATTTCTGCTTCAAAAAAGCCTCAGGAAGGCCAAGAGAATTAAAACTGAATTGTCCTTCTGGCAGGAGAGGAAGCTACAGTTAATGCATGATAATAAATCTGCTCCATGAATTCTCCTGGTGTGGGTGCAGTGCCAGCTCCCTCAGAAAGCTAAACTCTGGGTGGAAGGCTTGCTGGGAAGCAGCACCAGGGTCTCTGCCTTTATTGTAAGGCTCCCTGGGAATTAATAAGGTGTATTCCTCTGCAACAGAATTGATTCTGTGGATACACACCAAAATATGATGAGATATGGTTGTATCTTTCAGAATTCATCAGAGTTCCTCAGTGTTTTCTGTACCATCTGCACTATTTCTCTTGGATGATGGTGGCCCTACAGTACTTTTGGCAGTGCTGCCAAACCTAAAACTCGGATTTTCCTGCCAAATCTTAGGCTGTAGGAGTTCATCCACTCAGGGATAAACATATTTTGTTACTGATACTCTGCCACTTGTGTGTATCTCCAAGACAGCTGGTGTGGTTAGGATTTGTAACATTGTGAGATCTCTTTGAACCCTTTCACTTGTGTGTGGTGTCTCTGAATTGGTTCAGTCGCAGAGGGAACATTAAAATGCAGGCAAGGAAAAGTGCACACTCAGGTGTGTTCCCTCTTTCAATGCTCAACATGAGCTGACCTTGATTTGCAGAGAAATCCAAATGATCAAGGAAGTGTAAGAGCTAAAAAAGAAAGGCATTATTTAACTTGAATTTAACATATTGTAGCTGAAGGACATAACTTAGACGAGCAAAAGTCTTGTACAATCAAAGAAAGGCTGCAGACTATTGTCTTGGGCAGCAGAAAATCAAAGAACACAGGCAGAGAAAATGTGACATTTTTTTTATTTTAACACAGGACAGTCAACATGGTACAGGGTTTTGGGGCAACAATATTAGCAGCTAGAGCATCAGGTAAAGTGCCAAGGTGAGAGTGTAATATTTCTGCCTCATTGACCAGGGCCTTACTGTTATTTGGTATTTTAAATGCGTTTCTTATTTTACAAAATAAAATCTTGGCAGGTCCTTTCATGTTTGTCAGAAAAAGAGCCCTCTGCCCTGTCCCTGCAGCCTGAGCCAGGGGGATTGCCCTGCTGGATGGATGGCTGATGCTCCAGCAGAAAGGAAAGTGCCACTAGTGTCTGGGAGGTGGCTGACTGTCCCCTGTCCCCTGCTTTAATCTGCCCAGGCTTCACTGACCCATGGCCTGTGACAGCTTCTTTGTAAATGCAAATCTTCCAGACAGAAGCATGAAAACACTCAAAATGCAGTTATATTTGAACAAGTAGAGATGACTGAATACACCTGTGTCCCAGTCATTAAAAGCATTATTTGCAGTGCACTGATAATTTTGCTGGAATTGCATCAGAAGAGAACTGATGGATTTTTTTCATGCCAGTGCTTGTTTTCAGTGAGTCATCACACACTTTTCCATTTCCCACATGAACATCCTGTTCATTATTTATGAGCCATGGAGAGTGGTGTGTTTAACACCAAGTGGCACAGAGTCAGGCAGAAGAGATCCCTGAGGGCCAAATCTGCTTCCTCACAGCCACACTGGCTTCAGCTGGGCTAAAATGATTTCAACCAGGTATAATTTGCCCTGAAATGTTTACTAGGAGATGAAAAGCTAACTGAAGATTAATACAGATGAGGGATATTGATATGAGAAACTGGAGGAAGATATCACTTCAGGAAAAGTTGAAGATAGGGGTGAATGAAATAAGAGTTTGTCCAAGAAAACACAGTACTTATTACTGCCTGTATATGAGTTATATTCCCAGGGGAAGTCAGATGATTCCAAGGGAGAAGACCACACAATAAGAATTTGGTTACCAATATTTTTCCCATGAACAGGTCTGCCCTTTCCCCACATCTTGGTAAAGGTTTCTCACTCCAGAGCTGAAGCAGACCTGGTGGGTTGGTATAAATACCAGACTGCAGCATTTCAAAGTCTTGCTTATATTTACTGCAAATACATTAAAAATGCTCAAAATCACCACTCATGATCTCTTGCCAGTGACAAACTTCCTTTCATAAACCCATCCAGCCTTTCCTGGATCCTCTGTATCATTCCTATCTGCAGTCCACAATCTGTTTGTCTTCATCTGCTGGTGCCTTAGGGTGATTTCCAAACCCACGAATTTTTCTCTCTACAAATTAGATTTCATTAGATTTCACATTCATTTACATAAAGGCCTTGACTCTGACAATTTACCCAGGAAATGATGGAAATCCTTTTATCCCTAGGCTTGTAATAGATGTGTGGGGTCAGCTTTCACAGCAAATTCTGTGTACATTCTCTTTATAATAATGCTTTCTGTAGGGAATATAGTGTTTATTGAGGAGAGGAAGGCACTTGATTTTAAAGTTCATATCATGATAATCCAGAAAAGGATCTAAGTTAGATTTACAGGGTAAGGAATGTAGAGATCCCCAGTTTCTCTGCTTACCAGACAATGACAAGACCAAATTTTTATGTGGAATTTTGGGAATCTAAAAAGTTGCTTTTTTCCCTGATGTTAAGCAAACACTGGATGAAAGCTCATGTAGCATAACTGTTTTGAAAGAAAACTAACTTATCCCTTCAAATGGCACACTTAACGAGGAATAATAAAGCAGTTTTCTTTTGAGATATCCACACAGCTTCTGACTAAAGACTGCTTGAAAAAACCCTTGTTTCAGCTTGCTCACAGTAGATTCTTCGGGCTGTGATAACAGAATAAAACAAAACATTTAAAATATCCTTAAAATACCTCGGGGTCCACTTTACTTCACTGTAGCCATTAATATCTAAGAGTAGAAATTTCCTTTTTAATGCTCTTTGCCCGTGGAAATTTCATGCAGCAGGAGAGACAGCACTTAATTTTGCTGCTGTTCTTTAAAAAAATAAGCCCCACCAAAACCTTTTATTTGTGTTATGAATTGTCCTGACTCTGAACCAGTGCTCCTTTTATCATTCCCTCCACGCTCCTCTTGAGCACATGGGGCCTGGGCTTTTTGTCAGCACTGTGCTGAGGATTGACTTCAGGAGGGGAGCCCTAAAGCAGATGATGAAAAACTCCAGCTGCTAAAGGCACACTAGAAATCCTTGCAGTGTAAGGGGTAAAATTAGTTTTCAGCAATGATGCTATAATCCATCATGCAAGACAACTGCAAAATTACTTTCAATAACACTTTCATGTTCCCAATTTACACTGAAAATTCCCAGTCAATACTTGTTACTACAGTAAGTAACTGAATGCCCTGTGGATTGTGCATTGTGTCTGCCAGTGGTTTAATTTTAATGGATAAACTTAGCAAAAAGAGTGCTTAAAAATTAAAGCAATTCTGTTAATCACTGCTTTTCCAGCCTGTGTTTTATGTGTTCATCATCATGCAAAATTTCATTTAGTAAACCCAAATTAGGTGTGATTGGAATTGTGTTTCCATTGTAAGGAGACAAAACAAGCAATGGGAGGTTGTGGGATGCTGACAGCTCCAGAGAGGAGGAGTTCCCACTGTAAATGCAGCATACAAATTAAATATTTGATATTGAGAGGGTGTGCCCCATGGGATAACCTCTGGCTGGTTCCCAGACAGAAGCTGGGAATATGGAATTTGTGGGTGAAAGAGCTGGGAAATGCACACACAGCCTTAACAATAATTCCCTGTTTCCAGGAAGCTCCTGCAGAACAGCCTTGCTGTGTTTTTGCAAGGAATCAGGACAAGCAGTTTAAAACTGGGACTGATCTGCTTCTTCCATGCAGAGAAGGTGACATTTGATACTGATAGAACAATCTGGAAAAAACATTCTGAGAAGCCTCTGATGCCTTCCTTTCCATAGGTATTGTAGACAAATGAGTTTTATTATCATAGAAGCCTCTTATTTGGACTAAAGATGTAAGAAGATTTGTTAACTGTCAGGAAAAAGCAGAGGAACGTCAGTGGGGTGAAAGGTGTGTGTGCATTGCAGGAGAGGACAAGGAACTATTTGTGTTACCTGTTTGCTGTGTACTTGTGAAAGTTAAATTCTGCTATTGTTGAACTTACAAACTTCATAGCAGCTTAGAATATTTGACAAAGGAAATAAGGTTTTCAGGAGAAGAGGTTTAATTTGTTATATATATATATTTCATTATTTTCTCTAAAATACCTTAATTAAGCTCCAGTTTTCCACAAGGTCAATATACAAACATGGAATTATTGAGGATCATCAGTTAAAGGCTTTTCAAATTGGAATACAACAAATATACAAGCTATGTTAATGACCTCTTCATGTATCTGTTATATGCAGCAATAATTGAATAGGAATGTTGTAACTTTTCTGCACAAAAAGAAAACACTGATGAATACTATATCCAGTTAATGGTGCAGCATCTTGACATAGCCAGATCTGATATAATCCAGGCTGTTCCACATGTCCCTTTTACTGCTAACAGTGGGCAGGTTGTCCTGGGCATTCTGTGTGAATACAGTGTATGCATGTGTCAAATATAACTTCATTAATCTTTTGTTGCACCTTCAGACATAAAACAGACTTTGAAGCTCAAAATTCATTTGATAAAGTAATGACCTAATAAGATTTTTCACATTCCTGAGTTTATCAGGAATTTGCTGGCAATGCAAAGTTGGAATTTCTGCCCATAATGAGGTGGCTCTCGTTTCAGGATCACTAAATGTGTTATTTGATACTGAAAGAACACAGCTGTTACCAGAGGAAAGGAAAAGAAACTTACTCTTATATGTTATTCTTGTTATGGTGTCTCTGTTAAGCATACGATTTAGAAATGGATTTGATGATTCAGATACCTACAGAAGAGAAAATGCACAATGTCAAAATCTGCTCACAAACATTTCCTTGCCAGAACTGCAGCTCTTCCATGTGTGCACACTCACTTTCACTCTCTGATACTCCTCCAACTGGGTTCTGCCACTTTTTCATTGTTGTGGGAGAAGGAAATAATGACTTACTTGTTTTTCTAATAAAGCTTGATAGAAAGTTGGTAAAATAAATAAAACACAAGCAGGGCAAACAGAAATTAATGCCTGAATAAAAGCATGAGCACAGGTTTCTTCTCCAACAGCTTCGATGAAATTTGCAGGTGGTTGATATATTAGGCAGGATTTTCATTAGTATTCTATTATTTTATTTATTGATAAATACTATTTCCTTGCAGCAGGCTATTTTAATTGCAAATTAAAGCTCTCTTCCTCTGGTTTATGTCCAGGTAACATATGAGGTAACACCTCCTGTTCAGGTGGAACTTCCCATGTGTCAGATTCTGCCCCCTTGTTGCATCTTTCCTGTTGCTCTGCAGCCCTGAGCAGAGTCTGGTCCATCCTCTGACACCTCCTTGAAGGCACTTCTAAATATTGATGAGATTCCTTCTGCCTTCTCTTTAATTTTTCCCTTTTTTCATTAATGCAGGTCAGATTGTTGGGTCATTTTGGATGGAAATAAAAAAAAGGTAGCCTAAACACCTTTCTTAAATACTAGACCTGTGTAAAAATTGGCCTTTTATATCTAATTATTCAGTGAAATGCATACTTTTAATTCTGTGGTTAATGCTTTGTTAGGTCCTTTATGAAATGGGATTAGAGTACTAAGGGGAACTAATAGATATCCCATACCTAAGGTGTGATAAGGTGAGCTTCACACTACTCAGAAATACACACTTTTTTAGACTGATGAAACAGAGATACATAATGACAGAATATTAACAATATTTGAAGGGGAGAAATACATTCTTCATATAAAATGAGAGAAAAGGTTTCTCCAATGTAATTAAAGAGGTTTGGGAAAGCCATGAAATCTTGTGTTCAGTGTTAGATCACTATAAATTACAGACTTAACTATGTACCTTGAATGCAACAGGATGGAGACAAAATATTCACATTTTTGTGGTTCTGTGAAATGCAATGTATTAGAAGTTCTACTTTTAACATTCTTTCAGTTTTGATAGCTTTAAGATGTTTTAAATAACACTGAGAGAAACTGATTTTGCTGGCTTTGACACATCCACATGATGTGCCCTCTTTCCCAGGGCCTCAACCTACTAGAAGTAATTCGAATGAATAACATTTCATGAAGAAACACTAAATCTGCAAAGCCAGTGACTTCTGCCATAGCCATTAAAGTGTTATGAGTGATGTTTATGATGTAAGGGAGTTTTTCCCCCACCTCTCTTATCCCTTTTAATTTTCCTTGTATTGTAAAAGCTTTGGAGCAGAGATGGCGTGCTCAGTTCAGGATGAAGCTGTCTCTGGATTCCAGATCAGAGCCTCTGCACTTTGCTGTAGCATAATGAGGAGTCTAACTCCTACATTTACCATTCAGGGAAAAGTTTACTGTCTGTATATCAGGAATCTGTAGTAAGGAATACTTACTTTCATAAATATGGAAACTACCACCAACCCGTTAGGACTCTTTGCAGCTTCTGTGACATTTGTGTACAGCTCATGGTTATAGTGGATCAGCTGAACCTAAAAAAGGGTGAAGGGAAGGATTACAATTAACCAGTGGCAAATCATCCCACAGAGTGTTTGCAAACACTCCCCACACGCTGCTTGGTTTGTATTGGGATCCCATCTCTGCTCTGGGTACTTTGTAGCAGGGTAATCCTTCAGGCGTTTGCAGCACACATAATTTTAATAATTTCAGTCACCATTTGGCTTCAGTTGGTGCAGTATCAGCGTGTTTTCCTCTGAATTGTTAGCCACAGAATCCACACACATCCAGCTGCAGATTGCACTGCAGGGGCTGGCATCACTTCCCCGTTCCAGCAGCACTTGCCACGGGCACTGAATAATCTGTACTCTGCAGCCTCAAGCCAAGCACACAGGAATCAGGGGTTGAAATATTTGAGGAAACATATGGGATATGACTTTGGAACTGTGAAAACCCCTGCTTGCAGAATTCAAAATACTGATACTCATTTGCCCCACATTCTGCAAACTTGGTTACAGAGGCTCCTACAGTTAAGCACTTGCTGTATTATTGTGAACCAGGTTCTCCTTAGCTTCCTGCAGCTTTTTAGTTTTATTATTTACTGGAACTTTTAAATTACAAAGGCACAGTTCCCTTCTCTCACTGCCTGTGTAAATGTCTTCCCCAGAACCTTGATATTTGATTTGTCTGGGATCAGCAGACACTGTTACAATTTACATTGCAAGCTTTTTGTTAAAAAAAAAAGAACAAATTTAATGAACTCTGGTGGCAGTTGAGTAGTTCTGAAAAGATGAAAGGCTAGTCAGCTTCATTTAGCCTAAAGATCTTTGTTAGTTTTCAGATGTCAATTAGAAAATGAAGGCTTTTGTTCTAGCATTGTGAGAACTGCAGCAACTTGATGTTCACATTTAAAAATCAGGTCTGTCTTTCATGTGCTGATACTTCTAAAGGCTGTCCAGAGAAATTTCGGGACTTACATGCTGTGAACAAGATCAGTATTAACTTGGTTTATATCTGGTAATCTTTGTAACTGTACAAATGGTCCAAGACTAAGACTTCCAGTAAAGAAATTCCATTATCATGTGCAGTCCAGGTTTATAATCAGGGAAAAAACCAATCCCTAAACCTCACTGAAACAGAGTTTAATGCCTGTATTGGTGAAATTGTCTTTTGGATGGATGTGAGGCCTGGTGATTCAGTACTGAAACTCAAATGTGAGGATTTTTCTGCAGGAATGATGTCCCTGCAATGCACAATCAAGTTACCCAGACTAAACCTCACTTTGCCACCCAAAGGTTTAAGTCCAGCAATCCATGTGCTGATCTGATTAGAGCAGTATCCCAAGTTATGTGTAACCTACACCATTATTATCTCAGTCCAAGATAAGGTAAGAAATAAATGATGCATTCAAACAATTCTATTTTCCACATTCTGCCCTGACTGCAAAATGTATTCTTCTTTTAAGTAAATCTTGTAAGCTTTATATAAAAAGTCCCTCAAGCATTTTCTTCTCACCACCCTCCAAATCCCTTTGTGATGCTGCTTTAGTGTTTGGACATTGATGGAAAAAGGGGCAGTGGAAACTCTGAAAAAGAAAATTTGTATTGGTAAGATCAGAAGATTTTTGGTGCATAGCTTTGCTATTTACAGCCACCAGTTCACAAACCAAAAAATAAGGTGGGGGCCAAAAGTACTGCTATGATGTGTTAATTTCAATTACTTTTGTTCTGTCTCAATTGGGAACTATCTTAAAAAATGTTGAAGGAGCCAATGGAGTCCTTTACCAAATTCTGACAGCCTGAAAGCAGGACAAGGGAAGGTCTCCCACAGCACACAGAGGTTACAATGCTCATTGGTCATTGCTTTGTGGTACTGCTGAACTTTGATAACATCACTGTTCTAGGGACTGTGCACACACTGAAGGTTTTAGGCTTAGTCACATATTTGTCTTTTTATGTACAACTCTTTGTCCTGGCAGACAAAGTAACTTTTGAATTATCCAGGAAATAAGTGATGGAATCTGCTTTAGACTAGACCTCCTTCTGTACAAAGTCCCAGAATAACAATGAATTAGATAAACTCATTTTATATAACAAACCAAAATGCCAAGTGCAGGAATGGCTAAAAGCAGGGGACAAATTCTCTTCCCACCTGTGGGAACCCTGAGTCAATATCCAACTCTTGTTTTGATTGATGGCACTTATGGAAGTGAAACCCCTCAATTATATACAATCTCATACAGGACATTTGTCCCAAACAAAGGTCTCAGTGCCTCATGAAGAGAGACTTTTATTTTTTCTTCTGTCACTTTCTCTGTGTTGGAGTTGTATCCTTCTTCCCTGCACCCAAATTAATTTTAAAGCTGTTTCCATGGTACCATGGTTAAATTCATTAGGTTTATTTTTTTTTTTAGAAAAAGGCTGACCATCTAAGGAGACACAATTTTCAAAGTTTCTCTCATGGAAAAGGCTAATTTAGAAAGATTCAAATGAACGAGTGTCTTAAACACAGAATACAACAGGATAGAAACCACATAATTCCTTATTAAATTTCCTCTGAGAATAATTCCTTTAAATTGCCTGAAATCCTGTAAACATTTAGTCTGTATAAAATATTAGTGGAGTCTTCTATGAAGGTGAAGCCACAAAAGTAAAATTGCTCATACATGACAATCTCACTTTTCAAACGATGACACAGAATTAAAAGCACATCACAACAAGAGCAGACTTGCAATGCTGAAAGCACCCTTTGAGTTTAGTTTGGGTTTCAGGGTTCAAAGGCAATACCAAATCTTGTTTGAACTATTGATTTTCTTAGGAAGGTTCCCCCTTTAAGATTAATTTGCCACAGAACAAGTGATACCTCTTTGTTTCCCTCCAGCTACAGAAGATCTATTTTGCAGGAAAAAGAAGAGAGTTAAGATTAATTACTCTCTTTTAGCTGATGAAAAAACAGAAAGTGGCCTTGTTCCATCACCCAAGGATGTGCATTGGACCAAGATCAGAATCAGAAACAGCTTTTTAGCCTCTCAAGACTGCCCATGTTCTGCTGCAGCCAAAAATGTAGCAATAGGACACTGAGGGAATTTAGAATATTGCAGTACTTCACACACATTTTTCCATAGTCCTCTTGGGAATAATAGAATACTCCTTATTCTGATTTGAAGAGTTATAAACATTTTTGATTTGTAAGTGATGAGGGAGGTAAAGCATGGAGTAAATGGCAGCAGGGAACAGCTCATCTGTAACCACAGTATTTATATTATGCTGCACTACCTGAGAAGCTGTTGGGGTACCTCTTTGAGAGCAAGCACAAAGAATGTTTCCAGCACAGCAGGAAAAAAAGCAAATGAAAGTGCTCAAGAAGATAGGTTAAATGTTTGTTTTGATTTAGAGTTTCTGTAAGAAGTGTCTAAGATATCTTTAAGGAAAATAATTATGCATTTTTGTTTATCCAAAGTTTAATAAAAACAGCGAAAGAAATGTAGTTTCTGCACAGTGGGTGGCCAGAGAGGAAAATAATTTTAGTGAGTTAAAAGCTATTAATAACAACAGTTATTCCACTGTTAAAATATAATTGGTCTTACAGGTCTTGTAAAACCTCTTGGAAAGAGTAGCAATGTTGCATCACCCAGGAGTTATTTATGGCACTAATTTTGTGGGTATGAACAGGTATGAGATCAGTGCAATTTGTGTGACCGGCAAAACTGCTTTTAAAGTTGTCCTAAATTAAATTAAATGTACCTCCTGCTTTGTGGAAAGGCACAGCACCAGGTGGGAGAACATGCACCAGCTCCTCAGAACCTGTGCTCCTGATTTGTCTTGTTTTCCTGGACCAATCTCTGGCAGTGATACAGGGGAATTTTCTTATCCAGAGGAACAAACCCATCTTTTCATGCCCAGGGTACTCAACCATGAAATGTTAGTGTTTGACAAGGTGGTTTTACCCATACCCTGATTAATTAATCCACAGATTTACCTTTTCTTCTTTATGTATAAGCCCACAGCAGTGCAGTGATTTTGCTTTGTTTACAAATTGGTAGCATGAATTGTACATGATCACCCATAGTTCCAGCAGTTTACTTTGCATTTTAGGAAACTACTGCAGTTTTAGGATTAAAATCTGTTAAAAAGATTAGCTTTGCTATATTAAACTAAAGAGAAATACAAAAAAACAGTTGCTCGAAATAATTTTTTATCTCTGACTCTCTTTGATATTCTCTTTATTAAAACTGAGTTTATTTAGGCTGTTGCTGACAAATGTGGTTTGTGCTTTGTTTTACATTTTTACTGATTTTGACAGTTATTTTGTGATTTAAAAGAAATGTATAGAAACAACTGGTTTAATAGAAAGGCTTGTCCTCCACATTTATAGCTATATGCCAGCAACTGCATCCTAGATAAATAAACAATATTGGAATTCTTTTTTACTTAAAAGGACTAAGAATTAATGGAAGGAACTAATTTTTCTTCTGCTTCTGAGCAGACAGCTGTGCAGAGAAATGCAATAATCGTGCAGCAAAGTGGAAATGCAGTTGGGTTAATTACTGTTGGCTACAAAATCTACCTTATTAGAAATAATGGCATGTTTTGAATTAGCACTGGAGCTACAAATGGTGGCTAACTGTTTCATTAGAGCAGTTGGTGACAAGAACTAACTTGCAATAAAGGGGTTTTCAACAGCGAGCCCTAGCCAGTGTTACTTGGTAGTTTGTTAATACAGGGTGTTATTTTCATGTATTATGGCTCCTAAAAATCAACACAAAATAAATATATAAAAGGCTCTGCCATAACCTGCTCTAGGGCTGAAGTGGTTTTCTCTAGTTATTTCCAGATGCCATTTGGGCTGCTGATCTTGTCTGTTACACTGATGGGGCTCTAACAGAGCCTTATTCCTTGTTTATATGCAACCACTGCAGCTAGAAAATATGAAAAAAATATGACCTGAATGAAATGTAGAGGATTAAGTCTTTCTCTATACTCTGATTTCTTTCCTAAGTCTCACTTTAATTTATTTGGAAGTAGGAAACAAGACTAGTTTAGATAATATTTAAAACTCAACATTTCTCTTAAGCATTCCCAGGACTACAGTAAAAAGTACAAATTACTGTCTGAAGCGACCAGATTGGCCATGCATATCTCAGAATTAGCTCTCAGGACTTTCACCTTTGTGCCAACAACAAAAAAATTTAAGTAAATAGGCTGAAAAATTAAAAGTGAGTGGTGATGGATTCCTGACATTCAAATGCTGCTGGAACTGTTGCAAGTGCCACGACCATTTGTACTCTCTTGCACACAGCAGAAAATGCAAGGAAAGAAAAATACAAATTGAGCCCAGAGGTACAGAGGAGCTCCTTGATGCTGGTTGCTGAGTGACTCGGGGAGGGTTTTTGGTAGGGTCATTGCTGAGCCAATTTCTCCAAAAATGGGTATTTTTAGCTGACCTGCCACCCAACCACTCTTGCCACCCATCGTTAGCAGATGAGCAAGAGCTGGATAAACATAAATAAATGACACTTCTCTGCAGTTTGCTTTGTGTGAGGATCAAATTGAAGTTTGAGGCTCAAATGCTTAGTGTTGATTATGTCTTGGCTGATGCAGAATTCCACTGTGAGGTGTAATTTGGCACTGACCCAATCCATCATCTACAAAAGTTGTATCTTAAGAGAGAATAAGGGTAATGGAAGGAAAAGAACACGATTAGATGAGTCTATCATCATTTCTGGATTTGTGCAGGATTTTCTGACTAAACACTGCATTTAAATTGTTTTCTCATTTTAAATACAACAGATGCTCAGACACCACGATGATGAACTCGGTATAAACGCTCCATTTGGTACATTCAGTTACATAATAGTGCTCTGTATTTCAGCTAGAATTCTGTGTTTCTGTAGCAATGAGCCCAGAAAGCAGCAGAAAATGGTTCCTGCATGTCAAGAATGTGGGGAAGTGGTGATTGATGCTATTTCTGTGGTTCACTGCATTGCCCTGAGACATTGAATACAAAGGATGCCAGAGCAGGTCGCTGGTAGAGGAATTATCAGTTCAAACCTTCTCCAAAGTTCACCAGAGCTCTCAGTCCACCTTGCCAAAGAACCATCTGTAGTTCCATTTCTGTTCAGGGGCTGGGGGTGATGGGCAAGGGCAGACAGAGACACATCACAGACTGATGAATAAAAGGATGAGCAAAAAAAAGTTAAGAGAATTTGGTCTGGTGAAAATCTAGATCTTGCCCCTTTTGTCCTCATTTCATCATATAGTAAGGAAAAGTAAAGTTTAATGTTAACTACCAAGTAAAGGTTAGTGTTAGGGTTCCAAACTGGAAGCAGAAATAAGAAATTACCAGTTTTACCTGGTCTCTTGAGCATAGAAATGTATTGTAAATTCAGAATGTTATTTTTCTATTTGTGCTAAAAATGAAGCAGGGGATTTTACATTCTTAAGATGCCAGCAATGTGTGCATATGAGGAAAGCACAGAATAAAACTGAGGATGTATTTTAAGAAATGTTTGGTACTGTGCATTGGAGAAGATTTGGTAGCCAGGTGGGGGCTGGTCTCTTCTCCCAGGTCACAAGCAACAGGATGAGAGAAAATTACCTCAAGTTGTGCCAGGGAGGTTTACATTGGATTTTAGGGAAAATTTCTCCCCACAAAGGGCTGTCAAGCCCTGGAAGAGCTGCCCAGGGCAGTGGTGAAGTTACCACCCCACAAGGACGTGTGGATGTGGCACTTGGGGATGAGGTTTAGTGGTGGTCTTGGCAAGTTATAGGATGACAGTTGAACTTGTTTAAAGTGAAAGGTTTTTTCTAACAATTCTATGATTTTTTTTTTCTCATGCTCTTCTCTGAAGAATCTCCTTCCATTTTAGTGACTGGGTTGCTCACCTATGAGTTAAAAAAACAATGTTCAAGTCCTACTCTGCCTTTAAGCAGATCTCCCTCCCATCTCAGCCCAGCTCATCAACTCCAACATGGGAATAGCTGCATTTTTGTCCTGTATCAATATTGTGAGAGGCTCAGATGTAACTTTACTGGTACTGGGGAAAGCATTTCAATAATGAATGTCATGTTATGGAGTTCAGTCTGTGTCACTGATCCATGACAATGACAATTTGTGACACTTCACCCATAAAAGGCACAAAAAAAAGATCAGGATCCAAATAGTTCTGGCAGAAGACTGTGGGATTTCCACTTGATTTCCAGCACCTCAAAATATGGTAACAGCAAACTTCTAAAGCCTGATAGAAGAGGAAAAAAAACTGAAATGGACATAATTGCTGGTTAAAGTGCTGTTTGAATGTAAGTTGAGAGTTCAAACACAGAAGAGTTTGAGACAGCCCAGCTTGAATCAAAATAGCCAAAAGCATTTCTGGAATGATGCTTTATTGAATTGTCAGAGGTCCTTTAGGATATTAATGCTGTGTTAGATGAGATGATAAATTAGGAAAAACTTTTTAGAAATGCTTCTGAGAAATCTAACACCTGTCGGAGGTGCAGAGTCAAAGATTCAGAGAAAGCTGGCACAGATCTGCCCTGCAGGCAGGAGATAAGTGAGTTTTTTTCATTTTTGGTTAAGAATATCCTGGAAGCTTGTTTTAAAGCTAAGGGAAGTGCAAGTGCCTTTTGCTGTTCATATGAATTGTATAAGAGCCAGCTTCATGTTTGTAATTTAATAGGCAAATTTGAAGTTGAGAAATGGCAAGCAAGAAAAAACCACGGGAGGATAGGGATTATCTAAGAATGTGAGACAGCACAGCTTAAGGCAGACAAATATAAAATTATCTTGTTTCTGAATTACTTGAGTGGTGTTAAACTCAGTAGGGAAGAGAAGTGACACTGGAGCCAGAATGAAGCCAGTTATGTTTCCAAAGTAAGCCCTTTAGCTTCCTCTGAAGGCTTTGGTGAAAGAAGTAGGGTGTTGGCAAACACTGCTGAACAAATGCAGGACATGAACCTGATGGTGGTGGAAGGGGCAGCAGTAAAGTCACATTTGCATTTTTTATCAGCTGACTTTCTACATCAGAGAACAGAAGTCAGAGCTTTTTTTTCCCTATTAGACAACACAGCCTGTATTAATTTACAGGTTAGTTTATACAGCTGAAATGCTGGAAATACTGGAATGGAAATACCTGAAATGCCAAAGAGATATTTTGCCTTAATGAAAGAAGGTCAGGGAACATGCCATGCTCTAAAATGCTGAGTTCTGGAAGAACCAATATTCGGTTTGTTGGACTTTCTGCAATTAGAAAAGATGACTTTGGGCAGGGATTCAAACAGAAGACTTTGAAATTTGTTTTGTCCATGTAGTAAACTCCATCTGCTGGCAGAAAGCCTGATCTGAGTGGGGCTGTGAAAGCAGCTCTTTACTCTGGCTGGCAGAGGGCCTGGCATTCGGAATGTTCCTGACTACCATGCAAACAATCCCACTGTGCACTTCTTGCTGCCACCAGCTCCCACTGGGAGAGCTACAGACTCTGAAACACCAGCTGAGTGGGGATGCTGTTATTCCACGGGGGAATAATGTCTGGGTGGGGTGTGAAAGGTACACCCTGCTTCCATCTCCTCATGGAGCACCGTGTCCCGCGATGGCCACACCTCGAGGTGCTGAGCAAAGGTTGGGCTCAGGGGTCTTTTCCAGCCTGAATAACTCTGTGGTCAGTGAGGAGGACAGGGTCAGAGCAGTAGTGGTGCCTGCCCCTCTCCCATCCTGGCATCAGCCACCTCCCCCTGCCAGGACACCCTGGGGAGGGTGGATGGCTCAAAGAGTGGATGATGCTCCTGCTGTCCCCAGTCTGGGTGCTCGCAGTGTGACTGGAGTGCTGGGCTGTGGTAAACACTCTGGTTCCCTTTGAATTGATGCCAATCCCATAAAATCCTGCCAATATTTGACTGTTTGTGCATGGTGATGGAAATAAGTTGTTCTTTTTTAGGTGTACGAGGAATGTTGGCTTTATACAAGCAAAGTCTTCTGTGGGTTTTCTCTTAGTCTTTCCCCCATGCAATTGCTACTCATCAATTCTCCCAGATGTACTTCAGTTAGTCCTAGTGCTGTGCCTGACACCTCTTCCTTTATTTAATTTCTTTGTTATGTACCATATCCTCTGGTATGGCTTTTGCACAGCAAATAAAAAAAAAAACAACTCCTTCTCTGAGTGCACAGATGAAATGGTGCTGAAAATTACTGCAGATAAAAATCCAGCACTTTGAACTGTAATGCTAAGGATTCTTCAACCAAAGTGGGCACCTAATTGAAGATAATGTTGACTCTCTCTATAACTTTATTGTTTTGTCAATCTTACATCATTAAGCATGTATTTCATTTCATTATCCTGCAGTAAACAGTTTGTGGTTGAGGTGAGCTTGGCTGGTTTGTGGTGTCTGTAGGCAAAGCTGTGTTTTACTTTAAATGCAGGTAGTGCTGTCTTTAGCTTTTGAGTTATGGAGCAATAGTGTAATTGTCCTATTACCTTGCTAAAACACCTGATTATTTGTCAATGATGTGAAAACATGAGAACTTAAATGTGAGAAATTCAAATAGGAATGTAGCTGTTACTTTCTTTCATTGACACTTTAACAATATCAATTTGCCAAGCTCTTGTGAGGAAAGGATTCCATATGAAACTCTCTGTGGGGGATTGCGTATCACTAAAAGGATTAATAATAATTTTTTTTCCCGATTTTAATAAGTTTAATATATATGCAAAGTAAGTGTTTAGCTTTATAAATCATATAAATATGTATATGATTTAGTTTTACTGCGTAACAAATTACGTGTTCTTGTTTCTCTAACTTTTGCAAAACCCATTATCTCAAGTTTAAAGGGAGACACATAGAAAGAAGGCAAAGAAAAAAAATCTAGTTCTTCCTACTTTTAAAAAAATGTTGTAGAAGTGTGAGCCCAGTATAAATTCAGAATTCTGTCTCCAGAGCTCCCTGATCTCCTCAAGAAGTCCCTGAATCCTATTAAAAATTGCTGGTTTCTCAGCAAACAGCATGAAGAGTTTTTCCTGGGAGAAAGGTTTTAATAATTAAAATTAGTCAATACTGAAGTGCAGAAGGTTATTTGATCTTGCTCAGAAACTGACACTTTCCAGAAGGGAAAAAAAAATGCAATCTGTCTAGTAAATCACTTTGTGCAGAACTGGGAGTCAAGTAGAAGAAATTGCTGCAGAAGAAAAGAGGGCAACTCACCAGGGAAATAGGTTTGCTGAAAACAATTGTGAGTTTGAACATCAAGGTTGAGATTTTTAGGACATTTCCTGAAAAAAATCTGCAAGACTCTCAAGACGCGATGTAAAAATGCATTTGTTAGTACTTCAGGGCTTTACATCTCTCAGCCACATTATATAAAGTTGCTGCTGGCTCTGGTGCTCCAGTCCAAATTTCAATTTGTCTGCTTTCCCCTGTAATTCCAACTAAACTCAGCTGTTTTATCAAGTCAGTCCATATTTCTGCACAGAACTGAGGCTTCCCACCTTCCTTTAATAGACTGCAATTCTGCTCCCATCACCCCTGTCAGCTCTGGACAGTGTCAGCAGATCACAAGATGGAATCAAAGCCTGCCCATGGCTGTCTGGATTCCCTTTCAGCCCTGCTCTTTTCCAGCCTTTCCTTTGATGCTGCCTGTGCCATGCAGGCTGTGGCGTTTTCCTTGCGCATGTTCAGACCCAAATATTCCCATTTTTATAAACACCAAACCTCTCCCCTGTCCTTTTCTTCCTGTCACTTAAAATCTGTCATTCCTCCAGCACTATTACTGCCATCCAGCTGTTCCATACCCCACTGTGCATTTTCTACAGAGGCAAAATGGTCCTTAAATACACCCTGGTTTCCTCTCAGTGGGGTTCAGGGATTAGTGAATGCAAGTCTGAGACCAGGCCACTGCTTTTCCAAAGGGTTGTCACAGTGGGAAAAGGCAGAAATGCTTGGGGATGTCACAGGTGGCTACTGCAAACACTTCTGGAAGCACAGAATAATCAATTCAGGTGCTTTGCAGGTTGCAGTACCTCACCTTTTCTTTGTGCAGCTAAATTGTGTCTTTGCATTCTGAATTTTAGCTCTGTTGTTGCATAATTATAATCAACAAGTTTCAGAAATGAAAAAAGGTATCCCAAATGTTGCGTTAACTGTGTTATAAAAATATTATTTTATTCTATCATACAAGGAGGGCAGCATTAATGCACAACCTAAATGTACAGTGATGCTGCAATTCAGCAGAATTGATGTTGTGGCTGAAAAAAAACCCCAAACTTCTGAATTACTTTGACTTGTTTGATTCACCCTGTTTGAGTTCTCTCTGTGGCAGATCAGATGAGGCAGCAAAGAGGGAGGCAAAAAAAAGACTGTCAGGGCAAAAAAAAGAGAGGCACAACCAGTTTTTCTGCTCCCACTTCCCAACTCTGGAGCACTAAACTTCTGCATTCTGTAATTTCTTAGCTAAGTTTATTCTGTGTTATTTGTAGCACCACAAAATACATTGTTTTGGCAAAAAAAAAATTAAAAAGACAACAGAAGAACTGCCTTTAACTCAGAAGATAGCTGGGAGAACAGGCACAAGCTTAATCTGCTCACACTCTGAGCAGGGAGTAGGAAGTACTATATTTATACTCTTGATAAATGATTTGATGTACTTATTATATTTTCTGGAACTTCTACTTTTTAAGTAAGGAACACTAGAACAGAACAAATTTTTTAGCATCTTTCATGTTTATACTGTACAAGTGAAGTACTGAAAATTCAATAAGTAATAGAGGAACTTTTGGAGTTGGGCATCTGGCAGCTGTCACAATTCCCAGTGTCAGGAATCTCATGGGAGGGACAGGCACAGATTATTCTGCAGGCTGAGGTGACTGAAATAGTTTGCTCACAGATCTGTGTTTTATATGCTCATCATATTTACACTTTCATTGGCCAACCAACGGCCTGGTAAAGAAACAATTTAATAATAAAAGTAAATCTAATTGGACAAGGTAATTGCTACTGCTTGAAAAGACCCACATAAAACCCTGGAGTCCCTGGGGCTGGGGTTGGACACAGGTCACTGTTGCAGTTAGATGAGAAAATGTTGAGTGATGCTGCAGAACAGCTCCACTGCCAGTGACTTCTGCAGGATCTACTTCCACCTTTGAGGAGTGTCTCTCAGCAAAGTACCCCTGACCATCCAGCCTGTCTGTGTTATGAAAACAAGCTCTAACCTCAGTCCAGACGAGACACCAGAGCAAAGAAAAGCAGGAATGAGGATGGTGATGCCATGGCAAACCCCTCTGCAGTCAGAGGAGCAGCTGGGGTTCTGCCAGCTCCCCAGACTCCCATTTCCTTCTGGTTCCTCTACTGCTAACAACAAATGGGGAGAAGGGGAAAACTGCCAGCAGCAATGAAGGAAAAAGAATTCAGTGCAACCTATCTAAAGCAGGAGCACCTCACTTTGCTTCAGAACGGGAGGAGCAGGAAGAGGAGGAGGAGAAGGAGGATAAATTTTCATTAATCAAAACACCAAAGACAGCTTCTTAATAAACAAAAGAAAGTATTTTCACCTAACCAACTATTAAATAGTGGATTATTCATTCAAACCAGCTCAGCATTCACCTGCTGCTGGTTTTATCTCACATTTATATATTTATGCACACACACATATGGTTTTTAGTTCTCACTATGCTGACCATTTGAGAAAATTAGGCCCAAAACCTGAAAGCTGATGCATCACAGCACATCATAGATTTCAGATGACAAAGGCTGTGCTGGTTTTTCTCAAGTTGTTGGCAATAGTTTTACTGTCTGTAGCTGGAGATGTTCACCCAGCCATATGTGGCTCTTTAACATATAGTGTCACTGCTGTAAATGAGATTTCCAACATGAATTAAAATTACAAGGGAAGCATGGTGTTGTTATCATTGCACAGTTTGCTCTGCAGAAACTGGTGCAGCTCCACTTCCCACAGATAGATGGTGTAAAAAAGGTGTACAGATGAAATGTGTGCACTTTAAGGATTGCTTTATTTGCTTCATTAATAGCAGTTTGATGAACAGTTGTTCAGTTACAGGTCTTCTCATTAGAATCAAAGTGTGAAGGCTGTCAAAATAATTAAATGGTTCGAGAAATCTGAGGCTGTACATCCAAAGAAAAATCACTATACATTTAAAGACTTTTAAAGAGGTATTCACCCCATCAGCATTCCATGAAATTTGAAGACACATATTGTAAATTATTTTTCACTGCTTCATTGATTTTTAATATTGTCAAATGCTTATGGCCCTGCAATCCAGAAGTACTTTGAGATCTACTTAGCTTGGCATATTTATTATACTCCAGTCTTCTCTATCTGGCATTGTTTTTAATCTACCTCTTTTTCTATATTTACAAGTTTGGAAGTTTAAAAAGTAGCTGGTAGAGGCAGGTTCAGGTATAGGTGATAAAAGGCTTTCTGGGAGGCACAATATTGTGTATATATGACAGGAGGATGTTGCACTTTGCACAGTGCAGTGTCTTGGGGTGATGAATTTTCACTGGAGCAGCAACAGTGCAAGTTTTGCCTGCTTAAGGCCCATTAAGGATATAAATGGAACACAATAATAATGGAATGAATTTTGAGAAATCAGGTGGCCAAAATTTCTGGGTCTTTGCAAACACCATGAGCTCCCATGTCCTGGTCCTCACCCTGTTGTCATGACTGCAGCTGACTCACCCTCTGTCATTTGTAAACTCGGCACAATAATTACCCTGTGAGGTAATTAGTGGTTAATGGGGAAACGAGCTGATGGCTGTGAAGCCAAAAGCATTCCAGGGCTGTCATTAGTGGCTGCTGTGTGCAGCCATCAGCAGTTCCACATTTCCAAGGGGACCATGAGGTGACAGCTTACAGCACTGGACATCTCTGAATTAAGATTTTGGTTCAGGCCCAGCCTGAAACAAAACAGTGAACTAAAAGGAGACAGATGGTCCCTTCCACTGCACTTTTATTTTCCTCTTCATAATCATTAAAGGACAGATTTTCAGCTGATACAGGATGATACAGCTCAGTAATTCTGATGTTTTTTTAGAATTCTCCTTTTTTAATATTATTTTATTTTATTTTAAACTATGTACCTCTTTAGATTTAATCACAGTCATTCACTTTCAGTTACAAGCTGCCCGTTTCAGAGCACAAAGCAAAGAATACTATCTAGCAGTACACAGATAAAACTGATCTACTCCAAACTGCCCAAAGATTGTTTGATGATCACAACCAAAATATTGGTGGGTTTGAAAGATCATTTGAAAGATGGATGACATAAAAAAACTGATGTGATATTCTTTACTAGAAAAGAAGCCTATGTCTTAAAAATTCTCTTTTCACACTTATCTTTTGGTAATTTCTACAGTATTAGCAATTTCTAGATACTTTATTATTTGGCAATACCTTGTGTACAAAAAATAAGAAAAAACGAAGTTCACGTAAAAGCTCACAGTGGAGTTTGCATTTTAAATTTAGATGGATTTAAGTTTTTAAATCCTAGAGATGTTTTTTCTTGTATTGTGACCCCCATAGTTTTTGTGCTTCTGACAGTAACAGCAAACATACATCCCAAATTACATCTGTCATTGTCCCCACGCTTTCACTTATTTCCAGGGGTTTTTTGATGTCTATGAAGATTTGTGGGGATAAACCCTGAACATGCTGCCTGACAGCTAAAAATTCTAACAAAAGATTTCCAACTTTCTTTGAAGTATTCATCTTCAATACTGACTAAAAAATAGTGAGGTATTTTCAAATAGGCCACTGGAAAAAGGCTTCTGGAACTCTTTTTTTTTTTTTTTTTTTTTT
>VWZP01002787.1:221949-337862 GCA_013396995.1 Dicaeum eximium
TTTTTTTCCCCTGCAATTTTTCCTTTCATCATTTTCCTGGATTTCTGAAAGAAAATCCTATGAGAATAGAATAGACTGACATCCATTAGAATCTGGAAGAATAAGGGTGATTTCTTTTTCTTTCTAATTAACTGCTCCAGGGAATGGCTCTACCAGTCAGGAGGAAGAACAGTTCCTCTGTTGTGCCTTTTGTGCCTTAGGAACAGTAGATGGGGAGGCTCTAAGCTATAAATCAAACAGTGAAAATCCTCTTAACTGAACACACCCTTGGGCTTCACACAGAATAATGCTTTGCACTAATCATAAGGAGAACTAGTTGGGATTTTTTTTTTTTTTGCTGAAACAGGGTTTTGCTGGAAAATGCTTATGTGTCAAAACCAAAGTACCTTGTGGAGGAAACTTGATTTCAAAGAGATTTTTTTTCTGAAAGACAAGCAGAGACTATCAGAAACCTCCCCGATTTCCTGCCAGTTTGTCCTGTGATTCATCCCAGAGCCTGCAGAGCAGCTGCCTCCAGGAACTGGCTGGTTTTCCTACGATGTCCCTCCCCAGAGAAGGGCTGGCTGAATGTGAATTTTTATTATTTATGTTTGTGGGTACAGACAGACTCTTAAAGGGACAACCTGGGTAGCAAGAGCACGGTGGCTTCAAGGCTCCCACAGAGCATCTGCCTTACACTCGAATTCCTGGGGTCAGACTGTGATTTGCAGCCTTGGGTGCACAAATATTCCTGCCTGATGCCTCTTCAGTGGCACTAATTGTGCCCAAATCAGGAAGGGTCAGGGCTGGGTTGTGCCACTGAAACCACGGCAGCACCACCCTCCAAGGCTTGTCCATGAGACATCTCACTGGAAATATCTCACTGCCTCCACTGCTCTGAAGGAAAAAATGGAACAAAATGTGCCAACATTTAAAATAACTGAAGCAGTCTTGGTGCAGGAATTTGTGATTTGAGTAAAATTGGTTCCACAGGTCAGTGCCACAATACCCTTCAGAACTGCCCACGAGCTCCAAAACCACAATACTCAGAACTGGGATGAGAGCTCTGTCTGGCCCTCTGATTATTCGTTTTTGTCTTTGAAATCAGGCACGTCCTGCTAAAGGAATGTGTGGTAAAGAGGGCTTCATGTTCTGCCCATGGTGGATTGTTCTGCAAATGCTTTATGTATTTTTAATTATGGTTTTATTGGTAGCATATTTTTGTGATATTTTATTGACCCTTCCCTGGTTTTTTAATGTGAAGAGAGCAAGCAATGAACACTAACCTGTCTTCTAAAGACTTGACAATGGTACACTTAGTAGTATTAAGAAATCTTTTATCCTTTTCTGAATTAGAATTCCTTATTTCAGGCAAGTATGCTACTTTATCATTTATGCACCATAATAATTATCATTATTACCATAAGATTTTCTGTTCTCCCAGAAAATAAAAGAAAAAAGAGGAAAAAAGTTTGCTTCTTTTGGAGAATCTTAGCAGAACTCCAGTTTGAAAGCCATGCTAAGGCATTATTTAATGAATTTTAGTGCAGTGCAAGTGCTGCATGGAGAGTTTGGTGCACTGGAGCAGGAAGAAGTTGGGTCTACACAACCTCCCCAGGACACTTCAGTCTTTGAGGAGGCCAAAGAGCAGCAGGTAATGGGAACTGGGTGGCTGAGCTCCTGTAGCTGTGGATGCTGCCAGATTAATTCTTGTGTCAGCACGGGGAGTGATGGGACCATTCCCCCACGCTGGGCTATGGACACAGACTCCAAAGCATCAGGCTGGGCTGGAGGTGCTGTATGGGACTGATAGCTCAGGCCTTGATCCCTCTGTGCTTTGATTTGTCAGAGGAAATGGGAAGGAAATTGCTGAAGCGGAGAAGAGCAAAGATTCACGTAACAAAATACACCAAATATGTACTGTTCACATTGAACGTGCCTTGGAAAAGAAATTTTAAAAAATCTATTTTCTTTATGCATGAGAATTTTGCATCTGAGAGGATGTGACAGCTGTTTCTGGCCAGTCCTGCACTGAAGGTTAAGCAGATGAAGGCTGTGTTGCCAGCTGGTTCTGTTATTAGCAGAATTTCCAGGGACTATATGGTGGTGGCATGCTCACACTTAGATAAGAAAAAGTAAATAAAATTCGAGATGATGGAAGGAGATGGACAGTAATGGACTTGCCTTTTCTAGCTAAAATCCAGAACTCTCTTTGCCTTTGATAGAACTCCCAGGGTAATAACTTGTATATGGTGCTTTTCTAATGTGCCTATTGCAAATCGTCAGTGACAAAATGTTTTCGTGGCAGATACACTAAAAAACCCCAACCAAAGCACTGAAAAGTAGCTGACCATAATTAATTAATTATGACTGAATTTTAAACCACCAAATCTTGGCAGGTGTATGCTGTAACATCCAGTTAGTTTATACAAAGGTAAGAAGGCAGAAAGATAAAGGTGAGATATTAAAAGATAAATGGAAGGAAAATTGACTTGGAATAAATGTGGTTTAACCTTGTCAATTTTAATTCTTCAGAGTTTAGCACTGATGCCATTGTGGCTGCTACCACTTGCATGCTATTTTAAAAGTAGCTATGCCTGAGAAACTGTTCTAATTTTAATAATGTTAGAAAGACATCCTTCTGAAATGATAACAAAACTGAATTTTGCTTCCCTTTATTGTTTGTAAAACATCCCAATCCATTACCTATCACAATTTTGTCTAAAGAAAACAAAATTTAGAACTATTTCCTTCTCAGTCTTTACGGAAATTACAGAGATGGCTAAAATGAAATACCTCAAATTTAAAGTATTTTTATTTTCTGGGAGGCAGTGCATGCCTGGAAAGGTCTACAGTGATGAAGGAAAGTCAAGTCAGTATTCTAAATGAAAACTCTAACTCTGCAACCTCCCAGCAGTCCCTGAAAATGTAATAAAAAGGCAGCTAGAAATTGCATTATTTAGTTGGCATTTTGCTAAGATATTAAAATGTGCCATAAGAAACTGTTAAACATAAAGTAAGGGACGAAGACCTTTTAAAAGAGTCACTGAAGCTACAGAAATAATCTGAAGGTCAGGGAGCTGTGCATTATGGAGCAGGGATTATTCCCAGAGAGGATGGAGAGGTGGGAGCTGGAACTCCCCTGGCCTCGGTCAGTCCCAGACAGGTGAGGTGTTCCAAGGCACAGTGACCAGCACATCTCTCTGGGATGGGAAGAACCTGCTGTGGCTGCCTCCTGTGCCCATCCTGGCCACAGGAATGAGCCAGGAATTCCCATCTCCCACGAGAGGACTCTGCCAGCAAGTTCAGACCATTTGGAATTAGGGTCGCATTCATTGTCTGAAGCTCTTCCGTTTTTACGGAGTAAAATAAAAATTACTAAAGATGAGTTTCCAAATTGACCCCCCACTGTCTGGGTGCAAGGGCTGGGACTGCTCTCAGAATTAGTTGGGTTTGTTCCCACTTAAGCATTTATTGAGACAGTAAATGCTTGTGTGGGGTGTGAATGCTCAGCACCAAACGGGCTCAGGAGCTGCACAGGATCATCAGGCTTGTCCTCATCTGTCACTAACCCTGGGCTCTGCTATTTATTATCTGATCCCCAGCATCCCTCATCCCTCTCAGAGGTGCTGTCAGTGAGGACAGACAGGGCTAACAGGGATTTTTGCAGCCCACACTTAGTACAGAAATACCAAATCATATTTTTACCCCAGACCAGTCTCCGTGAGGGTTTTGCCCAAGGTAAGGTTTACAGTAACTGCTTACTGGTTTTTATTGTTTTGCTAAATTATAATAATAAAAATGCCTTTCATTGCTTTTTCTTTTGTGGTTGTCCATAGTAGCTGCAAGGGCTTTTGTACAGGTTGTTAGTAGGATTGCTCCTTTCTTTGGAACGTTACATTAAATGTATTTGGGGAAAAAGTTAAAACTTACGAAAAGTGTAATGGAAGATTGATTACCAAGTGACACAAAACAAAGCCCATTTTAAAATGCACATAGTTTTTTGCCTGCAGAGTTTTTTGCTCTTTAATTAAAGAAGAGTTATCCTGTAGCAAGTGAAGTCGCCCCAAGCAAATGATAATTTGGAATGAGGCAAAGTGAATACTTCAAAAGTGACACTGAAGGTTTAGAGTACTGAATGTTTTCATGTTCCAGTGGTTTAAAAAAGCAAATCCTACAGCTGCTACTCTAAGCAGAAAAACTCCACCTTATTGCTTTATGATGCTGGATTTTAAAATTGAGGCACCAGAGGGATTTAGATTACAGTCAGTGACAGACTGTGCTCTCAGAACATTGACACTCTCTTCCACTTCTCCCTCCCCCCAAAAAGGAGAACAGGTGGTAACCAAAAAGTAAACATGTGCAAAAATATATTTATTATTAAAAGAATCTGCTTCACTTGGTATCTAAGAAATTCAATATTTATTATTCCATGCAGATATTTTGCTGTGTCACATGCTACATTAATGAGCTGACATTGCCATAATTAATTTCCTGAACTGGATGGGGGAGGAACCATGTACGTTTGCTTTCTGGGGGAAGGGAGGCCCTTCTAAAAGTTTTTTCCCAAATTTACCCTAAACCAAGATATAGGCTCTCTATCTGACAGTCCTGCTTCTAAAAACACCCCAAGCTGGATTTACAACGCTGATTTCCCTCTAAGTAATCCTTTACTATCACTAGAAGTCCCCTACTCACACAGAGCATGCCTGCAGTTAAAGAAACGGCAGTAGAGACTGGTGTTTCAGAACTTTCATCTTCTCCTTTTATGTTCATTTTCTTGTATTTTTGCATTCGTTTTCTCAGCAGCTTTTAGCAGCAGTAAAAGTAAATCTCAGTTCCAAACGGCGTGTGCAGCAATACGTGTCCATTTATTCAGATCCTCTTCTCACTTTCAATTTAATTCTTTTGTAGCAAATGAAATAATTGTGTGTTTATAATTGGTCCATGTGTTTTTGGGAGGGTTGGCAAAGAAAAAATACATCTTTTTTCATGTGTTATGAACTATGGTCTCTTGTTTGAAAGTCTCCAGCCACTGAGTTTGTGAGAAGTGCATAACCCCAAATAATTAAGCTCCTTGACTTTCTGCCTTAGCACTGATAAGGCTGCCACAATGCACAGCCACAACATGATTGGAGGTCTCCTACAGCATATTTTTCATTTTTATGCTCAGGAAAAAAAATTGACCATAAAAGTTTTTTATGACTTTGCCACATGGTAAAGTTAAAGGGTGCCATTTTTACCATGGACCTTGTGGAAGTTGTTACCTTTTTATTTTAACAAGGCAGACAGTGCCCAAGCTACGGCACTCAGGCCAATTCTGCTGGGCTTTTTCATTAAATGATACAGACTCTGAAGCATTAAAACCTGTTTTGCATAGAGGCATTAGGCAGCAGGAACAAATGACTGGTGTCTTAGTTGGAGACTTTGCCTAAGCCAAGATTTCCTTTTAATCCTTATAATGCAGTAGCATGCTCCTGCAAAGAACAGGGAATTAAACTCACTTGAGTCCATATCATAGGGACAAGTAAACACTCCATTTATTTATTTAAGCATTCCAAAGCCTGCCTGCCTTTCCATGTTACCAGTGCCAAACATATTGATAATCTGATACAGTTTTAAAGCCCTTAAACTATTTAAACATTAGCTCAATTATTCTGTCTACTAAAGTGATAACTGGGGGCTGAAAGGTAATCAGATTATTGTAGAGCTCTCTCTTGACAGCCTTTAACACCTAGTTATAAGCTAAAGCCTGGAAATTACTGGCCTCTCGGTATCATTCAGTCCACAGCACATTCTGAGGCAATTTGCTATTTCTAGGCTGTTTTTCATGCCATGGTACCACTCCAGTGCTCTCCAACTTGCTCTGAGTGCCTGCCCGCTTGCAGAACTAGGCAATAAAGGTCCCTAAAATAAACTACTTCCTTAGTGTGGTCATCAGGTAGGATTCCCAGATGTGCAAAGAACATTGCAGGTGGTGCAAGGTGGATTGGGGTTGTTTAAAGGCTTCTGCTTCATCTGGACTCGGATTTAATTTAGGCCTGAGCCAATCTAAGCCTTGCAGTGCTAGAAGGGAGAGGTGCTGCCCTGTCCCCAGTCTCTCTGCAGTGTCTTGATTCTAATATGACTTGGAGAGCTCAGTGAAAATAAGGGAGAGACGTGGATGGGAATGGAGGAAAGGAGCAGCAGGAATAATTCTGATTGTGATCTACTAAAACAGATTAATGTGGTGGGTCTAGCACTGGCCAAACGCTGTGCACCCACTAGAATATACTTAGTCATTTTCTGCTGTGAGATAGGATTAGGAGAAGAGCAAAGCAGGCTTAAACATTAAAGGGTATAAAGAAAAACTTGTATTAACAGAACTAAAAGAATAATAAGAATCACAATAAACTCTTCAGAACACTTCTCCTTCCCCCACGCCCACAGAGTTTTCTGGAAAACCCACAGAGGGTTTGTCCAACACAGCTGAGAGCAGTAATGGGGCCAGCCCTGAAATTAGCAGTCACACAGTGCAGTCCTGCAATGATTTTTTTCCCTGGTTCCTAAAGCCTAAGCCAGCAAATATTCATTGCTATTCTTACCTGCACCAGCTAAATTAGACTAATGAACCTAGGCAGTTATTTTTCTTTATCCCATCTCCACAGACAGCATTATCTAAGGCAGGGGTGAATAGTAATTAGCAGCAAGCCTTGAAAACACTCTCCCAGGAAGTCAGCTGGCTTGTTTACAGCATTCATTCTTTCATTGCTGAGAGACGTGGATGTTTCATCCCCCAGAGCTGAGAGCTCGTGGAAGAGCCCTCATTTATCCAGGCAGCACTTGCATGGGTGGGTGGAAACTCAAAGAACTCCATCAGCTGCTGCCCTTCCCTGGAAATCTGCAGCCATTCAGCACCACTGATTTGCACCTGGGCTTGCACTTTGGAACAGTGTGTTCTAGGAGTAAGACTTAACTGTGCAGGGATAGGCTCGAATTAGTAATTAATGCTTGACCTTGCTGGAGTTCACCTGTCCACCTGCTCCAAACAGCTTCTGAAACCTTGAAAAACACACCCTCAAAGGACAGAATTCATCTCAGTCTCTGAAAGGGAGTCCTTGAATCTCAACTCTTCTGCCTGCTGTTTGTCTGTGCCCTGTTGTCAAGCAAAATGCATCTCCACAGAGTGATTTGTCCTGTCCCAAGAGACCCAGCTCTGGCTATCAGCACTGATAAATTCTCTGAAGGTGCTGAGCTTTTTCTCTTCACTGCAGGAGGATTCAGACAAGATGAATCCTGCTCACACTGCAGATCCAGCTGTGCCTGACTGACAGACTGACAGCAGTTTCCACTAAGCTCACTCTTCTGCTTTTATTAAGAAATGTTGAGGTCTCTGTTAAAAAACACCAAATATTATTAGTACTTCAGAACTCCAACTTTCAAAATTGGAAGAGCCTAGCTACTAACAATAAGTATTGCCAAACAATGCTCTGCATTTTTACATTGTTATAGTCTAGGACTAATGAATTAAAAACTTAAAAACTCTTAAAAGCATCTGAAATGCTGGTGATACATCACAAATGCCATGGTATGTTTCAACCAGATTTTTGTTTTCATGTTCAGTCAACTTTTTTTTGTTTGAATATTGCTCTTGTGTGTCTGAACAGCAAAGGAAAGGCCTTGTTTACTACAGCATCCTTTACTTTCAGTGCTTAAAGGAGCAATACATGATGAGTGCAATTATAGAATTTAACAAAGGCAACCAAAATCAGTTGCTTAAGACATTAGTAATTTCACAAAAAAACAGCCACAGGCTATATGGAGCTTATAAAACAAAGCCAATGATTACCAACAATTATAACATCATCATGCAACAATGCTGCAATTAATTTCTTACTCTTAAATAACTGCTGTTCCTCAGTGCCAAAGAAAATGCCACACATTAATTGACTCATCACCAGTCTGTGATGCATAGTACAGACCTTAATTTGACTACTCATCTCTGAGAAAATTAGTGCTTTACGATGAAAACCTGTTCTTTTTTGGTATCCTGAAAGAATGGTAACTTTAAAGAGACTCCCTGCAGTAACAGAGTTATTGTGCAGCATTATTTTGAGTTGTAGAGTTGGACACTGTGTAGTTCACAGCCATGGCCCAAGCTGGAGGAGGATGGGGTACTGCAAACCTCATGCATCTCTTTTATGTGAAAATAATATGTTCCTGCATAAGGAAAATGGAAGGATCCCACTTTGTTTGTCCCAGAAAGACTGCAAACTTCATTGTACATCTTGAAAAGTGCTCCTAAAGCCACTAAAATATTTATCCAGCAAGAATAATGGGCCATTCTGGAATAGCTATCAGGATCAAGAAATTATGGTCTTTCTTGGGACAGGAAACACATGTTAGAGACGTGTCTAACATAAAACATGAGTATTCTGCCAGGGGCTGTGTGCAGTTAACTTTATTTCTTGAGCAGGATTCTGTGGAGTCATCTCTAGAATCAAGTATCACCTTGTTTCTGCATGAATCAAAGGCAGGATGGTGCTCAGTGTGAAGTGTTACACACCAGTGAGAAGCAAAACTTCTGTGGGAATTTGAAGCCCTTCCAGCATTACTTTGTAGTTAACTCATACTTGTCTTACAAGAGATGCAAAGGCCCCATAAAGAGAGACCTGATTATTTTGTGAGTAGCACAGATGAGGATAGAGGGTGTCTCTATATACAATAAACACAGCAGTGTCATTTGTAGACATGAGTCACAAAATTTGGAGTGCTTGGTGAAAAAATGAAAAAAAAAAAACCATTCAGAATGGCTACAGGAAAACAATTTTTACAGATTAACTTGTAAAATACCTTCAGGCAAAAGTAGAGGTGGGTAATTCCTAGTGGTATGTGTTGGTTTTAGTTTGAAACTGGGCAGAAATACTAATTTGTGTAGTGGGTTTGGTTTGTTAATTTTGAATTTCTTTAATTTGAATTTTTCTCGGCTAATGTACTACTAAATGTGGTGGGTTTTTACGTGCTGGTTAATTATTAGAGCACTTTTTTGTTGTGAAATAGGAATAATTAGGAGAAAAGTGAAGTAGGCTTAAAACTTTAAGAGAGTACTAAGACAGTTTATTTACAGTAATTAGAAAGAAAAAGAGAAAAGGAAAAAAAAACTTAAATCTCTTCAGATCCTTCTCCTCCCCCCACAAATTTTTTTTTTTCATTTGTCAATGTAAAGAAATAACACCTAAACATTCCAATTAGTCTATTACTTATGAAATAGTTTTTTTTAAAAAATTTTTGCTCCGGGAGAGGAGCCTTTTTTTGTTCACGTTATGGAAAAACTTCTTTATAAGAGGAAAGAAATTTATTTTGTGGCCACCCCTCAGTGACATACCTCTCCAGAGAAGGCCTGGCCATTGAGGAGGTGCTCTGAGCCCTGGCTGTCCTCGCTGCCGAAGTGTAACCGGATTTCCTCCAGGCGGTGGCTGTAGGTCATGGGGCCCCCGGAGATGTTCACCAGGTGCTCCTTGTCTAACCGCAGGGACACGTGTCTCCCTGTGTTGTACATCGTCCCACTGACCTAAACAAAGCGCAGAGAAGAAAAGAAAAAATTTTTTTTCCAAGACACTCAGCAAATGTTACAAACTGATTGGAGATTTTGCTCTTTACGCACCTTCACTCGAACGCGTCTTGTGGCTGTGAGATGGAACAACCAACCTCGGGTCACACTTCAATTTCTGCTTTGAACCTTACACTGTGTCTGCAAATATTTTGCTAAAACCCTATGTACACATTTTAGCTTTGGGCTGATGTGGTGAATAGGATTGTTGCATTTCTAATTAAGTGGGTTTTTAGAGTACTTTTCATGGCAGGTCTGAATAATGGCTTCATTTTAAAATTTCTGCCCAGGAAACGGGAACATTTCAGCTGACATAAATTATTAAAATACACTTGAACAAATCTGAAATTTAATTTTTCCCCCCTTCTTTAAATATTTATAACAGTTACCCAAAAGTAAAGGTGCTGCAAAAAGCATAGATGCATTTTTTCATTAATAGGGAACTCTATGCCTCTTGGAGCTGCAGATAAAAACTTTCACTGTCTTCCTCTGCAAGTCTCTTTGTTTTGTTATAAATATTTCATGTGTACAATTTCCAGGTCCTTTAGCCAGAGAAGTGCAGAATTAATTCCAATTTGATTATATATTTCTAGTTACTACTAC
This sequence comes from Dicaeum eximium, assembly GCA_013396995.1. Lineage (NCBI taxonomy): Eukaryota > Metazoa > Chordata > Aves > Passeriformes > Dicaeidae > Dicaeum > Dicaeum eximium. The sequence continues at coordinate 232,121 of VWZP01002787.1, forward strand.
ACATCAAATAGCTCCTTGAAATGCATCTTTATTTTTGAAAAGGCTGAATGTTGTGTTTCGTTTGCAAACTGATTTACAGCTGCTGTAATAAAAAAGGAAATGATAGTGGAAATTTTTCATATGGAATATAATTCTGTCATGATTTCCACTGTCTTAGAAAAAGTTTCTAGATCAAGAAGTTCTTTAATTTATGCCATTACAAAGTCAAATATACCAGTTTGAATTAAAGTACAATTATTATTTATTTAAAAACATTCTGCATGGATACCAATGTACACTTGAATAACACTCATTTAATTTAAGAAGTATAGCAACAATATGCTTTGTTGCACTTTAATTTAAAATTAAAGACATGACTATTATGTATTATATCCTACACTACATCAGTACTATGGTAATTAACATTGCTGCAGTGTCATTTTATCTATAATACTAATTACTGAGTTTAAATTACCTGTTTTCTTGCACAGCACGTTGTAAAAAGTTACACTGAACAGACGGTGCACTAGAACTAAACGGAGGAGATTAAACTGCTTTTGATTGTTGTGGTTCCTTACACTTTGATACAGATGTTCTACTTCTTTTTTTTTTTGGTGTTTATTCCAATTTAAAATAAGCAGTAATAAATTTCTTATGAAAAGTCATAAAGACAGATATTCCTTTTTGCTGCAAATAAACCACAATGATTTTATTTATAAATGCTCCTTGCTTTTTCTACTTGACTTTGCATGCATTATAATTAAATACCAAGTTTAGCTTAGTAAGTTGAAGAAGGTTAGTTTATTGAACTCAGTTTCAGTACACTGCATATAAATGACACAAAATTGCTAATCATAAGTAACAAATGTAGTTTAAAACAAACAGGGGAAAATGGATTAAGCCTCTTATTCACATTTGCAAGCTCATGCTTCACTGAACCCTCAGTTAAATTCAGCAGCTATGCAAAATATTCAGAATCCATTTTCTTACTTAATTTGGCATAAATCTCAAATGAGATTACCATTATTTTCTCTCTCAGAGTAAAACTGACCTGAATGACCACTAATGTGACTCAAATCACTCTCCAAAGAGCAGAGAGGGGAAATTATAAGAGGCAAATTCATGAACAGGAATAACATTTGTCTTTCTCATTGCCACTGAATTCATTCTGAATTCAGAATTCTCCATGTTTATAGTACTGAGCCTTTAAAGTGATGGTGACTCAGAACAGCAAACTAAGTTGGTTTCAGGGAAAGCAAACTTGCATGTGGCCTTACAAAAGGTTGCAGTGTAGAAGTTAACAAGGAAGTATTTTCTGCATTTTGTACATTACCATACAAAGTAAAGAGGATACAGAATGGGCACCTTATGGCAAAGATGTTGCCTTTTCCTGTTATAGTCGACAGTCTCTGCTACTCCAGAAAGCACAGTATTTATTTTTTATATGCAGACTGGAAAAAATGTTATAGGGTAGTTTAAAAGGCTCATAAAAAGGACCTGTTAAGATCTATATAACTATTTCCTTAATTAGATTTCAGGTGCTTCAGCACGGTGGCCTTTGTGCTGCTTCTTGCTCTGCTTTGTTCTCTGAGTGCTTGACTTGAAAGTTACACAAAGATGAAAACTCAGCAAACAAACCTAGGGAAGAAATAAGCACTAAATCTTGACCTCCTCTTTTTAAGAAAGATCAATATTCACATTTATCTTATATGCTAGAGATGAGACTGCAGTAGAGAAAACATATTAAATAATCCATAAAGCTGGTCTGAGAAAATGGAGAAGTCCAAAATCATACAAGTTAATGACCAGGCCACAATCTCAGTTGACCTAATTTTCCTCACAGGTTTAGAAACGTTTCCAAACAGGTAATATTATCCGTGGCACAATCCCCAAGTAGAAGAGAGCACTCTCACGGGCTTCAATCTTAATTATGGAACACTTCAACTTTGGTAGGCTTTAATTAATTTATTAACATATTCCTGATGTAGTTATTTTGTAATTAATCTCATTATTTTTAATTCTTGCTTCACAGAGCTTTGTGCACTTAATTCTCCAGCAGCATTTTTCTCTCTGTTTATCTTGATGCAACACATCCACACGGGCATAGGCTGCTGATATATTCCATACTTCATTTCTCAGTAAGATCTGGATATCCTGTGGTAGCTCTATATAACTTGGCCCTGTGACCACAAAAAAAGTCCCAATTCTGTTCTTTGAAAGGTGGAACATAAGCAAAGTCAGTAAAAATGCACACCCAAGAAACACAATCTCTCTGCTGCACATTTATCCCTAAATGATACAGACTTTATGACCATTAGAAACACCCCACAATAATAATAATAAACCCCAGCAAAATCCCTAAACCAAACCAAGAAAGCCCCATAAAAATCAGTCCAGAAACATTCCCCCCACCCCACCCCCCAATGGTGTTTTTTAACCTAGCATTTCTTGAAACATTTTTGTTTTGTCCCAGCTAACTCTGTATCTTGCTCCCTTTGTCTTTTCTTCTACAAATAGTACCAAAAATAAAAAATTTTCAGAACTTCCTCGGGGGCCTACATTTTTAAATTACAGCCTCTGTTAGAATAGCCTTCAAAACCCCAAGCAGGAGAAAAGGTGAAGCCTGTTTGAGGGTGAAGCCATGCTAGAAATGTGAGCAGGGAATGCAAGAGGAGAGGGGATGGATGCTTTGCCTTGCAATTCTGTGATACATCTGCACTTCATTGTCACCTTCAAGGGGTGGCACAGGCCCTCTGCTTCCTGGCCCCTTTACAAATAGTGAAATATTACCTTTTGGATTTATCTAAGTTAAAAGTGGGCTGAAGATTAGTTCCAAGAACGTTTTTAAACTTATATCAGTACCTGCCATTGGAGCAGCACTGAGTGTAAGGGAGCAGGAAAATCAATTGTGCATGGCTGCCTGCTCTGGTGTCCTTGGATCTTATCTGCAATATTAGATGTTCCTTTCTTTAGGATGAAAATAGATACAGTCCAAAGAAGGCCTAGTGCCTTGGAGGGAAACAAATCACCAAGGTTTGAGTTGTGTTTTGAAGGAATTATAGTGCCCTGGTTTTATGTGCTGCAATAACCAGTTTTTGATCATCTGCTGCCCGGCTTTTCCATCCTTTCCTCCTGGAATCCTGTGTTCCAGCAGAATAGGACAGCAGCTCTGCAGGCTCTGGGAGGGCTGGGAATTGTGGGCTTTTCTCCTCTGTGAGCAGCACCTGAACCACTTTGCCATCACCTCAGCAATGGCAGCAGTGCCATGGGGATCCCAAGGAACCTGGGATGTGCCACTGGATTTCTGCTCAGCTCCTTCCCCTGAGCAGCTCCATGGAGGGACAGGTGCTCCATGGAACATTAAAGCATTAACACTAATATTAAATTGGTCATAGCATCCCCCATCTACACATCTCAAGGTGAAAAAAATGCAAAAATAGGTGTGCCATTTTTTTTGGTCTCACTGGGATACGTCAACATCTTTGCCAGGTTGGTTCATTTTCCTCCTGACAGTGAGAAGAATTGTCCTATGGAAAATTTCACTCTCTGACTAATGTCATCTGAACTTGAGTTTCTATGTGCAGTAATAAACTGAATCGTTCTTCTGAGTCCCTCAGGTGAATTCCTTTCATTTAATGGGGTTATTTTGGTGGTTATTCACAATATCTTCACCATATCCTGTGATATAAAGTTTTGTCCTCCCTGATTTAAATTGACTGGACTGTAGCAAGTACCCTCACCTCCCTTGTGCAAAGCAGAGGCTGCTTTTGCTTCAGGGTTTGAAAGAAAAGTTTACAAAGACTTCAGGTCTGTGATCTGAAATCTGACTTTAGGGGCAGTGAGGAAGCCCTGCACCAAACCAGAATTTCAAAGGTAACCTGCCAGAGCAACCTGCTTTGCTCTCTGCAGCAGAATTATATTCCTTTATTTCACAGCAGTGGCTACCACATGAGAACATTCTCTTGATATTGTGCTTGTGGTATCCAGTTAGTTTTAGGAGTTTTATGGTGCTGATTTGTGGGGCTGCTGCTAGAGGGGGCCCAAGCTGGAAAATAAAATGGTTTTATAGAGTTGCTATTTAACAGTTCTTTAAAGAAGTGTTTTGAAGTCTTCTCTTAAAGAGGAGATTGCCATATTCAAATAGGAGACAGCTGTTCTATCGATTTTCCAAACTTTTGAGATCTTTATCCTGGTCCCGAGGTATTTTCTCTGTGTATGGAGATACATGTACAAAAAAGAACTTTCAAAATTGTATTTAAGCATTTATTTTCTACAGAAAATGCAGTTTTATTTAGGTGCTTTCAATAAATATTTGTATATTTGAAGAGTTATTTTATCCTAATACCTTTCCCCTGCCTTTATGCTTAATCACTGTATGCAACATTATGTAAAGAAATTGTGGAAATGCTTTATTTTTGAAAGTAATTTTAGTGGAAATTCCCTGTTTCCTGCATGCTTTCCTTGCTGCCAGCAGAGAGCAGCGTCCACCCATCCCACAGAGCCTTTACCTGCATCCCACAGGGATGGCCACAGCCAGGAAGAAAAGGAAAATTTATCCGGTTTGTGTGGCACAGCTCTAATCCGTGGCTTTAATTCAGGAGCTGTGGATTCAGCTGTGGGACAGAACTGTGGGATCTGCTCCATGGCTCAAGAAGGGTTTGGGGGATTCAACCTCTGCAGGTTTCTTGGTCATCAGATAAAACATCCAGAGTGGCTTTTCTGGCAAGAATTCAATGGACCTTATGTTGTGTTTATGAAAAAAAAAAAATGTGGAGAGAAGGGAAATAAAGATAAGAAAGCACCACTTACTGGGAGGGAGCTGCAATCTAATTGCTGGGCTTTGAAGAACAACAGGCACCATCATCAATATTTGATTAAAAAGGCCCGTGTGAAAAATGTAAAATGTAAGAGAGAAGTGTAAAGATTAACATAATCTTTTCATCTTCTCAGCAGAAAAGTTTTAAAAAGGAAATTATGTTAATGAGCCTAATTAATCAATTTACCTGCCTAATGTAATCTGTCCTCCACCAGTATACAGCATGACACACTTTTTTTCTGCTTTTAAAGCACCATTTTCAGTAGGAACTTTTCCCATTCACTCCTCTGCAGTTTCACCTGTTTACTTCCCATAAGTGTCTGTTCTGTAAAAAATGTGGAGTTAACCTCATAAATTAAATATTCAGGCTTACTGGCTAATGAGCACAATATGTCAAATTTCAGTGATGAAAATAATTTGCTTCAATAATGTATATACTCCATTCTGTAACAAAATACAATTTTAATAGAGGACCCTCAGGGTCATGGTTAGTCTTGAGATAATTATATGCCATAGGATGTGCAGGAATGAAATTGCCCCAAGGACACTGGTAACATTCCACAGAGCACATGCTGCCTTTTAGGGATAATAAAGTGCTTCATTGTGTTTCCACTACTCCATTAATGCAATGATTTCTGCTTGTTAGTAACTGTGGAGCCTAAAGCAGATGCAGCCAAATTTTTGATGTCTTGCATTAATAATTGCTGGGCATCCTGACACCAGCTCTGCAGTGACAGCATACTCTCCTTAATAAAAATATTCCATTGTGAGTAGAAAAAGATATTTTGGGGCATTCTAAGCCAGGCTTTCACCTCAGTGAAAGTGCAGAACTCAGCTGTTCACAATCCTGTGTGTCCACAGCCACTTTTTTACCACTGATGCCAACCCTTGTCCTGTGCTGCCACAGTCACAAGCATTATATGAAGGAGGGAAAAATTACATTTGCATGCTCCTCTTAGTTTGGAAATAGGCTAAGTCAAAAAGCAATTAAAGGAGTAACTGGGTTTTGGAGAACTCCTTACCCTTATGTAGTCTTGCAGTCTATAAAGAGATTTTAGTTTGGTTTTGTTTGAAGAATCTGCATTAAAAGTTGTATTAAGGATAATTTTTGTCTCTGCTAAAGGGATGTCAAAAGAGCTGCCTTTTCAAATCTGAAGGCTTAGACAAATATTTAAAGGGTTGTAAATGGCAGAGAAGCTAACAAATCTGTGAGAAACCCAGGTCAATGAAAATTTGCCGTTTCCATTTTTTTATGTGGGTTCAAAAGGTAAAATTGAGTATGTTAAAAAAACAGAGGGCCTGAGTTCCTTTTTAGTGAGTTACACTGAGCTGCACTGACTGTTACACGATGGTGACGGGGACAGAAGAGGGCGGCACAGACTCCATGATTCAGAAGGCATTAAAGGCATTTATTAACAGAAAATCACACTCTTACAGACAGCATCGGGAACCTAAGACCTGACTGGTCTTCAGGAAACTCCTCTCACAGTATTGGTTAAGTGGAACAACTCCTTCCTGTAAAGGTTTCACAAACCGTCTTTCACCAGGTGCAGAGAGGAGATAATAATTGTTTTAATTCCTTCTCTAGCTTTCCCAGGCCATGCCTAAGAGAAGCTGTTTCCGTCTGTTACCAGAGACTGAGAATATCCACACACTGACCTTTGGAGCTGCCTGATTTCAGAGCTCTTCTTTCAGGGAGGTCTTGGCTTGAAAAGCCAGAGCTTTTCCCAAGGAATCCAGATCAGACAGAAATTTATAGGATGTATATTGAAATTAATGTTTTAATTTACTTATGTTTACCATCTAGCAAGAGAGACTTAGACATTTGATGCTTAAATCTCATTTGATCAACTGCATATTAATAACTGTGTTCCAGCTTTCTAAGATCTTGATTTTGCTGCTACATTTTCTTCAGTACTTTCACTCCTAACACATCCTTCCCTGCTGAGAGGATGAGATATAGCCAGTTGATTGATTTAAATTCTCTTTTAAACTGTTGGTGCATCTTCTACTTTACTACTTGTGCATAGTACTAGCAAAATGCTGTGCTAAATTAATTTGAGAAGTATCTTTCAGGTTGAGTAATTAACACTGTAGTGTTGTGTAGGTTATTAATGTACTCACTGTTTTATTTACCTGCATCTATATATCTTTACATGCATATATTTCTATTGTAGTTACTGTCAGTTCTTCTGTAGAAAGAACAGGGATAAATTTCCCAGGCTTGGCCAAGGAAACTCAGAGGAAGGAATTATAAACTATATCATTATCTCTTTTTGCACCGTTTATTTACAAAAGTTGTCCTTTGGAGTGTTTCACCAATGGTGTGTGGGGTGCTTTGTCTACCTAGTGAGTCTGGTGATAAAAGACTGGCTGGATTTCTACTTAGGGGGCTCTTCTTATAATAAAATTTTTTCTCGCTGAATGTTGGAGATTCAGAGAATCTTGGAGTCTCTTATTCCGTTCCTGGCTCGACAACGACAAATGGTGACCCCTCATACAACACTCCAGATGTACATCTACAGAATGTATATATAGAGTGTTGTAAGGGAAGTGAAATATTTTATTTTTTATTAACTTTGTTAATAGAAAGGAGGAGAAAAATGTCCTCTCACACAGGCTGAGATTAATAAAAAAACCTTTCTTGCTGTTGTTCAGCATGCAGAGCAGCAGCTCCAAATGCCTGAGAATCACAGAGCTTCTTGCCCAGGGTAAAGGATGTGCTCTCAAAGCTCATCTGTTTTACACCACAGTCAAAGCACACCATTATTAAGGGTAATGATTCAATTTTACAAGAACTAGAAAACACCACTTGTTGTAGTTAGTTATTTATTTCTCCAATTCCTTTGCTGCCAGGATGTTCAAATTTTTAGGACTATTAAGTTTTCATAAACTGTCTAAAATAATGAAGTGACAGCTGCTGTCTTTTGTGATCCTGTGCCCACTCCAGCCATGACATTCCATGAACTGATCCTAAGGAAAACCACAGAGTCTGAGCTGTGGTGTAGCCAGAGAATCATGGTGATGCTTTATTGAAATTATAAGTCAGTGGAAATGTAGAGTTCATAAACTCAGCTTTTTAGCCCTGAAAGGGACAGAAGTTTTATTAGCTTTTTTAGGAAGTTTTTGAGAACAGTGTTATTCACAATATTCACGGCTTCTCAAATCAATGCCAAGAAAAAAATGCATAATTACTGCAATATCATTTCCCAAGCTCCGTATCTCTGGAGGTAAACTAGTATTCAGATAACTTGAAATTTGACCTCAATAAAATTCATTATGTGTCAAGGCAAATCCTTCGTGGCATGCAAAAATTGTGAGTTATTCTGCTTAGTAGCATATTTCATTGCATTTTTTTTTTTTTTTTTGAGCAGAAGAGAGATGTTTTGTCCTGGCCTGCTTTTTCTATTTCTTTAAAGAAGGTGAATAAATTAGCTTTTCCAGCTCCAATTATTACTTTTTCAGTTTAACAGAGGAGTGTTTTACTGTTCTCATTTGTCTGCCTCAAAAGCATCTGTGTGCTTTTTATGCTGAGAAAACGGCAGAACTCCAGAAGAGGTGGAAATAAAAGAAAGCAAACAACCAACCCCTATCCTGAACCTATCTTTGCTTTTCTTGACACTTCCCTCTCTGCCAAAACTCTTCATTTTTCCCCCTGACAATGCACAATGCAAGGTGGATAGAAGAGTAGGAAATTTGGATTACAGCAAGAATTTGAGCTCCAAATTCACTTAGGAGCACTCCTCTGCTTAACTTGGTCAAGAAATTTTGTGTTAATTATTTCTTTTTATTGTTTGTTTGTTTGTTTGTTTGTTTTTGTTTTTGTTTAGTTGGTTGGTTTTTTCCCCATTCCCTGCTGTGTTTATGGATTTCATGGCTATGGGGGAAAAGCCAGTCCTTTTTTCCACACACCAATCTCCTGAAAAGCTCTATGTATGCAGCAGTTACATAAATCATTATTTTTACAAGTAACCAAAACCAAGATCTGGATACCAAGAAGAACCTTTGCCCTTACACATCATTCCCACATTTGCCTGATTCCATGTACAGTGAAAGACACTTTTCCATTAGCTCAAATCCTAAAGAAATTGTGAGAAACCATTCTGAAAAAGGCTTTTAGAAACCCAATTTTACTACTGTGCCAATTTGCCACTAATTCCCCTCTGTTTTCTTGGTCACTTTGCTTACAAAGTACAGATTTATCTGGCTCTGCAAAAGAATCCCTAAGGAAAAGAGGAAGGAGTTATGGGATAAAGTTAGCTAAGAATCAGCATATTAAAATGCTTTTCCAATAGAGATACAATTTAGACTAGAGAGAATCTCAGCTTTCCACACAGAAGAGTTAATCTTTAAGGAATCTTTTATCACCTATAATCCAAGAGTTTCAGGAATATTTTATCTATTATCTATCTATTATCTTCCTGGGAACTCAATAGTCCATATTCAACTATGGATCCACAATCCTATTTATCAGCAATGGTTTTTCCTCCTATTTTTTTTTTTTTTACCTTTTTTCCTTGTTTGTGGCCAGCTGGGGCTGGATGCTCTCAAATGCCTGTGTAGGAGGATCTTCCCCAGCTCTGGGTGTTTGCACAAGCATTTCTGTGCTCACAGTCCTATTTGGGATTAATTAAAGCTGAGGAGTTGAGGGGTGCTGAACATCTTACTGACAGGGTAAAGACAGTCTTCCTCTCTTTATCTCTAATTGAAGATGAGTTTTAGGGTTCCTTCTCACAATCAGGTTTGCTGTTCTTGCCTGCAGAAGAGGAAAATACTTTAAATGTGCTTATGTCCATACTAATTAGACAGTGCTTAGGCTGAACTGCAGCTTTCAGAAATTAACTCTTGCAAATCAGAATAAATATTGCTTACAAGAGTCCAAGGAAAATTTCAGCACACTTGGTATTTTAATGGTTTTAAATGCACAGATCCTGCTGCCCCTAAGCCACTGGAATCTGTGAGCAGTACCAGGTTTTGGTATGTAATTGGTGACTAGGCTAAAGTAAAGACAGGAAATTCTCCCAGCCCTTCACTTAGAGAAAATTGTCCATTCCCTGATGTAATTTAAAGATTTTGAAGTCTAATATGGCTTAAGTCTTATTTTCATAGCAACTCTTACTAAAGCCTAGATGATGCCTAATAAACAAGTCCTTTGATCATCTTTAAAACGACAAAACCTATTGATGAATTTAATTTTCTCCAACAAGATATTGCTGTATTGATTTTAGCACTCTGTTTTTAGTAAACAGAGTGTCCAGAATTGCTTGCTATGACGTTCTTGAAAGTAGGGCTTTAACAGACTTGGCAAAGGGCTGAATTTGTAAGGGAAGTTTTTGCTGGAGCTCTAATCCATTATCCCTCCATTGCTGACAACCACTTGCAATGAGAATGCTGGGACAAAGTGCCCAACACTCCCAGAAAATGTTCTAGCTCACAGAGGAAAGGTGGTGGGAACCTCAGAGCTGGGCCAACATTAAAAAAGCTGCCTCTAACTGCAGAAATATTTTTCATCGCTATTGGAATTTACTTTTCTCTGAGTATATGAAACCTCTGCACATGTTCAGGAGTGTCAGGGTGTCTTCAGTCTGCCTCACACAGCTGAGTGGGTTTCTCTGGGCAGAAGGTTCATGTGATGATGGCACAGCTGTTAAAAAACAAACAAGTGAAATGGAAACAACAGAAAATTCATGTACGGCTTAGACTATAACAAAATTCATGTAGGGGAAAACATCCTAAAATGTGCCAGTTAGAATATCAAAAAGACTTTTCTGTTTCAAAGTTCCACCTCAAGAGTGAGCGCAGGTTGTGTATTAAAACTGTAACTTTGTATATATATGGATCCACTTGGGGACCCAAAGAATCTATATAATTATCCAAGGTGACTATTTGCATGTCAAATCAGAGATATATATTCAGGATACAATTCCAGCTCTTTTAAAAAGGTTTGGGGTTTGTTTGTTTAGTTGGTTTTGGTTTATTGGGTTTTTTTTTTTTTTCCATTCCAGCTTATGCTTTCATAGCATAAAAACCCCCAGCTTGAAGCATAAATTTATAGAGGCTAGAGCATAACAGAAGCACCAAGGGATTACTGAATAATATGTGATACACACAAACTGATAATTGACAACTTAGTAATAGGTATTGAGTAAAAACCTGAATAGAAATACTATGGCCAAATCACCTTTAAGGGATTTCAGATTGGTTTAAATACTGTTGCTTGCCATCTTTTTCATTTATAGATTTAAATTAAAAAAAGGTTGACTGTCCTAAATCCCTGCCTTTCGTTGTACATCCTGTCTCAAAGCAAAGTCAAACCAGCAGCCTCTAAGATAAAATATCTACAGTTGAGGTGAGTGCTCCTCAAAGGCTGGGCCACCACCCTGCAATGAGGCACAAGGTGACAGATGTCAGTGATTAATTCCCCCTGACCCACAGCTGTTTCCAGCAGCTGCCAGGGGATGAAGCACATGGAGACCAGGAGTGCTCCAAACATCCTCCAAAATCAGAGAAATCCTGGTCTAGGCTAACTTTTCCTCCATCCAGGCCCCTTAGCTGACATAACCTCCTTCTCTGAAGTGCTAAGAAAACAGAACTCTGTAAGCCATAATATTCCAGGTTTCTAATAATCCTCAGAAACTCCTAAATACGTCCCTTAGGCTATGGGGGAAATGTGAATCCTAACGTTTTTATCTGTAATTGTGCAAAGGGGTTTTTCCTCCATCTTCCAGTGAATTGGTTAGTCTGATCTCTTTATACAGAGGGGATAGTCATAATTTACATCTGTTTTCCATGTAGTACCTGTCCCTGTGTTTCTCAGGAAGTTAAACACACACAGGGAGGTCTCAAGTGTCTCCTGCTCTTCTGGGTAAACTCACTGTCTGTTGTGAGTCTGCTCTTGGTGCTTGCAGAAGAACTGAATACTGTCTGGAAGTCTGAAACTCACCTAAATCCTGCCAAAAGTGTGCAGTACAGGGATGTGTGTGTTCTACCCAACAGGAAATGCTCAGTGAACACCCAGCCCTTCACTTCCACAGCACAGTGCAGAATCACAGCTATTGAACACATTTTCCTCCCCACCAAGGCAGTGGGACAGATTATAAATTCTTACCTAAGTGTGGATCTGGTAGTGCTGCAAGAGCATCTGAGGCAGGAAGGATTTAAAACACATTGTCAGCACTGACCTACCTTCATTCCTGAGTTTGAAGGGGTGAACATTCTGTTCTCTACTGTGGTTACAGCCTGGAACTCTCCTACTGGAAGTGTCAGAAGCAAGATCAGGTATGAGTTGTCCTGATAGTTGTTAAATTTGACTAACTCCTTATCAAAAAAACCTCTATCTCGATGGAAGATTTCTGCTTAGCCATAGGGAAGTTTAGAAGCTTCTCTAGGAAACATGGAAAAAAAAGCCAATTATGGTCCTTCTTTAGGATCCTGAAGGTATTTTGGCACAGAATTTGATGGGGACAGAGTTCTCTAACATATGTTTCAAATGTCCCAAACTGGGAGACTTCAGATTCTGCTTTAGGGTAAGGGTGGAGGAGGGTGCTTGGTGGTTACCTTTCTTACATCTCTATTTGTTTGGGTTGTAGAAGCATCCTCTCCACTTATTTTATGTATTCATAAAATAAATTAGAAGACATTTTATCAATTGCTAGTAAGGAAAATATAAAAGCCCCACCTCTTGATTATACAATATATACTCAAAATATCTGGAGAATAATTTATTCTTATTCCTGGAAACAAGATATTCATTTAGTACCCTCCTGCCCCCTATCTCAGTACTGCTATTTGTAAGTTTAATTCTGGAATAAATGCACAAAATAAAACAGCCCCAGCTGTGGCAAGGAGATTGAACAAACCCTCATGAAGCACAGAACAGAGCATGGATTAAAATCCTGGATGACTTCACATACTTTTAATGAATATTTTAGCTGAATATATCAGCCCACAGAGAATAATCCTGGGCATTCCAGCACGAGGCTGCAGTAAGAGCTAACCCACCAACATGCTGCTCCCAGCAATTCAGAGACCTAAGACTTAATCTACAACATCTAGAAAGCATGTGTGCAGAAAATGTGTAATGCCAGATCTTACTATTAAAAAAAAGAAGATTAAGGCTGAAAAAGGATTAGGAATTAATTAAGGAGCTTCTTCATGTTTCCTGATATCCTTCTGATCTGTGACCAGCTTATCTTCAGGGTCTCTGCTGCTGATGCAGTTGTTAGTGATAGTTCAAATCACAAACACTACAAAGGATTATCGTTAAACTCCAGGAAGAGCTGCAGCTCGGTGGTTTTCCAGTTCCACACTTGTGTATCTGCTGCAGGGGTCAGGGGCTGAGCTGCAGGCTGCAGGCTCAGCTCTCCAGGCTCACACCACCAGGAGCAGCAGCTCTTTGGTGGTGGCAGAGGTGAGGTGATGCCTCACTGTGGGGCAACAACAGGGAGCTGGTGCAGCCCCTGCAGAGCAGCAGCAGAGCCCTGGCACAGCCCTGGCCAGGGAAAGGGGCCAGCAGAACAACAGGGAGCTCTGAGCCATCTCTGAGCCATCTCCTCTGCTCTCCTCTCTGAGCCATCTCCTCTGCTCTCCTCTCTGAGCCATCTCCTCTGCTCTCCTCTCTGAGCCATCTCCTCTGCTCTCCTCTCTGAGCCATCTCCTCTGCTCTCCTCTCTGAGCCATCTCCTCTGCTCTCCTCTCTGAGCCATCTCCTCTGCTCTCCTCTCTGAGCCATCTCCTCTGCTCTCCTCTCTGAGCCATCTCCTCTGCTCTCCTCTCTGAGCCATCTCCTCTGCTCTCCAAGGTTAAGCAAAATAAGCCTGGGCTCATTTTTGTGAGGGGGATTGTTGTGGTTCACTTCCCGAGTGGGGTCATGAATCAGGACTCTTTGACTCCAATATCAGAAGGTTTATATTATTTATTAAAATGACTCCATTGTTCAGAAGGATTTGGGCTATTTCTGCCCAGGTACAGAGCTGGCATCTTGCTTCTTCAAGCTCCATACTCAAACTGCAAGAATGCCAGAAAATGTTTACAAAGTCAGAGAGAGCAATTCTTTATATCACAGGCTGAGAAAAGCAAACCACATCTCCCATATTGGGAGACAAAGCAAAGGAATGCATTTTGTCCTTGAAACACACACACAAAGATTTGAAATCTGCAGAGAAAAAAGAGCTTTCCCATGGAAGAAAAAACTCAGCAAGTTTGCATCCAAGAAACTGATAAAATGTCCAGTGACAGGGGATGGCTGTGGGCTGGTTTTGCACATGATGGGATAGACACACCATAGAACTACAAAAACAAGTTAGACACTGACGAGAAAAGTTACACCTTAGGAATTTCAATTCAAGCTTTGCAATGGGCTCACTGAAAGCTTTAAATTGTATGTAATCCACTTATAGGTTAAGAGTGTGCATCAGGGAAGAATTAATTCTGATTGATATTAATTAATTCTAGCAATATTAATCAATTTTTAATTACAGTATTTACTATGCAATAGTTTCTTACTGATGACACGGCATATTTTCATTTTCTGGAACCTGATTATACTCTCAATATTCAACCTTCACCCCAGCTGGACAAAATAATTATTATTTTATTTGGAATTCCCACCTTAATTTCCACAATATGGAATTAACATGACTGTAAGAGATGATCTATAAACAGGGCCCTTAAGCTTGTTTCAGTGGAAATCAAATGTATTTTATCACATTTATGAATACACAGCTATAGGCAGTTTCTGAAGTAGAGGGGGTTTTGTGTACTGACAGCATTTATGAAAGCAAGTGGCAACAAAAGAGCAGTAAACAATTTTTAGGGAAAGATTAGACAGTTTGGTTTCAAATGAAAACTCTAGAAGTGAGCAGGGAGGAGCTGGCTTATCAAGCAAAAAGATTTTTCCTGATTGTATGTATTCCAGCACAAAAAAACACTGCCCCTGAAGCCCCCCTAAACTCATGATACTGATAAATCAGACAAAAAAGAAGCCCAGAATATTAAACAGTTGCTTCAAAAAATGTTAATGGTATCTGAAAATGACTGTTATTACTATGACATGCAATATGATTCAACATGAATTGAGACAAAAATCAAAGTGTTGATTTCTTTGTACAAAATGTTATTACACGTGTAATTCCACAGAGCTATCACGCTCAGCCTTGTGGAATTTACTGCATCCCTTTTCCAGGATAAATTCACAGGTGGTGCCTCCCCTTGCAAACATCTCAGGGTTTGTTTAAGTTTCCATTTTCAGCTGCAGGTTCCCACATTCCCATATTGCAGAGTTGAAAAATTTCTTCTATTTTAACTCTTGTGGTGCAGTGTTTTGGGGGGATAAAGGAGGACACTTTTTTGCATCTGCACTGACACATCCCTCAGACCCCAAAGGCCTCTGTCCTCTCTTCCCTGTGCTTGGCTCCCTGTCACCAAGATGTGCAGGACACCAAGATGTGTTGGCTCCCTGTCACCAAGATGTGCAGGACCTCTGCAGCTCAACCTTGGTGCTAAAACCTTTCTGTTTTCATGAGGTGTTGGTACCAAACCAGCTCTGCCTCCACTTAAACACATTCCAGGGAAGCAAAATGAGATCAACAGCGAGCCTGTCCCTGCTGCCTGTTCCCAGCCAGAAAACCTGGAGCTGCTGCTGGCAGAGACAGCCCTGGAGCCACAAACAACGTGATCCCACTGGCAGGTAATTGGCTAAATCTGTTTAGCTGAAGAGCTAAATCTAGAAAGTTGTGTTAAAATTGTCTTTGCTGAAGCCTGTGCAGCTGTGGGTTCACGCTGTGTCTGACATGCAAGGGGGCTGCTTTCAAACTGCTGTCAGAGGATGTTATTTTTGCCAAGAGCCCCAGTGTCTGAGGTCCCTGCAATCCCTGCAATATGGTGCATTGATAACTAGGGAATTGCCTCTTCATTGTTCTAAAGCAAAATCCTATCTACAGCAAAAGCTGTCACTTAACAGAACCCTCTGGCTTCCAAAGAGAAAAACTTTTGCTTATTTCTAAAGAATCTAGCAGGAAGCATAACTTCAGGGAATATTTAACAATACCTGCAAAATACAGGATTCAAATCTGTGCCATATTTAAATTCTTTTTTTTTTTTTTAATGATGGGAAATACAGCTAGCAGCTGTTCCTCTCTTCTAACATTCAATTAGTGACTCTCTTCTAACATTAAATTGGCATGTGTGTGCAAATATTTATTTATCATTAGCTTTATGAGTCTCTTTCTCTTTTTGATCACTACAGCTATTCAGCTCCTCTAAGTATTCTAATAATTATGTAAAGATGCCATTTGGGAACCCTGAATTTTAAATTTTCTCCATATGTGGTACATCCAGCCTCCTCACATATACATATAGATGACTGCATCAAAGTATGTTACATTTCATGCAGCAAACCAGTTTCTGAGCATTACCATATAAACATCAGGTGAAATGTAACACAGCCTAAACAGACCTCATTAAAATGCATTTTTCAAATAACTTCTGTCAAGTGGAATGGACTCAAGGAAGCCTCTTGACATTTGTTTATATGGAGCCTGGTGCTCTTTTTATTGATACCAATGGGGAATTGACTGATTCTCTTCTCATGGCAGATTTACTGCAGTATAAATTTACTGGCTTCAGCAGAGCTATTACTTCTGATTTACACTATTGTGAGAGGAGAATCAAAGCTGCAGTTTACAGCTGAGGATTTGTACCAGATAAAGCATTCAGAATGCACAGGGAAAGGCCCCTTGTGAAGATTAGTGATCATTCTTTATGTATAGATCACCTTTGTTTCCTGCTTTAAACACTCAGTCAATGACCATTTATAGCAGAGCACATACAAATCAGGATTATGAGGTATTAAATCAGATTTAGGGTAAATTTTCAAATTGCCCTAAACAACATGCTGAAAAATGGAGGGAGTATTTACTTGTGCAAATCAAGTGGCCACTCACCCATTGTTAGCACAGGCACACAGGAGCTATGAATTTAGGCAAATGTATTTGCCTAAAAATCTATGGAAATCACATGACAATTTAGTCCTTCTATCTGGAGTTTGATTTGAAATAAAGTATTTCATGATGTCTGCATATTTTTTGTTCTTTATGATTCAAAATATCTTGTTTTTTTTTTAAATGAAGCATCTTCTGGCAGTACAGATTTGGGGATTATTGGCAAATACACAGTTTTGCAGATCTATGTACTTGCAATGATCTAATTAACATGCAGGTTTTCCTGTTAAAACAAAACAAAACAAAACAAAACAAAACAACCCAGGTTTTGGACTCAAAGATCAGCTGGAATTAGGCTCTTTCTACTGAGGAAAGAGGCACCACCCTACCCTGATTTCCTGTGAAATTTTCAGCTCTAAGCAAAGCTTAAGATCTTAGTTTTGATGGAAGGACTCTGCAGTGAGGCTGAAATGCCACCAGGAACAAGAGCCCCCAGAGCTGCCAGCAGTGCCCCTTTCTGTGCCACCCTGTCTGGGGACAGCTCTATGACCAGCCAAGGTTCATCCCATGCTCTGTGCAGGACACCACAAAACGCCCACAGGAATTCCCTGACCTTCTGGATGTGTTGAGGAGGATGACAGACCTGGAGCCCTTGTGCTCAAGTGCCAGAGCTTTGTATTTAGTTTCAGGAAGAACTACATGTTTAAGATGCAACACAGCTTTTGTTCACAGTTTAGGATGGGTAATTTTCCACCACCAGATGTGTGTGCAGCACTGCAGAGATAAGGCAGGTTCATCTCCAGAGAAATCTGTAATGAGCAGGGAGGGTGTACAGGTAGGGGATTCATGGGAAACAGCTCAGTCAGGCATCATTTCATCAGAACACTTGGAAAACAACCCTACAGTTTGATTTCCCTTTGCCCAACACTCTGCCTTCTGCACCCTGCCAAATTTAGAGCTCTTGGAACACTTTTCCCTTTCAATTTTGTTCCTTGTGTGCTCTCACCATTTTAATATTCCTCATATGTAACATCCAAATGTGTGCGTGTGTCTGTATGTGAGAGACCTGGTTATATCTAGATCAGTTTACTTTAATTGCCTCAAGTCTTTATCTGGAAACTGTGTAAGAGTTTACATGGATTTACTTTCACTTGATAGGGAAACTAAACACAAGACATAGTACAGACCTTGCTTTATCTATGGAACAAAGCTGATTTATTGTTACATAAACTGATACAAACTGCAGTATAGACAGGACCCTTGGGTTTGGAGCTCTGCAAGCATCGGCAGGAGCTGGGGGAGTTTCAAACCTTCTTCACTCAGATGATGACAGCACAGGCACACATCATTTATTTCATGCATCAAGGGAGACTTTAAGAGGCCTAATCACTCAGAAAACGCAGACCCCAGTCCTCAGCTCTCCTGAATAAAACAGGCTTTCCCTGAGCTGTGTAAATGGCTGAGGATTCCCTCCAAATGACCACAAACATTTCTAAAGCTGGCAGCTCACCCTTGTTGCTCTTCAAGGCAGAACGTTTGTGCTTGGATTCCCCCATGGTCTTTCCCTACTTATTCCCCTATTCAGGGTGTGTTTTGAAGTGCCAGCAATATGCACAAGGAGCTCTCCCTACATCAATAGAGACAGTGCTGCTGGGCTCTCTTTTCAAGTCCTGGGAGACAACAGAACAGCATCTCTGTCTTGCCTTGCTCCAGGCAGCTGAACAGAGGAATAAAGCTAAAAATGGAGAGTCAAAGAATCAGGATTTTACAGCACGTGGCATTAGTCACCCAGTGTAGCAGACAGGAGGACAGACAGACAGACAGACAGACCTTGAGGAAACTGCCTCTGTTCCTGAACACTCACACGGTGTCAGGAACCACAACACAGAGTATCCTCGAGCATATCAATGACTTAGGGGGACATGCTCAGTGTGTGAGAGAATTCCCTCCAGCTTGTCTGGGGGAAGAATTCACTAATGATCTGAGCAGTTGCAATTCCATGATTTTGCTAAGGTGCATGTGGTTAAAATCCTGAATAAACATATGCTGAAATGAGCCAAGCGGGAACGGGAGTAACCACTGTGGTGGGGGCAGAGCTGAAGGATTTTAAGAAAGCTCTGATTTCTCACACAGTGAAGAGAGGAAGCCTCTAAGATCACCCTGTGCTCCAAAATGCAGCTTTTGGGAACATGTCCAAGGGAGCCTGAGCTGTTGAAGCTCAGCTCCCAGCAGGAAAAAAATGTGGAATGTGGCTCTTCTTTTGTTCCTGGAGCAATATTTCCCTTCTGCTGTCTCCAGACTCTGGGGAAGATCCTGGTAACCTGCACTGGGCTGGCAGTGACACACAAGGACATCAGTCACAACAATGGCTTTATCACTTCCTTCTGCCCTTGTAAAATGATATTGTGGAAGAAAAGACATTTGGTAGATCGTTTACAACTGAAATTAATCTCATGCTTTTGGATTATTTACTATTGAAATGAATCTAATGCTTGTACAGAACTTAGAAATAATAGTAAGATACACCTGCAGTTTATAAAGATATCATTTTTTGCTTATGCATTGCCTTGGCAACACACTATAATAATCTAGAAAATACTAAGGAAGTATCCAAGCAACAAAGAGAACTTGAAAACATTTACTATATCTGATTCACAATAATGGAATTTCCCTAAATCAAGAGGAAGAATTAAATTAATGGAGCAGTAGTTTGACAAGTTTGGCTTCAGTTAATAGACATAAGCAAAATCATTACTTAACCATATTGTTAATTATGTTTGAATCAAGAATAAATTGAGTGATAGCTGTTAATTAGGCCCGTGTGCACAAGAAAATAAGCAGTACCATTCCAGCAGGCTATAAATATGTGTGCTTGCACAATGCTGGGAGGTGTGAATGAGGGAACAGGAGAGCACGTGGGTGTGAGCCTGGAAGCAGGTGCCTTGCCTGCTTGGTTTCAGGTCAAAGTTGTTTTATTTAATTCAGATGAATGAACAGAGGCTTAGGTTCTGCTGTCAGTTCACTCTTGGCCACTGATTTCCCCATTTTTTCAATTAAACTTGCCAGTGAGAAAACCCAGAGAAGATTCCTGAAGTGCAGCTCCTCACACACACTTTGAGAGAGCCAAGGATCTCAATCCCAGAGGAGCTGATGGCCCAAGCAGTGGGACCAGGGCTGGGTCATGAGGGGGTAGAATTGGCTAAATACATTGGACCCTGACATGTTTTGCATCCTGCAGCCTGTAGGAAAAAGACATGTAGGTGTTATGATGGCTTTAAAGTCCTGATAAAGGAAAATACTTGGTTCTGGAGTAGATCAAATAGTATTAATTGTCTTTGTCACTTATGTCTACATCCAGATGAGTCCATAAACAGCCCAGAAAATGAAAGGTGAACTTGGATTAACTGATTGATTTGGTAAATCAAGCTGAACCTTTCTTCTATTCCTGTGCCCAGATTTCTCTCAATTCAGCAGTTCAGCTAAAAGGACAGAACTTGCGAAGGGGGTTCTCTGGGACATGAGAATAACCAGGTAGGTGAGCTGACCTGAACTTCCTGTCACCATCACAGCAATGGGAACAGGACAGCTCTGCAGTTGATATAACCTGTGAAAAAGGTCTTAGGAATTTTGCATTTAAATGGTTAAAATTTCAGCTTTGGCTGGCTTGTGGTCAGTAAATCAGAAAGTTACACACTTCTGTGCTTTCCTTTTACCAAACCTGGCTCAGTGGAATCTCCCTCACTGGCAGGGACCAGAGTTCTCCCACTGCCAGTCACAAAAATGCCCTCTGAGGTGCCCTGGCCAACATTTCTCCAGTAAGTTATACTTGAGAAAAGTGAGGTACAGCTTGACTGAACAAAATAAAACAAGCTTAAATACACAGATGGGCTGGTATCAGCCTTGGCAATGCACCCATGGTAAAAACTGTCTCCTTTGACAGGGTTCATGCAGCCAAACCACAGCATCAGACCTAAAAACCAAACCCTTGACCTTAGTGAACCTCCCTGCCTGTGCAAGAGAAGGCAAGGTGCAAATTAAACCTCCTGGGCCAGCTCCTTCCCATCTCCCACAACAGGACGCAGGACCAGCAGCATAATTTGAAAAGCAGCAAAACTTAGTTACTCTAAGGTGGTGCTTGGATTTATTTCTGAAGTTCCAGGTTCCTGAGACTCTGCTATCAGAGCTGCCACACCCCAGCAACAGATAAAAACTGGACCAAAGGGGAAAAAAGGGAACCTATGGCAAGCACTGG
Organism: Dicaeum eximium; assembly: GCA_013396995.1. Taxonomy (NCBI): domain Eukaryota; kingdom Metazoa; phylum Chordata; class Aves; order Passeriformes; family Dicaeidae; genus Dicaeum; species Dicaeum eximium. Next base: position 253,107 of record VWZP01002787.1, read on the forward strand.
CTCCACATTAAGGAATGATCTCTTTTTCAAGCATGCAAACAATTTAAGATAAATGTAATCCAAAGCACTTGTACTAGTGTTTGAAGTAGATATTTAATCAATTCTGCAGTGTATCTTCTGCACTACATTATTAAACAGAGAGCCAGAAGCCTCATATCATCAAACATACTGATGGAAATGACCCATAAGAAACTCTGACAGCTTTTTTTTCTGGTGTGTGGACAGACCAAATGGGTAAATGGGTGTGAGGGCTAACAGCTGGCCTGAAAGCCTCACAGACACAAGTAACCCTGACCTTGACTTGGTCAGCAGGTACCTGTGAGGAAAGGAAGTAAAACACCTTAAAGGAAGATTTTCCACTGAAAAGCAGAAGGACTTTACTGCAGGGAATGGATGCTGGCCAATCTTTGACAAGCACATACACAGGCAGCTATTGACCAGTGAACATCCAGTTGGGACTGAACATAGGATTTTTGAAAACCATATAAGTGTGAGCTGTGAACAATAAAGATTGCTATTGCTGCATGAACCTTGGAATGTCGTGTTGTGTCCATCTCAACTGCGACACATGGGCACTCATAACCATCTTGATCTTGTACAAGAAAGCTCAGAAATCTCAGCTCCCACTAGTCAGTAGGACATTCAAATTCTTAAAGTTTCTAAAAACTCAGTCTCCAGTCTAGGATAGAAGAGATCTTTCATGATACAATAATAAAGATATTAATCATGCACAAAGTAGTGCCAAACAGCAGTTACTGTAGGAAGGAAAATGTTGAAAGCCATCTAAATTTCTTCACACATTACAGTGCCTGAATGCACTTCTTTATCTTCTTCTGATAGGAAGTATTTCTAATGTCTGCAATTTAGTTCTTACTATTTTTGCTGCTTCCCATTACACAGGCAGAAGAAAATTAAAGGTTATCATTAAATTGCACAAGTTACAATGTAAAGGAAATGTCAGTCAGTATTAAAATAGTTTAAAAACTGAACAGACATTGATAGCTAAATTATTATATGGAAAGAGTTTACCTGTGGAGAAAAGACAGTTTCATCCTCCCTGGTGTCACCAGGCACTCGCTCCGTTTCACTTGTGACTTCTTTTCTCCAATTTCATTTCTGACCTTTCTTTGTCAAGAGCTCATTGAAGGTGAGGTTTGCATTTATCCACCCACTGGGCTCCCATCTGCTTCTGAATCATCTGAGACCCAGACACCCTCCTGGTCACCAACCTGACAGACACGGGCGGGTTTTGTGTGCGCTTTGCTTTTCATCGCAACCACTGGCAGCCTGGAACTCTTTGACAGGTCAGGAAAAGCGAGCAGATTTGAGATGTCCCGCTCAAGATGTTCCATGGGACAGAGTTCAGATGCTGGGACGTTCTTTGCTGTGTTCAGATGGCAAGTCTGGGCTTGGTGCCACAGGCCCAGCTCCACTGCCTGCCACATCTGGCTGGCCAATGCTGGGTTTTTTGGTGGTCCCAGCAAGAGTGGGAACCCAACCCCTGGCCCTTTGGAAGGGGTTCCCTGCTGAGTTCTTTTCCAAGGATGAAGAACGTGCAGGACTCTCTTTCTTGGTCTTCAGGGTTTTGTTTATTCTTATCTTAAGTTCAGCACTGTCAGCACTGTCTCACCAGACTCAGCATGTGAGAAGCGAGGCACAAACTGGACCCCAAACACCCAAACCAAGGCCTTTTAAAGCTGTTTAACCCAATTACTTTCTAACACCTACTTTGTTTTTACTTTTCTACCAATAACTTCTACTAATCCATACACGTAACTTCCACACTGCTGCTCACTCTAACCAGTAACTTTGTGCCACCAGTGCTACAGAAAATGGAGCTGAAGAGGACAAGGAGGAAGAAGGGAAGCACCCAAAATCCTCCATCTTTTCTCCTCTTCACTCTCATATTAAAATCCTAAAACCCAAAATTCTTCACCCTGTGATAAACTACCACTACTACATACCACTGCCTGTGTGCTCCAACTCATCCCACAGCCTTGGCAATTTTTCCCAGGGACGAAGGGTAAAAGCAGTGTTCTGCTGAGGGTCAGAGTTTCTTAAAAGAGGCAGAGAGACACTCTCTGTGCCCTGGATTCCAACCAGCCAAGAACATCTCTGGGGATAACACCGCAGCTCAGCCGCTGGATTTCAGACAAGCCTGGACAAGTTCTGTCCCGTTCTGCTGATAACACCAATTCTGCAGGACATGGAGCAATTACAGGAACTGGGAAGCCACGTTATCATCACACTGTAAATCAGGCTTGTAGACTGAGGCAGTGATCAAAAAATAACAGAATTCTTGTTTTTGCTCCAGATATTTCTAGGAAAACTTCCCTGTAAAAGAGGGATTAATTTTAAAATAAAAATATGAGAAAGGGTGTGAATAACCCCTTTTATTTAAAGCGCAGCTTCCATAATTATAATTGGTAAAGTGACAGAAAACATTCAACCCCAAACATAGATCTCTCTTTTCCCAAAAACCAACCAAGCTCAGCACAGCTGAGTTAAATACCCATGAGAAGAAAGCAATAAAAAGACTGAAGGAAAAAGTAGTTATAAACTATAGGATATATTTAAAGTCAAATATAAGGAAACAAAATTACACTTTGAAAGCATTCAATGAAAAAGTATTCCAAGTAATCAAAAGGAAAGTAAAACCCTGATTAAGTAGTGTTAATTAATAATAATGGGTAGGTCTCTTCAGGAGGAAAACAACCTACAGTTAAACAATGAAGTTCAATTAGTAATTACTATCCAGTGTTTCTAAATACTGTGCTGCCTTGCAAATGCAGATTCATGGATTCTGATTCCTGATGCCCTGAAGTAAATACTCAGTAACTGCAGCAAAATTATGTGGACTCAGCCAGCCATAACTGAAAGCAGAATTTGGCTGTAATCTATGACTGGTAATTCCCACTGAGTTGATTATGCTATTTCAAGCTCAATCAGTGATGTGCTAAAGGAAGAGCCCCTATTAAAAAAAAAAGTCACTGCAAACAAAAGGGAAGATTAGGATGATTTCCCCAGTGCTGATGGAGTTCCTGGTGCTCCGGATGCTCCTCAGCTAAACAGCTAAAGGCTTTTCCCTGCTGCCTAGGAAGGCATTGCTGAAGAACAAATATTTTGCTGCAAACATCAATAAACTGGCCAGGATTGTAGGCATTTTGAAGGGACTTTCCAGGGTGGTCTCTACCCAGGCAAGGCATAATTTTCTACCTCCTTGTTATAAATGGCAAAACACATTTATTTATTTAAGGATAATAACAGCATTTGGGGGAATGTTTCCAGAAGATCTGCAAACTGCATGCCACATCTCTGTGTTGCTGCCTGCTGCCTGCTGGAAGAACTTCCCCAAACTCAAGAGGAAAGCAGATGAAATAACAGGAGATTGGGACTAAGCACATCTCTTTATTACAAACTCCAGCACCTTGCCTAGACATCCCCAAGGATGGCTTCTGAAAACTGTCCAGCCACAGAAATATCTCCATGGGAGGGTTATTTTAAATGTTTACATGTTGTTTTCCAGCTCATATTTTATCCTCAGCACAAAGTTAAAATCCAAAGCAAGGCACCAACTTAACCAACCCAGATAAAATGTCAGTAATAGAATTATGATGGCCAAAAAGGAGAAATCAGAATACTTAAAAAAATATTCTGCTCTCTTTCTCTGCCTCTGGAACTCCTCACTAGCAAAAGGAAACCTTTTCCTAACTACAAGACCATGGGTGAGATGACACTCACTGCTCCAAACACCAGAAGTTTCAGATTGCTGGACAAGGATTTTTCTCTGAGAAGTGTGTTTTTCAGATGCTGTGAAATCCCTTGCACACCCCTGCACATCCCCATCCATGCTGCTGCCCACACACACAGAGATGTCAGATTTTTCCACCTCAGCTCTCACCTTGTGTGGTTCCCCAGATATGAACTGAATCTCAGTGAGTGGGGATGAGAAATTTGCTTTGGAAGCACACCTGGGAGCTGAACTGACATACTCAAGCGGATGCACATCTTCAGAACTCCAGATGATTCTATAGGACTAGGTTGGGAACACGTGCATATTTTTGCTGTAAATACTGACTTGCTGCTTATAGCCATTAGAAAGTCTAACCAGTGCAATCATGGCAGCTGCAGGTGATTATACAGTTACCAATGGGTTATTAAATCTCCTCAAAATCAATGACTAATCTCCTGGAAATGGATTTTAAAAGCTGGGAAGGTGCATAAACAGCCAGGGGAATCATACAGAAGCCATCTGATATTTTTTGAAAATCTGATTAAAGTAATTTGACCCCACCAAGACCATAATAGCAGGGATGTCAGAGAAGGAGCAGTAATTTACCTTCCTTCCTATTGATTTCTGGAATGTAACTGGAAGAGACCGGTATTTTTAGTTCATCTTAAAAAAAAAAAAATAGTTCTTAAGTAAAGCTTTATCGGTGCTCGGGGAGAAGAATCTAAACAACATTTTAATGCCTTGTTTTGCTGCACATTCTATTCATGTGTTTCAGCACTAAGTAGATTGTTAACAGCAGTGAAGATGGGTCGGCCTGTGCTGTCAGGTTTTAGCAGGCTGTGCTGAATTTTACACAAACCTGCCAATACAGCACACAGTGTCACCATTCTGGGGCTCCCCAGAGACATAAATCAGCAAGTCATCCTGTCACCATTTACTGCAGCAGCAATATTTTGTCTGGTGCTAACCAAATTCCCCTCCTGTTTATGCCCTGTTGGTTTTGCTTTCAGAACATTTCAGGCTCGTTGCTGTCGCTGTGCCTGGTTCTGCTCTCAGTGACAGAGCAGCAGCATTAATTTAAACTGTGGCATTAATTTAAACTGTGGCATTAATTTAAACTGTGGTGTTCTGCCTTTCTCCATGTCTGAGGACAGGCACAAAGGCTGGAAGTTCAAAGACTGGGATCCCAGCCTCCAAACAAGTACAAAATCTCTATTGATGCTCTTCTGGGATTTTACAGCTGCAAAGAAGATGGGATGGTAAAGCCTAACATAAAAAATGGCTTCATTTTGCCTGGTGCACCTTCTTCAAGACTTGAAGCAGAAACCTGTTGTAATTTTGATGTCTTTGTGAAGACAATGGGACCTGAACAGAAGACAGAAGACAGAATGGGACCTGAACTAGTAAGAAGTGAGAAATTACTTGACTCAACTGCCAGGTTGGTTTTCAGACAAAGCCTCTAATATCATGAGGAATGAGGTGTTTCTGAAACACCATGTAATGATGCAGGTATTTAATTGAAAATATATTTTGCAGAAAATAGGAAAATTACTTCTGATCTTACCTGAATCATGTTAAAATGACAATTAAATAATGAGATTTCACCAGGTATTAACTGTGTCTCTTTTGGGTTGGCCACATCTTGTAACATACCAGATGAGCACTTTATCTTTGAACAAAATGAGCTTTTCAGCTCAGTGTCACAGTACCCTTGGCTGTGCTCTAACCCTTATTCCAGAAGAAAAATTTGGGTTTAGTGTTTTAAAAGTCAGCTTCTCTCCATTGCATTAATCTGCCAAAGTTGGACAGCTGCAGTTAAACTCACTCCCACAATTGATCACACACCCACACACACCCACCCACACAGAGTCTTTATCTCCCTCACACTCCTCCTGCCTATTTCTGACAAATAATAGGTTTTCCTTTACATTTAAATCTGTGTTTTAATTTTGGTTCACTCTCTCTCAAAAGCAGAAGCCTACAGTCTCCCTTGTCCTAATTTTTGTTCCATTTTCCTCTTAACTTCAGGGTAGATATTTGGTGTTATGATAAAGTGAAGCACTTAAGGAAAATTTCCTATCCAAAGTCTTGTTTTTCAGAAGTAAAAGCTAATACACAGTTTTGAGAGAAACACTGCAGTTGCAATCTTGTGCATATAATGCAACTATTTATCATTGCTGGGCACTTTTGACTGGATGATTCAAAATTCACTTCATTGCTTCAAGACATTTACAAGAAGATAAAGGAAAAAACATTTGATAAAAGATAATCCCATATGTTATAAATAATGACCTCTCTGGTGTCACCATAAAGTATCTTATAATAATGAAGGAAAGTGAATAATTCACACTTTCTTTTGGCTTGAAAAATTGGACTATTTTTTTAGGAGCTGTGGGAACGATAATTTTCAGTCCCAAATGAGCAGCACTGCAGAAAGCCTCCAACCTTTATGCAAACACCTACATGAGTAAGGGAAATAAGAGCCAAGCCTAGGGAATGTTGCTATTCTCTGCTCACACATGTTATGCAAAACCAGTATCACCATAACACCCTCTGGTAGGGTGTGCTCCACCAGTTTAGTAATTTTTAAAGTCTGCTCAAGCCATTTTCAAATATCCCTAGAGTGATTTTTCAGTTCTAATTATTATTCCAATGACAACTGAAGTATTACAGCAGCAATTAACCAGTTTGCTCCCACATTCTAAACTTGTGCTTTCTTTTTCCACAGATGGTTTCTTTCCTCAGAGAAGTGGTGGGTGCCTTAAGTTCTTCAATAAATTTGTAGATTTTTAAATTGCATTTAGTAGCAAATACATTTATTGTAAAATGCACTGTAGGTGCAACTAAATAAAGGCAGAGGCTGAATTTTTGCTACTTCCTTGTCAGCAAGGATGATAGAGTGCACAGAAAGCTCAGAGGTTAACACTCTAACAAAATTCAAGTCAAACCACATCTCCCATATCAGGAGACAGAGCAAAGGAATGCATTTTGTCCTTAAAACACACGCACAAGGATTTAAAATCTGCAGAGAAAAAAGACTTCCTCATGGAAGAAAAACTCAGCAAATTTGCATCCAAGAAACTTATAAAATGTCCAAGTGACATATAACTGCTTCCCTTCTCTTGTCTGAGGGCTGTTTGTCTTTGTGTCACACAGGAGGGATGGGGACAATCATGATTTTGGTGGTGCCACCACGACACTCCTGTGACTCCAGGGCAGCTGAGCCCGAGCCAGGAGCCTCCAGCTCCAGCCAGGCTGTTCAATGACCAGCACATAAAGCTGCACCCCAGGAGCTCTCCAGTTTTACTGCTGCATCCATGGCTCTGTCAGTGAGCAGTGTTTGGGCTAACAGGGCCACGAGCTGACCACTGACTTCGCACAGATTTGGATGCAAACCTTTTCCTCAGGGCCTGTGGACAGCTCAGAGCACAACTTCATCAAACCTCCCCTTCTAAAAGCTTCATTTGGCTTGCAAATATGGTCCAAGTTGAGGGGTTTTTTTGCTGAAAAAGAAGCCTCATTTCCTTGGCACTAGGCAAGGAAAGTTTTCAAGTTTCCTTTGGAAATTAAAGGTGGAAGTAGTTTGCTTGAGATGAATTCTCTAGGTCTTGGCTCGGTTTCAGAATCAATCCCAGGAGAAACAGCCTCCTCCCACCACAAATCCACACTCTTCAGTAGGAAAACAGTTCCAAACAAACAGCAGCTTGGCAACTGGCAGGAGTGAAATCCTGGTTCTGCTTTTTCTGAAGAAAAAGAGACTTCTACCATGGATTTCAGTGCAGCCAAATTTTCTTTCCAGGTCATTTGAATTCCCATCTCACAGCTGGTTGTCCAGGTTTTGAAGCATCACAGAGTGGGTTCTGGCAGCTGGATGCTGCTGGAATCCTGGATTCCCCAGGCCAGCCTGCTGCATTTCCTCAGCCAGAGCTGGTCTGAGGCAGCAGCAGCTGCAGACTGCCAGTGCAGAGACATTTCCTGGGCAGAAAAGGGAATTTTCAGGTTTATGTGTATTGCCAATCTGCAGTGAAGGCTGCTGGAGACTCAGCACAGCTCAGAGTGCTGATGAACACCCCATCTGTGGGATTTTCTAGGAAATACCACGTTCTGGTGTTTAACTGACAGTAAAGGTAAACACAACTGCTCACTGCTCTGCTTAATGACTATGGCATAAAAAAATATCCTCCTGGTAGGAGATTCTAGCAGGCTTCATGTTGACTACTTCTATAATCAGTCAGTGACTTTTCAGTAATTTTTCAGCATGAGAACTGGTCAGCTTTAGGCCAATAAAGTCAACAAGTATTTTGTTGCTTTCAGCTCTTCATGGTGTTAGAATTTCTAACCAGCTGAACAGGTACCAAACTGAGTTTTTCAGGGAAGCCTGAGGAAATTAGACATCACTGAACTTCAGGAGGGATTTGATGCCCAGTTTTTAAAAAGATCTACCTAAATCTGTGTTTACATATGAATTTTTCTGACTTAGAAGTCATAAGAAACACAGGCATCTCTTTTATCCTAAAATATAATTTTATAATATCCTTGAATCATCAATATATGAAGCATCAGGAATGACCTGATCCCTTCAGTGGATGTTTTCCAAACCATAGTGAATATTTTCAACACAATTATTTGTTCCACAGTATTTTCTTCTTCTTTTGGACTTCACATCTAATTCACAAATTTTTCTTTCATATTGATATATTATCCTTCTTCACCTGAGGAAAACCCCATCTTGACTTGTGTGCAGTCACTAACATTAGTCACTTACAGATGTTCATTACTTTTCCTTCCTTTGTCATCTTTCTTGGCATTAAAAATACTGTCCATTGTTCTACAGCAAAAAAAAAAGTACATTTAGGATATTCATACACACATGGATACATGTTCACCTTGTGATTGCCTCATGTGGAATACTATGAGGAATAAAAATATTTTCAATCATCTTCAGCCCAAACCCCTAGAAGAGATTTAAGGAAATGTGTGTGGGTGATCCAGCTACTACTACAGGAGTCTGGAATTTGTGCGTACTTTGATTTGTATGGATTTTTTGTTGCTACCTTTCAAGTTCAGAAACTCTTTCACAGTGTAAAGTCTTTAAATTTAGGACAGGGTTTGTATGGGGTTTTTTTTTGTAAACTCTCAGAAAACAGGAATTGGAAATATCTCAGGTTTCCATGTTAGGAAGTTTATAAAAAAATAATTTTCCTTTATGTTCCACTTTGTTTGATGAGTTCTTGTGGATGATCTTGACAAATCAGATTTTCTGCTCCAGAGCTTGCAACAGAGCTTGCAAAAACCCATCTATTGTAGAAAGAATTTAATATTTAGTGTATTTGGATTCAGCCCTGCACTGGGCCTTTTCTTTCTTATTCACTCCTTGCTTCCAGGTTCTCTTTGGAGCTGTTTAAAACTGAAAGAATAAGCATAAAGAAAATAGAAAAGTACCTTATCCAAATGTGAAGTTATTGTTACAGCCTGGTTTCAGCTGCAGAGCTCTTGCAATGCACTGGGATTTCTGCCCTGCTGCTGAATTTGGAGGGTTGGGATGAGTTTAGACAGGGCAGTGAGAGGTGACTGAACAGTGCTGCTCCAGGAGAATTCTTTGTGCTCATTCAGCCGCCCTGACCCCAGCCCTGGGCATCCAGGGCAAGGAGCTGCTTGGCTGCCATCAAGTTTCAATTAGGAAATGGTCCCCAGCACCACCAGGGACTTCTGACCATTGCTCAAGCCCAAATTGTCAGGCCCAAAGGCAGTGAATGAACTGTGCTGGGCTGCTGGGGCAGCTCTGGGCTCCCCTCTGCATCCTCAGGTGCATTATAATATTCTCATTCCCATAAACCTGTGGAGATGCAGAATGAGCTGCCTTTATTTACTGGGTCCCTGGAGGAAACTGGGAATGAGCTGCATTAAGAAGCTGCTGATGCCTTGTGGGAAATCTCTGAAACACATTTTGTTTGGAATCGATTCTTTATGTGCCCACAGCATATTTTCTCTGTCTCTTTTCTTTTGCACTAGAATCCTTATGAGAGAAGCTGTTGCCTTTTTGGGGGCAAGATTTCCATTACTGCCTCATTTCAGACTGAATTTCCATGTCTAGGTATATGCTGTTTGAAGCAGCAATTAATGCAAAATCTATTCCCCAGAAAGAAGAGGTTGGGATTTTTTCTCAGGGAGGATAAACAAAAAATAATGGAGAGGTATTTGCTCAAAAATTCTGTTAACTTGCCTGATGAGGGTGCAAGAGGGATATCACAGAATGAGGAGAGGTCTTTCCCCTCCTTGTATCCTAGCTGAAAATTTTTAGGCACATCTTTTGTTTCTCCTCAGGATGACCTGAAAAGGTTTCACACCAAGGCCATGTTCTGCAGCATTAAATATGACAGGAGATGTGGCATCACTTAATTTGTTTTAGTTTTAATATTTTTTTACAACACAGGTAACACAGCACAGTAAGTGCATTGGGTATTTTGGCACTCCACCATCCCCCCTTTCACTGCTGTCATCTCAGCTTGTCAGCAAAACAGTATTTTAATGAGAATGAGCCCAAAATATTGGCTGGGATCCAGGACAATACCTGAATCTATCTATGATTCTGTGAATTCTTCCACTTCCATGTGACTACAAACCCTACAGGTTTGGTCAGAGAAGCTCCATCTGCAATTACACATGAGCAAGCATATTTCCCACAGATTATACTTTGAATTACTACCAGAAAATATTAGTCCTCTTCAGTGTAATGTGTGAGAGGAACCAGGTGCCCACAGCAGCATTTATTTGTTGTCAGAAATGGGGTTGGGGCACTGGTTTGACCCAGGCCAAGTCAGCTCTCCACAAGGGCTGGTCAGGACAACTAAATCATTGATGTAATTAAATTACAAAAGCAGTAAAATACAGTTAAATCTGGATTAAATCCTTACCACTTAACTTGCATTTCGGAGGTGAAACTCTGTTGGTCTCTTCCAACTCAAGCCATTCTATAATTCTGTGATAATGACAACAGAATGGCACAGAGAGCTGCAGTTTCTCAACTTTTGGTTAAGTGATCACTGCAGCTGCTACTGCATGTATTTCTGAAAATGAAATTTTAATGCTGAAGGAAAGTCTTCACTTGCATGAAATACACAGAAGAATGATGATAATATTTAAATTATGGAATTTATGTTTTAGGATTAGATCCCAGTCCTAAATACAGTTGGATAATGCCAGTTATTTGTATATAATTAAAAGGCAAAAGATCCTCTTCTCTGATGGTTGTTAGAGCAAATCCCAGGTGGGAGCAGGAGTAACAGCATTTGTCTCTTTGCAGCTGAGAAGTCTAATAAAGAACTGCTTTATCCTGCATTTGTAGAGAGTTTCATGAAGCTGAACTGAAATCTCAAGCAGCTTTATGTTTGTTCAAAAATACCACACGAAGTTTAAAGGTGCTTTACCTGGACTAAGCTGCTTCTGTTGCCTAATACTGCACAATAGCTCCCATTGGAGCTACTACTGAAATAAGATAATTTTCTAAAATAAATGAAAGAAGAAATGCATAAAAGACATTAAAACATATTAAGCTAAACAGTTTATTATTGTTGGAGAATTACCTGTATGTGTGATTGCCCAGGGTTGCCTGTTAAGGATTTATTCCTTCATTTTGAGGATGCTCAGTACCTTAAGTGTTATTTTGTGTTTAATAACAAATTCCTAAAGCCACTGGGGGACCCATTTGCAGAGCTGCTGCAGTGATTTTCTGCCCATTCTGGTTTTATAGGGATGCTGTTCAGATAGAGTGAAGTACAACAGTGCCAAATTCAGAGAACTCTTATTTTCCAAAAGTTACATAAAATCCCTTTTTAGCTGCTTTTTTCAGTTTTCACTGAGCACTTCTGCTAAAAATATTTACGGTTTTCAAACCATTACTCTGAAAAAGTGTAAATGACAGAATTTTGAATCATTCATTTGCAATTAAACCCATATTTTAATTCCATTAAAAAAAAAAAAAAAGGTTAAGAGGCTCCAGTGACCAGAAATATTATTATCTCATTTTAGAGTCCTGAATATTACCTGCATTCAGAAGCACCAAGACAAGACTCAAGTGGCTTATATTTTTCAAATAAGTGTTTTGGAGCAGGTCTTCACAGAAGAATAGTTTACAAATTTTTACTGATTATTTATGATAAATGTTAAATGTGCTTTATCTCAGCAGGAATCTCACTCTTAACAGTTACTGCAGCACAATGTAAAATAATATTACAGTTTGCTGGCATTATTTAATCTTGCTTATTCTAATGATTTGATATTTTTATTGGTAAGCTGGATTACAAAAAATGCAGTATAATTTAATTTTTATATCATATGTGCAGAAAACACTGGAGGCATTAAAATGATGAAAGAAGTGTTATGCTAATACCACAAAAAAAGATGCAAAAATGATTTATGTTACTTTCACCTCCTCTTTGCAGTTCATTAAGTTACTGTCTTCTTGTAATGACCAAGTGAAAATTAAAGTACTTCAGAGAAGAACTTTGGGTTCAAGCATCATTAGAGGAAAAGAAATGGGTTCTTTGATGAACTTGACTGCAGAAATCTATAGAGCACAACTTAATCAGACTACCACATTGATCTCTGATGCTGTAAGGCAGACCTATGACTGAACAAATCTTTTTAATGCATATTTTTCCTTTAAAAAGCAGGATATGATGCATGAGAATGATTTATTTTTAATACACTTCCAGTTTATAATGTAATATGGTACCCTGCACTTGGTTTTTTACTCACTGGAAATTGAAATCTAGAAAAAAATAGGTACCTCTGAGGTTATGTATCTCCTTTTACTCTATGTATTATGTAGGATCTGCGACTCTGGGAAATGGGATATTGTTTCTAACTAATGAACTCCCAGTTCACTCAAAAAAAGCATCATTTACATTCCTTTGAAACATGAGTTACAGTTAGATAACTGTAGATGATAAAAATATCTTCAACCTATTTGCTGTTCTTTCTCCAAGAAGAGTTTTTTAACAGCTTAATGAGCTGGTAGGCTGAATTCCACTCAGACATTTGAAATGCCTCTGATTTTGTAAGGTTACTGCAAGGCTGTAATTCATAAAATCTAATTCATAGAATCTGATCCTCTGCAAAGAACAGCAAGAACTTGCATGCAACACTACAGTGCAGTGTAGTAGTGATTCTGCTCCAACAACTTCTGCTAGTGCTCTAGAGAGAAAAAGCCTCAATCTAAATTTGAAAAGGAATTCAGAAGGTTAGAATGGGATTCTGAAAGGTTAAAAGGAAGTTTTTTCTCCCCTCTCCTATTGAAATAACAAAGATTAATACCCCTTGTCTACCTAAAACTTTCTGTGCTGATGGGTCACAACTTATGTCTCATAATTCAGACAAAGTTTTTATACACTTCCATTCCAAAAGGATTCCATAGCACCACCCCTTCCTAAAGAAGTAGAATTCTAGGGCTGTGTTCCACAACTTCCACTTGTTTGTTCCAATTACACAAATATGACATGCTAAAACAGCAACAGCAAATTTTAACATGTTCCCTTTCCTTTTGGAGTTCGGGGGTCAACAATCTCGGAAAATCTTGGCACTACTCCAGTTCACTTTTTTTTTTGTTTTATTGGTTTTAAGTGCAGACACTGAAGCTGGAGCCAAAACATCCCCCCAAATGTCTCTGTAAAAGAGCTGTGCCAGGACAGGCTGGAGCTTTCTGAGCCTCCAGGAGTTTGCTGTAGCTCCCTGTCATGCATGAGGAAAAATCCCTCCAGCACTTTGAGCTATTTCTGAAGTATATTCTCCCTTTTCTCCTACAAAACTGCTACTGCTGGTCAAATAAACTCACAGGGAATTAAAAAACTACTTCTAAAATTACCAACTTCTTTTTCACTTTCAGCTTCTCCTGTTTCCCCTATTTTATCTGCTGCTGAACTTGCCTGTTCCACAGAGCAACCACTTCTCAGCATAAACCAATACTGGGTAAAGCTGCTGGATATTAAATACAGGATGATGGAGATAATTTTTAATCAGGTTAGTGCTTTAATTACTATAAATTAAATTTTATTTTTCTAAGCAAGCAAACAGAATTATTTGGGCTATTTAAAACAGGAACTCTTTAAACAGTCCAAGTCATTTAGAAAACAGATAATCATTTTCATCTTTTTTCTGATGTGACATTAACTATATGCCTTGAGAAGCATTTTCTGAGGAAATAGGTCTCATAAATGCCATGAAATTGAATTTAATGCTCATTGATACCAAGCCTCCTAAAGCCATAAAAAACTAAGATTAAGCATGAAAACAAACCAAAAAAAGCAGAAGTGACCTACTCATAGGGAAAAATCAGTACATAAAACAGTAATTCCTGCCTGGGAACCTCTGTTCTATCTTTTCATGGGATTAAGCCCTGTAAACAGTATATTAGCTCATGTCCAACACTTAAGATTCCCTTGACTGGATCTCTGCAGCCCTGCACCCTTTTTAATCATACTTGAGTTCAGAAAATGCCCTTCCCAGAACAAATTTTTGTGCCAGCCAAGCCACATTTAATGAGCAAAATGGTTTTATCTGGAATCATCTCAAGGGCTGCAATATCTGACAACATGAAAAAACTTTGCAAAAGGCACTGCTGATCTGCCAGTGACACATTTTACCCAGAAATGTCCTACACTTAAATCTTTTTTGTCCAGATTAGATGTTGAAAAGAGATTTTTTTTCCCTTCAAAATGCTTATCCAAAGCTTGCCTAAATGTAAGACTAATAAAGCTGCCCCTTACTTTCAAGCTAAGGGACACATAATGGACACGAAAAACAAATGGGTTGGGTTTGTGTTACAGCAGGCATGACAAACACCTTGTCACAGCTTCACACAGAAATCAGATGGAAAGGTTTCACATCTGGATAATGGGAAATCTTGATCTGTGGCAAGCAAGACTTTGTCTTCCAGCTAAAGTAACCCTAAGGCTCAGTTTTATGCCCTCTGTTTTGTTTTAGAAATGGAAATAGCAGATAACACTCTGAAGGTATAGAAAACAAGATGCCCCAGCAGCTTTCTTAATTGCTCAAGATTGTTCTGGACTTAAATTTATTTGGAACAGTGCACTGTTAACTGAACCTTTGGAATACAAACTGGATGGGAGCAGAGAGGACTTTAAAGCTCTTATATAATTCAAAACAAATGTGTTTTAAACAAAGTGCAAGGCTGGAGACAAAGTGATTTATAAACTGAAAAATGACTCTTCAAGTGTTTAGATTTGCCTTTGTTGCCCATCTTCTTTCTTCCACCCCCCACCCCCATTGGTTCTGGGGACTCACTAAAAAGACTCTGTGAAAACCCCTCCATTTACAGTAAGTCTGAGGATGTGAAAACTTCAGGAAACTTCTACTTTCTGTGTGAGCCTCCTGACAGGCAGAAATGCTCAGGAGAGACCCTGCAGTGGGGTAGTTTTCAGAGCTTTGTAATTAAGAGATCACAGGGATGCTCTTGGCCTCAGGTGGATGCTGGTGCTGCTGTGGGTAACTGGATTTGAGACAGAATTAGCTGAAATCACAGTCACTGAGGGGATTGAAGGAAGCAAATATTGAGGAGGCCGAGTGAGAAGCTCTGGCAGGCTGAACACAGTTTTTGTTTTTACTTTCACAGTGATGCATCAAGGAGTGTCTGGGGTATTTCACATCTGGGCTGAAGAGAATGTGTAATCAATAGACAGACTGTAAGAGTATATCATGATTCTCTTGTATGTTCAACTATTAAACCCTTCACTACCTTTAGAGTAGGAGCTCTCTGCCTTACAAGCCCTCTCTGTGATCCTGGGATTCCATTTCACTGCTGAGGGTGACAATGACAAAGCTTTCCTCTGTCCTTCCCCTCCATCCATCCTCGTGGTGTGTTTGGAGCTCTCTGTTACATTTCCAACTAATATTTTCTTAAGAGATTTTCTGAATGTTACTCATGATCAACTCAATTTGAGAGAATACAATATTTCCATTGCAAAATAAAAGAGGATAATTTTTATGGGTTTTATATATTAGGGAATCAGCTTCACAGATGATCAAAGATTAACTTTAAATGGATGCTGCTAAGAAAGATCTTCAGTCTTAAATCAGCTTTTCTGCTTTAAACCTTTCTCTTTAATCCTCAGCTTCAAGTAATTTTATCAATAGATACAATTGGAAAATCTTTTAAAATACAGAAGTATAATATAAACAGATGACCCTCAATGCTATCTTTTCTTTTCTTGCAGTAACTGTAAGAGAGCATAAATACTTTGTCTTCTTATAAGCCACACTGTACATCAGCAACGATATAAAATTATTAATAAACAAAATCTGGATCCTTTTAAAAGACAAACTAGATCAACCTAAGGCCTTTTTCTCAGTTACATAATATTTCAGAGGCATTTCCATGTCAGGATTTAAGGCTGGGCTGTGCACTCTGGCCAGTCCCAGCAGGATTTGTTGGGGCTGCAGTGACCACGTCACTCAATGCACCTGCACAGGAATGGGAGGTACCCAAGATTCCACCAGTTACCTCCTCTACAGCATAAACACTTCTGCAGTGGCATAAACACCACCCAAATGAAGGCTAAAAGATTTTTTTTTCTGAGAAGATGGTTTGCGTCGTCTTTTCTGAGTAATCTCATTTTTGCTGTTTAATACCTAATTATCTTGCTTTACACTAATGGACTTCTCTACCATTGCACTTAGGGTAGCTACGCTGTACAATTTGTTCACCCATCTTTTTTGACCAAATTGCTTCTGGAAATGCCCATCTCTCTGCATTGGTGCAGCCTCAGTGAAACTCAACACCTCCAATCACAGGAGCTGAATCCCACTTCAGGAATCAAATCATTAACTCAGCTGCATGGGTACAAATCTGGAGTACTCTGAGTTGCATTACTCATTTTATGCTGATTGACCCAAGCCAATCCCAACCTCAGCACACTTCAATCAACTCCAAATACCCAGCTTAGTAAGGAAACTTTAAAACCAGGTTTGATATGAAAACATTCCCCGAGATCCTTGCCAATTGGTGCAGTATCATATCCACAGTAATGAATAATAAATGCAATAATGGCAAAATGCTATAATTTCTGCAAAAAAAATCCACATAAAATGAGAAAAAGTCATTGTAGGAAGTGTAGTGAAAGGAAAGAAAATATCAGGATTTGGAAAGTATTTTATTCCAATTTAAATTACTTTTAGCCTTGCTGACAGCAAGCAAAATGTAAACAGTTTTCAAATTAAAATGTCATCTTTAAACCTCAGTATTCCTGTTTATCAGATTGGAAAATCTGATTTTACTGGTATTTAAATTGGGTTTCCAGAGATATTACTCCACTATTTCCAAAGCAGTTACTCCTGATCTGTAGAGTGTAAGAGAAAATACAAGCCTACACTCTTTGTTTTGACAGTGTGCATATTTTTCCATGCAATTTAAATAATCAAATCCCTTTTCCTTCTTATTCATCGGTCACATCTCGTGAAGTTGGTAAATACTTCACAACTCCAGTAAACAGCAGAAGAGGCGTTTGGAAGAAAAGTGACACATAATCATTAAAAAGACAGAGCAGAAAAAACTACCAGAGCTGCAGGGCAGCAGTAACATTACAGACAAACTCTACATTTGTACTCAGTAATGAAAATAAAACCAGATAAAAACTGTCACACCCTGTGCTGTGGAGGCTCAACCTGCAAGATCAAACTGCAAAGAAATGAATGGAGATGGTTATAAACTGCTTCTGGAATGTCAATAATAAGAACAAACATTGCTCTATAGAAAAGGCTACAGAGCCCACTTAAACATTTTAGGTTAAAACATTTAATGTTACAAGCCCTGTGTTTCTAGGAAGAACAAATAAAGTGGGGCTGAGAGAAATTCCTGACTGAAAAATAAATGCCCTGTGTTGTGTATATCAGATGCTGACAGGTACCAATTCATGAAGGCTTCACATAGAGAGAGAGCAACCAAATATTTCAGCTGAATATTTTTAACCTCACGTAATAACAAACTTAAGAGCATCACTGACAAGGAAAGTAGAAGAATGGGGGCTTCCTCTCAAGGCCATAGTGCCTTGTTTACATGAGGAAAAAAAAGATAATCTTGAAAGAGTTCTTCAGGATGCTCCTCACAGAACACTTTGCCCAGCTCAGTTTTGAGACTCTCAAGTACTAAGAACATCAACTGTTTCACCTGGGAGCTTCCTTCATACCCTACTAGCTCTTCCTGTTGCAAAGCTTTTCCTGATATTCAGCCTCAATTTTCCATTTATTTCTTCCCATAATTCTAGGTATACGGTTTTTATGGCTCGGCAATGTAATCCAGGATCACAGTCTTAGTCTTTCCTTTTACTATTTTACTGCCTTCTTATGATTTCAAGAGAGCCTGCAAAACTCTCTGAGGAGATACTCAAGTGGCCAATTGGAGAAGAGGCATTTCCATGCCTTGGGACTGTTACTCAAGGAGAGAGAACCTGGGATACTTCTCTCCTCTGAGTAGGATGTAGTGCCAGGCACAGGATCTGCTATCCTGCCTCTATAGCCCATGGGTAGCATTAATTTTTTTTTTTTTTTTNTACACATGTAGGGCTAAACTGGACTCTGGTTTCCCTAATCTGAGCATGATAGGAACAAAAACACAGCAGCAGCACCTGGAGCTATTGGGATGGCTCAGAGCAGACACCTAACATTTCATCCTTGCAGCATCTGAAACAAACTCAGGTGCTCAGAAAGTTTTAAATTCCCCCTGACAACTTTCAGTGTGGGGGTTTTTCTTTATCTTGTCCCACTCATCCAGTGTCAACTGATGAAATCACAGAAACAATAAAGCTGCCATGGCAGCTGCTTCCATTTACTGCTTGTGTTTGAATCACAGAGTATGTTGGACTACAAGGAAATACAAACAAAAGCAGAATGGTAGCAATTATTCATTCTTCTGGAAAAGTACAGAAACCAGGGATTAAAGCCAAAGACCTGCAAGGATTCTTGTGCAGAACTTGTATGTTTTTCTGAAGTTTGCATTATCACATGAGCTGGAGACTAAGCAAGTCTACACCATGTCACACTGGCCTCACTGGCCCTCTGCATGATGTTTTTCTCCTTTCCATCAACAACAAAGTCTTCCTTAATGGAAACCTAGATTAATTATTAATGTTATGTGAGTAAATAAAAATGGAAGCCTGAACTCCTCTTTCCAGACCCAACATTTTTAGCCTAACACTAAACCTCTGGTATTCTAGCACTTTATATGTTAAAGTTTAATGGTTCTAGTGCATGTTTCAAGCATTCTGTATTCAGCCATACCTAAAAAACAAATAAGATAACTAAGCTAAAAACAGTCCCATAAAAATCCAGTTATTTTAAACAAATAGCAAAGAAAATGTCAGTGAAGATGAGCTGTACTTTTTATTTATTCAAGCTAGATTTGATTTTAACCTGTTTAGACTTTGGCCTGTTTTGACTTGGACAATTTGGTTTGGGGCCAGTTTCTAACTGAAAGAGAAAAATCTACAGGTTTATCCAGACAACACATTGTCACTCAAACTTTTCCAAAGCTCCAAACCTGTGTGCTCCATCAGCAGTTTATTTCCCACTGAATCTTCCCAGTTCTGCACTGTAAAACTCTCCCCTGCCAGCTCTGAGGATGCCAGGGCTCCCTCCCTGCCTCACTCCTGCTGTGCATCCCCTTCCCTCTCCCATTCCCCCCACGGGAAAACATTGCCAGCAGGTATCCACACTCTTCAGGGCAATAAAAACAGCATTGCTTTTAACAGAAAATAAAGAGTATTTTATAGCTGTGTGGAGCAGGTGCAGCCTGGAAACAATGGAGCTGTATCCTGGGGAGTTGTGGTGCTTGCTCCTCCTCTGCTGCATTGTCTGGATTAATGTGCTCTGAGGATGCAGGAGGACACAGAAGGAGTAGGCAGAGTGATGCTTCTATTTTAACCCTCCTAAGAAAGTAGATTGCCCCAGTTTAGGAATTTCTGAGCATCTCAGAAGGTCCTCCTATGAAAAAACCAAATAATCCATAAAGCTTCAGGTTCAAAACAGATGAAAGGACAGGTCTTGTGTTCCTTATTTGTAAGAAGGAATGGGAAAAATTGGGCAAAACCAGTTTTGGACAGCTTTTTCTCACATATTTCTCTCTTTTAGCCTCAACTCCAAAGGACATAATGTGAGCCTTAGATTTTATTCAGGCTTCCCAGGGTAAGATTGTCTTGTTTCCAAGTGAGAACCCTCCCTGAGTACGAAACAAAAACTTTTGGGTGTTTTGCTTTGTCCAAGAGAAGCTATGGGAATGAAATGAGGCCAAGCAGCAGCCTTAGGGAGCCTGACTGCAAGGGGGTTTGTGAAACCAGCCCAGATATTGCTGTTAGCTCTGTAAATCTCCATTATACAACCCTTGAACCCTGTTTTAATTTTTGATGATGTGTTTCTGGCCTCCACAAAGCAGCTGCTCACTATTTGTGTTTCTCCTGTGCCTGGGGACTGCTAACATGGATTGGGCATCACAGCTATTAAGCCAGGTGCTATGAAATATGTAAAGCTATTTTCCAAAGAGAATTGCTTCCATCATCTCTTTTTTTTTTTTTTTTTTTTTTTTTTTTAAACAACTGTTAAAATTCTTCCTGTAGCCATCTCAGCTCACTCTGGAAATGCATTTCTCAAGCTGATGCTTGAGACAGCTTTAAAGGATGCCAGCAGCCAGCAGAGGAGCACAAAGAACACTGGACAGAGGTCACAGGATTGAAGATTTTACTTTTTCTTCTATTAGTATAAATGTGGAGTAATCTTAATGCCCATTGTGCATGCACTGGTGTATACATTATTTCAGCTTCTAATGCTTTGCTTTACTCCCCTCTCCTTGGACAGCAACACTGCTAATGAGAATATTCTGACTTTACAACACTGCAAAAACCAGGACCGTGCCTAAATTCAACTTTTTTATTTCACTATTTTTTTGCTACTCTGTGTGTATAAAGAAGCTATACCTATATAAATACATAGGAAAGCTTCCCAATATAAATGTATACCAAAAAATAACCTTGATAAAAACAGGCTGGCTTTCTGAGGAACCACTGATAAAGAAGATACATATAAATGATGCAATGGCTAAAACACATGGCTGAGTGCATGTGGCTTTTCAAACCAGTTATTAGAAATGAAGCCTTTGTAAACACCTGCTTGGCTGCTTGAGGAGCATTTCATAAAGAGTCTGATGAAACAAGTTCAGATGAAACTGGAAGGGCTGCACAGGCAGCACAAGCCAGTTCCACTGAGAAAGGAGAATCTTCAGCCAGAAGGCTACTGGATGAATCACTGTTCACATTTTTATGCTCAGAATTCCAATTAATTTTGCTCTTTATGGACAAAATACTTGTTTTTAAAATGGATAAAAGTAAGAATATTCAGCTGATGCCTAAGTGTCATGAGCATGGCAAACCCCAGGGGACAGACTTCAGCTCATTCAGCTCTTCAGCATTTCATCATCCTAAGACCTTCCAAAACTACCTGTAAAGTTTTACACTGCCAAACTTACATAGTGGTGACTTTTATTTTCCCAATTCAGCTCTGAAAAGTTCTCACTAATCTAAATTTCTCCTCTTTCTTTCTCTTTGGTTTTTTGTTTTTTTTTTTTTTTTAATCTGCCTAATCACATACTTTTTAAAAAATCTGCCTCATCATGTACATGTGGCAGCTGTGCAGTGTGTAAACTCATGGCTTTATTTCTGATTTTTACACAGGCCTGTCAAGACAAATCTGCTCAGGAAGGCACTGATTTGCCACTGGTATCTCAGAGTATGCCCTTGGCTTTGGAGTCATTACAGTGAGAAAAGATTCCTTTTTCCATTATAAATATGAAAAAACTCTCTTGGCTTGGTTGGATTATAAGGAGTACTGGGCAGAAATATCCTACAACATCTTCAGAAACATTTACATTCTCTTGATAGCACAACTATTGATTTCTTAATCCTGTTAGCAAGAGGTTAGTGGCACAAAAGGCACAGCCTGTGGAAATGTTTTGTTTCACAAGTCACCAAAGATGTTCAGTTGGTGTAAAATTATGTGTGGACGGTACAGGAACATTTCAGTTCTACTCAAAGTATGTAATGCTAAAGCACAGCACTTTATTCGTAGATAACAATAAGATTTTTCTGGGTTGTGTCCTGGTATTTCATTATTCACTTGAAAAATGCATTGAAATAAATGCAATAATCTGTATAAGGGAGGAAAAAAGGTGGTTTTGGCCCTATATACATGACTATCAGCATTATTACTTCTGCAAATCAAAACAGTTTATATTTAATGTTAATATTAATAGTTTATATTAATGCTGGACCCACCCTTTCAAAATCTACCCAGAGGACTTGCTCTCCAAAGAGATATTACTGGTGGTGCCACATGTGTGTGGGAACCACAGGCAAAATAAAAGACAATATGAATGTATTTTTCAGAAATTTCAAGAGCACACAGACATTGCTGCCCTGACCACCAAAATCTGCTCATTCTTTTCATTCCCTAGTAAACAAATTGCCATTTTCAGAAGCGCTGACACTTCAGCAACATCCATTGTTCAGAAATCATAGGTGTTCAGAAGAATATTTATCAGTCATTTCCCAAATCCAAGGCCAAATCCCACAAGCACAGGAAGAGTTGTGGCATGAGTCACACATGCAAATTCAAACCAGCTCCATTGTCCAACTCATTATTTTTCACAGCAGGAACCAAGTGCATTTTGACAGGTACAAACATCCACCTCACCCAGGTGAGGGGAAGATGAGGCCCATCAGAGAAATGCTGCCTCACAAAAGAGTGACTCCATTCCAAAGGAACACATCTCTCCTGATGGAATAATAATTTCCTTGCAAAACTTACTTACAGAAGTCAGTCTCCTAATGCTGAACTGAAAGAAACAGTTTCTGCAGGATGTAAATTAACTTGGAACCCTCTGCAAGTGTTTGGACTGTGAAAGGAAGAAAGGAAGGGAGATGAAACAAGAGAGGAGCAGCCCTGACTCCTGCAGTGAAGCACAAACACTGTTCCAGTAAAGCTCCACACTCTGAATTTCTGTGCCAGTCCATGAAGCTGCTCAGTGCTTCACAGGAATGTTTGTGACAGCCTGGGAGCCACAAGGCAGCTCCCAACCCTCAGCACTGAGAGCCTGCCAGAATGTGCTCACAGCACAGATAAAATGACAGCCTTTATCCTACAAGGGATGATAACCCCATCCATCCCGTGCTCCTGCTGTGGGATGCCTGGTGCTGTGTGTCATTCTTGGCTCCTGCTCCCCCTGTGTGAGGTTCCATCCTTCCTCACCCCATTCCAGCAGGTGTGATCCTACAGCTGCATCCCAGCTCCAGCCCAGCTCCAGCTCAGCTGCCTCCCCTGCCAGCTGTCACACCAGCACTTGGAACACTTTGAGGGTGACAACTGCTCTGATGGACCTCACATTTATCCATGGAGGAGATTTCCATGGAGAAGCTGCAAAACCATCTTGGTAGATTTTATAATCTACCCACTACACTGTAAGTAGTCAATACTGAGAGGAATGACAGACTTGTCTTTACAAACTGTGGGGCTGCTGGTAGACAGAACTAGCACTGAGAGAGAAAAGAAACAATGGGAAGGATTCCACTGATTGATGAATGGAAAGGATATTTGCCTTTACAAACTGTGGGTTTGCTGATAAATGAAATTGGATGTTGGAAGATGAAAGGAACAATGGGTAAAAACTCTAAAAATTCCATGAGAATTTAAAATTAAAAAGGAGGGTTATACATTAGAGGGGATCAGGTGTTCTGGGCAGTCTGTACCTCTCAAGTACCTCAGCCAATGGGGAAAGAGAGAAGGGAAATGGGGCTGGGAAACTGGGATAAAAATGAGGCTGTGTCCTCCAAAAATTGGAGAGACCCCAGGGGAATGCCCCATGGCCTCTCCCTTTATTCAAATAAAGTAAAAGGACTCCTCTGCCTCCTTTTTGGATATAAACCTCTGATGTTTGTAGATTAATTTTCCTGACAATACTTCATCATCATCATCATAATCTGCTTGTAAAATAGGTAAATACTGTCATTTGCACCTTCCATAATCCAGCCTAAAACACTTCAGTGCCTTTAGTTACCAACTGGGCACCTCTGGAAAAGCTGGACTGAGCCTGGGACAGAAAATTCCCTCTGAGGTAGAGCTGACAGCTCTCTTCACCTCCAGGTCTCTGGCTGGAAAACACTTCCAAGTTTATAATCTCAGGCCAGGGTAGGTACCAAATAAACACTCTGATGTTTGCCATGCTTGTTCCATCTATCTTGGTGTAGGAAAAGCTGGGTCAAATTAAATGTAAAATGCACTTTTCCAAATTACACACCAGATAAACAAGGGAAACTCCCACTTGCATCAAAAGCAGTTATGCTCACCCAAGCAAAGCTGTAATTTGGCTCTTCTGTTCCCAGATACTCATTTCTTAAGTAGCATCTTTCTAGAGAAAAATATTGGTTTGGAAAGCTGACAAAATAATAAAAATGCGAGGGGAACTCACAGACAACATCCAACATATTTGAAAATATTAATTTCTCTCTAGTTCACAATCAGGCAGCTTATTTACATAAAAAGTATAAACCAAGCAATGGATAAATGCAGGTTAAACAACAACAACAACAAAAAAGACTGCAGAATAAAACCCAATTTAAACCATACAGAACATTGCTAACCATTTGAAAATCATATAAAATAGAACTGCATGATGAATCACCACAAAATTCCCATTTAGAAGAATGGACTTTCTCCCTATCTTCCCATGATACTCTGACTCTTTACCTCTGGAAGTGCTTTATTGAATTCTATAAACTATTTCCTTGGCAGAAAACTCTGTGAATGAATCACCAATGATACAGAAAAGGGAAAAGACAATTTCAACATGTTCAAAATACCAGAATGAACAGACCTGCAGCTGCTCAGGGAGAATACATGCAGACAGAGGAGGGCTGCTGGTTCCACAGCACTCTGGTGCTTTGCATGTGCAGTCTGGTGTCACCAGTCTGTCCCAAAGGAGGACAGAGCAGCCTTGGTGACACTGGGACATATTTCTGAGACATTCCTTGAATCAGGAGCTCTGTGGGATATTGTGCCTTACAATTAACATGGAGGAACAGTAATGGACTGACCAAAGAAGTGCAGTGAATGGAAACTGCAAAACCACAAACCCAAGTGCTACACTGACCAAAATTCTTTTTTTTTTTAAAAGGAATTTATTCTAGGATGCAAGTTTTCAAGGGAGTGGGACACATGCAGGGGACAAAGGCTTGCTTTTCATCGATGACCTTGAATGTTCCTGCTGGTTACCCCTGGCAACAGCCAGAGAACAGCTGGGTTTCAATAAAAGAAAAATGCAAGGGAGAGCAAGGACCAGTGCTGGCAGTGAGTTTAATTATCCACTTTCATGTTTGTATTAGCAAGTGGTTTGTGGAGTGCTGGGCTTTTTTGGTGTTCAATCCATGGGGATGGTAACACCCTGTGCTGTTGCTGCTCCTTATGCAGGGCTGAGTGAGTGTTTTTTTTAGGAGCAGGAGGCTCTGGCAGTCCCTGCCCTGGGTGGGGCAGCTGCCTCTCTCCTGGCCCCAACCCTTGCTGCCTTCTCCTCTCCAGAAGTCTGCTGAGCCCACCATGCCATGGATCTGCCTTCCCTCAGCACCAGGGTATGGTGTCAGCCATCAGAACAGAGTAAAACATCCTGCATTTCAGGGAAATAATCAGGAATATTTATCAGGAAACCCAGGCAGGGATTGATAGCTGGTTTGGTAAGCAGGTATTGTGCTTTCCTTTCTTGCCCTCAAGAAATAGTCAAATTAATGATCCTATTTCCCAGAAACTCTATTAATTTTACTGGTGAATCCTAATACAGCAATCACTGCCAAGAATTTATTTTGGTGTTTGATGTGTGGTGAAGCTAGTGTAATTTAAAATTATAACATTGTAAGATATGTGGTGACATACGATTGATTTATAATGGCAATTTAAATGAATCACATGTTCAATCACCTGGAAAGATTAGTTATGGCCAGTCAAAAATAAAGAGATGAGACTGAAAACAACAGGAGTGTGGGTTGGAGGCAGCTGAGCTTCCCCATATGGTTGTCACTGCTAATCCAGCCTGGAATGCCTTTAAATCACTGTGCTTCTTGGGTGAATACATTTTTCTTGGATATGAACACAATAACATCGAAAGAAGGTGTTCAAATGATCCATAAAAAAATCTACTCAATAAAATCACCAATTCTCCATAGCTACCAGCCCACAAGAATCTTGGTGATCTGCAATCTCCAAACCAATAAGCTTTAAGGAAATCTGGAATTGTTTCTCCTAAACAATTCAGTCATGTGATTGAAAGGAAACAGGTGTAAGATGCAAGAGTCGGGGAGGAGATTGTACTTTGGGGTTTTGTTTGATCTGAAAAGCCAACCATCTCATCTGCTGCATTCATTCTCCTTTAGGAAACATTAATCTGCACAGATGGTGAGACCCAGTAAATCTCTGCTACCAGCTGCAGAGTGGAATTTTTAATGAAATGGGAGTTTAAAGGTTTTCACAGAAAGCACTAGAATCACTCCCATTATTTCCTGTGATGCCCAAATTACTTTGACTGTTATTTGACAACTCCTATGCTGTAAATACGACCTCCACGTTGGTTCAGCCACTGCCAAAACACCAGTTCAAAATGGCTTTGTTTGCCAAAGCCAAACACTGAAATCTTTCCAGACAAAGAGAAATAGGTTATCCACTTATAACCTGTTATTTGGACACTTTCTTTTACCTTTCTCTGAGATTTAAAACAGCCTTTCCATGTTTGTAAACTGAAGTGAAGCCAGAGGACAAAACATAAAATAGGATTTGTAAAGAAAGGTGACACTTAAAAGCCACACAGTCACCACCATCAGTTTTTCATCCTTGTGATGTAAAGATTTCGGCTGAAGAATGTATGCCAGCAGTTAGATTTTTGGATAAAAAAAAATCACAACAAAACACAGAAACACGCAGAAGAAGTACTCCAGTACTTCTTTTTAAAGGACATCAGAATTACAGTGCAATTAATCAGATTCACTGAGCAGGACTTTACACACATGTACAGGACAGGTGTTTCTCTTCCTAATGAAAGAAGATGGATTTGCCTTTCTGATGTTTTTTTCTCTGCAACTCTGCCATTAAACAAGTTTTGCTTCAGGGGTTGCAGGACTATGACCTAGTATAGGAATATATTTAAGACAGAGTTTTGCATTTGTATTGGAATCCTAAAGTGTATGTATGGGAGCAACCAAAAATGTAAATTTAGTGTAAATTTAGAGAAAGTTCTGACTGAGCCATAATCCCAATCAGAAACAGAATGGGAAATTCACAAATATGAAAGCAGTAGGAAGTTTACTGCTAGAAGGGCCAAATCCTGTGATAATCCCCAGGTTAAACAAAACTCTCTTCATTGGCTTTTGCTGCATTGTGATGCAGGAGCAAGGAGAACAGAAAACAAAACAGATAAAAGAAAAGAAATCTTAAAATATACCCAGACTTACTTTGCTATTTGCTATTTTTTCTATAAATACTTTAAACACTTTTTTTAAAATAATTGATATCAAGGCCCCATTTCTAATTAGTTCATTAAGACCTTCTAACTAATCAGTACAGCAGAGTTGTAAATTGTTTCAAACTGAGGAGGGATAATGCAGAGTGTTTGTGGGAGCAGAGGTTCAGGCTCTGCTTCTGCTTCACCACCACAGTTACCTCAGATATTGCAGGAAAACCAATATTTTAGGAATAAAAACTTATCTTGCTTTCCAGTGTCACAAAATGAGCAAATTCAAACGGGGTGAGAGTCAATATTGTTCATGTGACTTCAGTGGGGATGAAACCTGGCAGTCCAGATAGAAAAAAAAAAAAAAAGGACCAGGAGGTGCTTTGGAAATTAGGCAAATTCAGGGCTAAATTCTGAAGTCTTAGCTGCATTAGAATGAAAACAACTGTATTTTACAGCACTGCAAATATGATGATATAAGTGAGTAAAGATTTTACCCCTGGGGACTTGTGTTTTACCTGCCTTTGTCTACCAGTTAATCTGGTCAGAACCAAAAGGCCAGAAGGTCATAAAATAACCCAAGGACAAGGTAAATAGTTTTGAAAAGAATCAAATAAATGATTTGTGTTATGTGTGTGCAGCCTCCATGGCAAGGGTGCCATCAAAGTGTTGGGTCAAATCAAATCAATCAGTTAAAGTACTATAAAATATGAATGCAGAGGGAATAGATGAGATCTTGAGGTGAATAATAAAATAGCCCATAAAGTACCTGAAATAAATCAATCTTCCTTTCATGTAGCAAATAGAAAATGCAGTATATTTCATATTAACTCTCGATGAAAAGAAAATCTATTCAGATAAAGATACAATATTGGAAGTCTATTTAATCCAGTGGAGGACAACACTGCCCTAAGAGATAATTTACTTCACAGAAGTTTAAGAGTCAGAGTTCTAGAACTAATTCAGTCCTTGAGATGCAAATACACACTTGAAGTGATTTTGAAAGGCAAAGACATATTCTGGCACTAAGTTCTGTTGATGAAAATGGGATTCAGAACATCTGTTAATCTTCATTAGGTATGGAACTGTGTTGAAAATACAGTCCCTTGCAAAGAGAGTCTTGCAAAGTTTCCTCTGAAAATTCTGTAATGGGAATGGCTGTATGTTTCAGATTTAGAAAGAAAAAAGATGAATAGCTTTGTTTCTCTTCAGTTAGTCTTTACTGTGACATTTCTCTCTATAGTGCAGAAAACAAGAGAATGTATGTTTTTAATTGCAATGAGTGACAAACATTTTGATGGAAAGTACAACAGGGGCAAAAAGCCTCACTGAATCTATTTCAACCCAAAAATTCCCACTAAAAGCATCTGGCTTTACTGCATGCTCATCAGGAAAACATTCTTTTAGTTATATATAATCTACAGGTGAAATTAGTGATTGAAAAATGTAACATATATGGCAAAAAAAAAAAAAAAAGATAAAATCTATTTACAAAACCAGTCTTGCTTAATTCAAAATTATTGAAAATTTAGAAGAATAAACATCTTATTTTATTTCTATCAATCTGTTCTCTGTATTACTCTGACTATATTTGAAGGTACAAATAAATATCAAAAGGTACCTAAGGATGGTGTTTACTTCATATTCATTGCAGAGCCCAAAAAGAGAAGAGTAAATGCAGAACAAAGTTTGAGGATTAACCTTTGTGAGAAACAATCCAAATCACTCTCTGAGAACTTCTTCCCCAACCTGAAACGGGAGCAGCTCATATTCCTTTCAGAGAAAAATGAGGATCCTAAAATATGTTTTCCATCATTAGCTGTGACTCCCATTCTGAGAGCTGAAGTCCTTGGCATGTTTTTAAGTGGCACCTGGGAATTTTCCACCTTCCCAGGCAGCAGAGCTGTACTGGTCCCGGTGCAGGATGTGACATCTCTGCACCCCTGGGAAGGCACAGCACGGCCCACGATGAGCAGAGCAGTTTCCCTGGATGTATCCCAGCAACTGCAGATGCAGCAGCATTTTCCTGGGTGTTTTTTTCCTTATCACACCAGTGCCTGCTCTGGTTTGCCTTCCCAAGGGTCAGCACAAGCCCTGCCCACATCTGCAGACAGTTCTTGCATTTTCCCAGAGCTGCTGTGGCAGGAATGCCCTGGCTGCCTCTCCATGAGGGTAAGGAATGTCCCTGTCCCTGTTGAGCCATGATTTCAGTGGTTCAGGATTTGCCCTAGATAAACTTAACAGGGCACAATGGATAAAGACATTCAAGGATAAATTTGCGTTTCAGTAATGCTGGTGCAAATCCAGAATTATGCTGGATTTGTGTTTATCTGAGACAAGGATGTAATGTACACAGGGCTTTTATAATGCTGCTGTGGTGGTTTTCCATGTATAAATTAGTAAACACTAGTTTCCCGAAAACGTTGCTCTTGTAGAAATTATTAAAGGACAAGATGAAAGAAAAGAAAGAAACCTCAGCCAATTCCTAACTGGGATTACTGACTAGATTTTTTTTCTGATCACTTTATCTATTAATTCTGTTTCACAGCCTACAGATTCAGCCTCAGCCAGTTACCGAACTTCGATTATTCCTTTCATATTTTGCTTTCACAGAAGATACTACCTCAAGGTCTAATTTATAAATGAGAAAGACTGTGCTACAATTCTCAGCAGTAAACAGCAAAAATGTTGTCTTTGTGAACCACTGCAATATATTAAATATTCTTTCATTAGGCTGTAAGTTTCCTTCCACTGACAGTGAGTCTGTGCAAAGCTACCATTAAGCAATGCTGCTAGGAGATATAAATGTTGTGGTTAGTTGTGAAAAACGCCATTCATTTGTGTTTAAAATTTTAAAAGTTTAATAGTGAAAAAATTTAAGGTAATATAAATTTGGACAATCAAGGTTAGGACAATAAAAGAGACAATAAAAAGCAAAGAATTACGGACGTCCCGGTGCTTCTCTCTCAGGAAAAGCACACAGCACTCACAAAGGACTGACTTAAAAATAATAGCTTGTTGCATATTCATATTTCTTCATACATGATTCAAACATTCCTCTCAAACAAAAGGTGTCTTCTGTTTAATCTCTGTTCCTCATCTCATCGTGTAAATCAATTTCTTGGCTCCTAAGGGTCTATAAGGAGGCAATAATTATTTTCTTGGGATTTTTGTGTCTTCTTGTTGCTATCTTTGTGCAAAGAATTTCTTGGTTATCTTAGCTGTTCCTTGAGCTAGTTACAAAAGTATTTTACATCACATAGTTCCTATTATGCCTTAACAAACAAAAAAAACCCCTACCTTAAAAAGATTAATACAGTACTACAAAAATTAATACAACATAACTTTCCAACATAACACATGTAGTATTCATTCTAACATCTGCGAAGAGCCAATCACACAATATGCATTTTTCACATTAGTGCTATTTTTAGCTATAGCTGCAAAGGTATAAATATTGAGCTTTGTAATCAATAAATCAGCTTTATGCATGCAAACCATGGAGTCCTCATCTCTATCAATCACTGTCAGACATCCATAGAAAATTACACTCTTCTGTGAGGGTTGCTGGCACATTACATATTTATCTGCCATGCAGTTTGTGTCAGCAGGTTAACTCAAGTCTGACTTGCACAAATAGCCATGGGGGTATCTACTATTATAATTTCCAGTAAATTTGGGCTGGAAAATAGTAAATGCAGTTTTATTCACCGCATTTGATAGGAAGACCCACAAAATTCCGCACAAATTTATCAAATGTCACTCCATTGGAATAAAAAGTCTCATCCTGTTTTAAAGAAAATACTCTTGAAGATCACACAGTTTAGTAAATTATAACTGCTAAAAAAAGGCTGTTTGGTTTTAGATAGCTCATCATTATCAAAGCAGTGCTATTTGTGGAACAGAGATTCCATGTTGCTCCAAATATTGTGACTCATAATACTTGTCCTCTAACCTCTTCCTTGAAGTGGCTGAATGTTCCAGCCTCAGGCTCTTGTTAGGAAAACTCTGTGAAGTGCTGGGGAAAGTGGAGGCAACAACGCCACTGAATAGGAAAAAAACCTAACCAAAACAAAATAAAAATCAAACAAACAACAAATTCAACGATGAAACGGACAATGGAAGTAGTAGCAAGAAGGGAAAAATAATCTGGGAATAAAGGGGGATTCCTGTGGGGTTGGAGAGGAGG
Source organism: Dicaeum eximium (assembly GCA_013396995.1). Classification (NCBI taxonomy): domain Eukaryota; kingdom Metazoa; phylum Chordata; class Aves; order Passeriformes; family Dicaeidae; genus Dicaeum; species Dicaeum eximium. The sequence goes on from VWZP01002787.1 coordinate 284,568, forward strand.
AAGGGACAGTCATCCAGAACCTCCACAGTGATTTGAAAAAAGACATTTTGCTGCTTTTATCCCAAGCAATTACTCAAGAACCATCTCCTGCTAAACCATATGTGAGACAAAGAAAAGCATGCAAAGCATTAAAAATGAGAAGCAAAGACCTATTTGGTGGACAAAACCTCCCAGCCCTTGCAAGACAAGGCAGCAGCTTTTACTTAATGTTGCGGCTTGTTGAACACAGCTGACGTGTTGCTGTGCTTACAATAAACAGCTTTTGGCTTTTTCAAATGCCTCAGCTTTGCTTCAGTGTGTTTAATCACCTGCAAAAGCTGTTTATTGCCTTGTATACTTCTCTCATCATGACCATTATCCTTTAAGTACGAGGTTTTATGGTGAGTCTAAGCAGGGCAGGGAACAAGGCACCATCAGAGCTGTGGGCAAGCACAGATGAAATAAATCCATGTGAGGACTACAGGCCATGAAAGTGGAGAGATAAGCTACAATAATGCAGTGCAATGATTTCACAGGCACTCTGCTGATTGTTTAAAATGCACCCTGGTTTGCTGAGAGCCACTCAACAACCCCACCTGCAACTGCCAAAGGAAGATGTATGCATTCCAAGAAAATTATTAGGGACCATGAGAGACAAAGCCAGAAAGGCTCATAAAGGGCATTTGTGTGTGTTTTACTTCAAAAGGCTTCAGCTAAGGTGCTTTAAAACAGCTGCAAACATAAAAGAGCAAAACACTGAGAAAGTATTTAAATGAGAAAATGTGATATTGCAGAGAGCACTTCCTTTGGCAACAGAGAAGTGCTACCTGCACTTGCAAGGAACTTTTTCTAAACAGATACCAAGACCAGGAGAAGACATTCAAGGCTTTATAGGATAAAAGAGTAGCTTTACTTCCTGCAACAGGCAGAGACAGAAAGATGGTGCATTCAATGCAAAATTCAAAGTTATTTTGCAAGAATTTTTGCTTTGGTCAATACAGCACAATATCAAGGTATGCAGGAGCTGGGTTCGAGGACAGAGACTCAAAGTGGAGTCCAGCATAACATCAAACACAGCAGTGACAGACACACCTCACTACTGCACAAAAACTCCAGTCTCACCAGAATTCCTGATTTGTGTGTAACCCTGTAGCCCAGAGAAGATGGAGAAGAAAGGCTTACTGGAAAATAGAAAAAATAAAGCAATCCATAGCTTCATCCAGCTCAGCCTCTCATGGATTTTGTGTTAAAAAGGAAAAGGAGGGTGTCCCTGGCACACAGTCTGTGTTCAGATAATTCTCACTGGGCAGTTCTTGTGGAAGTGCCCAATCAATGCACACACAATCAAGATGCTGAATTTTTGTTAATGAAAAGCCCTAAGCAGCCACAAGTCCTTTGCCTGCTCAAAGACTGTGTCCTGAAGCCATCAAGAAGCCCAGTGACAACTCAATTTTATTCAACTAACTGCGACTGCAATGTACCCACAAGACTCAACCTTGGGTATGTATTACCACTAAGTGACAATTTTCAGTCCCAACTGGCCTCCCTTAGATGAGAAAGTTTCTCCTGCACTTTTAGATCCATGAGCAGTGGATTTTAATCCATGAAAAGCAACCAGTGAGTGCTCAGCCAACCCAGACCTTCTGGGTAGCTACAACTGCCTCACTTGTCCTTGGAGGAGCACTAGTAGTGTCGTATTTGTTCCTAAATCTTGCTGGAGAATGAATTAAATTTACTACTTAACCAAGCATGAGATTATGTTTTCAATAATAATTCAATAAAAACCGCATAAGCTGGGAAGAATTACATATCTCATTGAAGAATCCAGTATCACCAAATGTGTCCATCTGAGTCATTAAATAGCATTTGATTGCCCATCTACAGTGCACCAGGACAGAAAGCTGAGAGCCCACTCAGCTTAAATGAGCCAACAGAGGGTGCAGGTAGCAAAGCCTATTGATTGGGCTTAAAATACCATAAAAAGCTGAAGAAATGTAACTTCCATTTTGCAAAAAATTGGAAAATGCATCTTTTTAATGCTTTGTGGACTCCTGCTACCATGGCACATCCTGAGATGAGAACTATCCGTCTCATTCTGGAATTGCTGTTCCAATTCCCTCCTTGTTTGCAGCCAGTTTCTGTCTGCTCTAACTCTACAGCAGCATCATTCTTTTTCATAGCATTTGATGTGCAGAGCTCCCCTCTCTATCTGTCTTCTCATGCTATTAAAAAATGATTGCAGTCAGCCTAACAGTAATATTTATAAAGTTTGTTGTAATAATTTGACATACTCAATATTTCATCCAGCACAGCTGGTTTATTCTCCCATTACATCCACCAGATGCTGTAATATTGTTCCTAATTTGTGTGTGGAGTGTTCAAAGGCTGCTGCTGCATGTTCCCAGACCAGCACAGCTCTCTATCTCCAGCAATCACCTCCACAGGAGCACCAAACCTTCTGAAGATAACAGATGGTATCTCCCAGAGGCAGGAAGAAAAGTTCAAGTTCTTCACTCCTCCCAGAAGTTCCTCTTTTTAGGAATCTCTTCAGTTTACTGCACATTCCTTTGCTCATTATTAGTTATGCAGGGCACAGTGGGGCATTAAAAAGAATACCAACATTATTAGACAAAGGATTTGGGATGTTAAAACAATATGTGGTTTTATAGCTAAAGGGCTTCCAGGAAAAGACAAGTCTAAGTGGAGGAGAGGATACAAACAAAATCCATTAGTTAAAATAATACATAATCCTTTAAATGACATAATCAGAGAGCGCAGAACCAGCTGAGAAAAGATACTGCAAAATACCTCATTATTAACAGCATTATCAGACATCTGGGAATGAAGCAGGTTTTCACTCAAAGCATGATGGAGATGCAAGTGAAACACTTCCTGACTCGTGAAGATTTCTGGGTTCTGACCCAGTACCTTTGTTGAGGGTTAGGATTTTTCCTTGCTTCTTTCTCTCATGGAATTTTTGTCCCATCTGTTGCTAACAGGCAATAACAACAGGTACTTTAAAGAGGGAAAAGATGTAGCCAAGGGGAGAGGGAGGAGCGCAGCTGAGTGCACTGTCACAGCAGAGGGGAAGGGCAGACACAAGGTGAGATTTTGGCCAGGAGGTGAAGGACTGGGCTCAGCTCCTCTTGCTCTCAACATTGGAGGAGGATGGTCAAGCTGTTGCTTACTGCAGGGAAAATTCACTGCTGCTGCTGAAGCCCTTCCTTATATTCCAAAATGTGTTTCTGATTTTATATTTTTGGCTTATTCTGTAGGGATGAGGGGTAACTATCAGCAGTCCAGGCAGCCATACACACACACACCATGAAAGTCACTGAGAATGAAGGATTTGTCCTTTCATGAGGATATTATGCCTTCACTTGCAGAGGTGAGCATTCATAATGAAAATGGTTTCAGACTTCTCCCTGCTAAATAATTCCTCCTCTTTCCATGCACTGTTTTGGGATAGTAGGAAAAGGAGGTGATGAAGCAGCTGGACATATATAAACATCTTGGCGATATTTGCAGTGATATTCTAAGGGGAACTGAGCAAACCTTCAACTTCAAACAGCTTTTAAAGAACATGACATTTGGAAAAATACCAGTCCATCCACATATCCTGCTGTTTGGGCAGAGGTTCCCCCCAAGCCATGGACACGATGGCCTCTGTGGCTGGCTGAGCTCCACAGCAGCTGTGCAGTGCCAGCTCAGACATCCTGTTTTCACAGCTTAACTAATTCCTCTCCTGGCTTTTTGAGCTGGCTTTGTGAGCAGATTCCCTTGTGCCCCTTTGGCCTGTGAGCCTTGACCCCTGAGCTGGGAGGATTTTGGCTGTGCCCTTGCTCAGGGTGAGTCCCACAGCCCGTACAGTGTCCTTGCACTGCAGTTTGCAGAGGCTCTGTGCTGCTTTGCCTCCCTGACTCACATTTATCACAACTGTAAGGGAACAGTAGATCAACAAGCAAATGCTGCAGGGTCTTCTAAAGCAAGAAGGAGAACTCCTTAGGGCGAGAGACTCCTTAAGATTTTTATCCAAGCAATGTTACGTTTTTACTAATTTATTAACTTCATTTTGCTTATGATGATGAGTCCTCAGTGCTCCCTGAAAGATATTGAAAATGATGAATTTCTGCTTGAGAAAGCAGCAGCCAAACACTGTTGTGATGATGTGATCAGTGGCAATCTGCAGGATATGCAATTTCTTCCTTTAATACACATCTACCTGTGAAATTCCCTGTTTATCACTTAACTCCTTAGCTCCTGTCTTCACAAACATCTACTAACAGCAAAGTCTGCAGGCTACCTCTGAAAAGAAACAGGATTTTTCTCCTGTTCAAAATTCCATTATGAGGGTGAATTAACAAGTTACTTTAACCTGCTGGTTCCACTGCAAGTTCACTCACTAACACATCTCAGAACATGCAGAACTGTAGAAACATTAGATAAACAATTATTTAAGCGGCAATACTACGTTTCATTTTTTATTCATTAAAGTTTTTGATGTTTGTGTCAGACTTCTGACTTTACAAAGTTACTCTACACCAAAAATCATTATTAAGACCTCTAAAAGTTTATCACAAGTCAGTTTACAGATGAAATTCATGTCTTACTGCTATCCATTCCTCCTGGACCGTTTCTAACAATTCATTTTTTATATTCCTGTGGTGCTGAAATATGGTTCATACCAGTATCTGTCCTTTTAGTAATCACCAAAGCAAAGCTTGGCAGTTGTCATATATTGCACTCTTGAGAAAAATGCTAGTAATACTCTGAATTGATTGAACAGCATGGAATCAGAACTAACTGGCAGAGAAACCATTTAACTCATTTCAATCCATAAATCTCTTTTCTCCTACCCTGTTTTCGTTTAGAAGCTGCTGAATGTAGCCATTATCTTGTGATGCATAGAATGAACCAATTATTTATATGGATATTAATTTAAATAATACATGATTGCATTCATTAATGCCCCACACGAGCAGGCAGATGTGTGGATCTTGCTGAGTAATTTCCATTTGTGCACAGTGAGCTATAGAATAACAGTCCTTGGCCAGCAGACATCAATTTATTTTATTTCCCCTGAGGTCAACATCAGGTATAATGTCCTTGCTTGCCTTAAAAATAGAGTGGTTTTAAACAGAACTTTTCCTGATTTAGGCAACAATTTCAGTCCTTGAGTGTCACCTAAAATGACTCATAAGACATAAGGTCACTGAAGTGGCAAGGTTTAATTACTTGGCAGGGATGCACTTGGTGTCTAAAGCAAATGCTGCTGCTCAATGTGTTTTTAGGAGAAAAAAAGAAAAAAAAAAAGTATTGCCAAGAACTGTAGCTGAATTTTAAAGAATTCTAGAAATGGGGCTTTTGAAATTAAGTCCACAGAGAACCAGGAGCCCAATGACAGATGGGCTACAGAAAGGCAAGGAACAAAAATTGGGGGACCAAAAATTGGGGGACCAAAGGCAGAGCTCCTGCAGAGGTGAGCTGTGGAAGGAATTCCAGCAAAGGACCAGGTCAATGGGAAATGGGGAAATGGATTGTTCATCCACCACAATCATCCATGACAGGCTGGAAATCCCTGCTTTGGAGATTGAAACCCAAGGTGCTTCCTGCCTAATGTAAGATATTCTTTTGTGCTGATTGCTTTGGGGTTTAAGTGAATCCAAGGCAAAAGGAGCAGAGAAAGTAAAAAGGTGCTGTGCCTTGTGACATGGAGGAGTGTGATTTGCAAATGAATGAGGGTTGGCATTGTTTATCAGAAAGGGCTGTTTATCTGAAATGGGCTGCTTGCTAAATTCATTAAAATGGATAACTAAGAGACAAAGCTGGGCCTGGGAGAACTGGAACCTGGGGAGTTTCCTCAAAAGCAGCATTTCTTCTTCTGCATGTAAACTCATTAAATATCTTGTGCTGAGATTCTGGATCTTGAAATCCAATTATCTGTATCAATGACACTCAAGACTTCAGGACCTGCAAAGCCACTTTCTCGGGAAATGGAGAATCACACATACAGAACACAACTCAGAATAACATCTGATGATGCTTGAATTGTAAATGTGTGACCTGATACTGCCCTGAAATCGTTGGGCAGCACAAAAAGCAATTTATCACTGCCCACTGCAACCTTATTGCAAAAAACTGGATCAAAGAGGTATAAATATTTGGCAAATAGCACTGCCATCCCTTTTACTCTTGAATGGAATGGGAAGAATTTTCTTCTCAGCCTCAGACCAGAAGTAAGCATGAAGTTGCCTGCTGTGGGACAGGCTTTTCTCCCCAAGTAGGCTGCAGGGTAGGAAAACAGTGACGTTGTCCTTCACACCCTCCTGTCAGATCATTTCTTCTCTTAAGGAGAAAGAAAAATATTGCTTTATTTCCAAGCAGTCTAAAGGGTTGTAGGAAAGTCTCAATCTGGTTTACTAAAAGGCTTTCACTACTAACACTGCAATAAAATAAACTATCTAAAGGAACTAGAAAGGGATGTGCTTAAATGGAAGCTTTAGATACAAATTTTGTAGTGGAACAGTTTTGGTCTGCCAAGGTGAGAAGGGAGAGCTAAAGAGGTAACTGGTTTACAGGAATTAAGCAATGCTCCCCACCAAAAATAAAGCCCAGGGGAAGTGAGTGGCAAGGAGTGAAAGCAGTAAGAGGAGGTATTAAATCAGTGATCACAGATTGGTCTTGGATTCTGTTCCTGAGGATGAGCCACTTCTGTTTCTCTAAGTTAATTTCCAAAGTGAAGCGAAGCAGATATGTTGCTTTCAAAATTAAATAAATATTTTTTTAAACTCAGATAAAACTGAACTTCTAAATTAGTAGCAAAAATAATTTGTTAAGAATTTGAAGTTACTGTTCCAAGAACAACTGAACTGAGTATTTCCTTCCATCTTGCTCTCTCTTAGAGCTTGAGTCTCCTCCCAGCCCCTTTTCCAAAAGAGGTTTATAATTGTGGCTGTGTGCAAGTAGCTGTCTCTCTTGTTCACTGTGCACGTAAGCTAGCTCATTATAACTTTGATTTGAAACCACATCAAATCCCTTTTTTATTTATCCATTATTTTTCTTAGGATCAGTTCCATAAAACCCTTTCATGTACAGCATAATCACAGTTAAGTCTAGTCCAAGAAATCCCCTGGCTGCCACAGCAATTGGTTCCCAGTGCTGAGAGCTGAAGTGCTCCAGCCCGTATGAAACACACCTCTATTTTTAACATGCAAAAAACATTACTGAGGAACTGAACACAAATACATTACCTGCCAAATCAAACCCTCAGTCAAGCCTTAACTACCAACAAAGAATTTTTATTAATACGTCAAAATCGCAATCTTTTTTCTCAAAGGAGAATTTTGATGTAACTTTTTTTGAAATCTCTCGAAGACAAATCACAGGAACAAATCCTGTTCTTGTAACACGTAGAAGGTCAGCAGCAGCAGCATTTGCAAGCATGGTAAGAAGCTCATCACAGCTGATAAAGCATCTCCCAGTCTGTCAGTGCCTCCAAATTTTATCAATAACCAGATCTTTGCTTCACTCTGACCTGGTACAAAAACCCAGCTGAATTCTTAGAACTGCTGAAGACATTGAATATTCTGAATCTCCTGCATTTGACTCTCTGACAACTTCCACATTCTTGAATTTCATGTTTTGTCATTCTGTAATTTATAAATAATGTGAAATGCGTAAGACTTTATGTATGTAGCAGAGTCATCAAAACGGTGAGTTCTGGTTTTCTATTTTTTTTTTTTTGTATCAAAACTACAAACACATTTCCATTTGAAAAGGAAAAGGTAAATATTACCCTGAAATTCAGGCCAGAGTTGGAAGAATTGCTGTCCTCCAGTAATAGCAATACCACCACTTCAGCATTTCTGCCATGAAGCCCAAATCAGTTCTGATGTATTTGCACATGTGCCACCAGAACCTCCGTGGGAAGTACAGAGCAAATTCCTAGAATGCCACGCTGTTTCCAGTGGACATCTCTTTTGTCATGACAACAAGGGAAGAGAAATAATTTCCAAAAACCCTTTGCTCTGTTATTGTAATTCACAGTGCCTTTTCACCTGCATTGGTGTGTAACACAGATTGGGTAAGAGACAACTGCCTGCATGGAACAAGCAATAAATACTTTAAAATGCCCTTTTAGGCACCCCAACATAAGAAAAGCAGCACAAACCCATTATAAACTAATGACTACTGCCAAGACTGCTAAAAGGTTCAAGATGTTTTATGTATAAAATAATTTTGGAATTGAAATATCAATCCTTCAGCTGGATAAAGAGAAATGATTAGTTCATTATTTGAGGAGTGTCTTTAAAACACACGACATTGTTATTCTGCCTCAGAGCTGACAGATAAAAATAAATGCCTTAGAAAAATAAAATATAGCTAATTTTTTTTTAAAATCTACTAACTCCATTTATTTCATACACCAGAACAGAGACCACCTACCTTTCTTCCCCCTGTGTTTAGGCGAAGAGGAGTTAGGAAGGGATCAAAAATCATATGGCTGGTTTCAATATTGACAGGTGACTGTCTTTTCCCAACAGAGCAAAGATTCCAAGCTGAGTTCACCAAACCCCAAAAGGAGGGCACTGCAAAACAAAAGAAAGTGCAAGTTTAAGGTAAAGACTGGAAAGACTGGGGCAGTACAAGCCAGGTAATTAAACTTGTCAGATTGTCTGCACACACACTTTGAAATTGAAAACAGGCAAATTCATCTTGCATTTGATATTTAAAACTTCATACAACAAGACCAAAGCCTGTGGTTTCATAAATTTTGTATCAGGAAAGAAGGTGGGTTAGTTCTTTTCCTAAGAAGGTGGGTTAGTTCTTTTCCTCTTAGATATAATCCCAGGTTCAATAATAAACAACTCTTTTGCTATTACAGAATATTTACTGAGCACTACCAGTGTGACTCACCAGGCCTTATGGTAACTTTGCATATATTCCATGTGTCCTTGCACTGAAACTCTTCCATTCTACTCAACTTCTAAAAAAATACTCAAAATATTTAGAAAAATTAATTAAAACCCACAGAAATGTTGTAAGAGGAACACACACTGTGACACTGGAGAACAGGACTGCTCTCTTGAGGTTCTACCTATTTCTGTTCTGCTCACCCAAATCTTTCTTTAGATACAGTTTGGATTTTAAAAAAAAAATCCTGTTGGAGAAGCCACACACTGATGGTGAGGAAAATAAGTTCCTTCTCTGGGCATCCAGTGGCTTGGAACAAGGAGGAAACCCTGACTGTGGATAAACTGAGTTACTTTCTGCATTTGACAAAAAAAGTGGTGCAACTACATGTTGCTGTGTATTAGGAACTGCAGCTGAGGGTCACACTGCATCTCATCTGCAATTTACAGACCTGGACTTCTCTTTGGGTCCTGACAACACTTCTGTAAATGAGTGGAGTGCAATTACAAGATACACAAAGGACACATTTAGATTTGTGCCTGCAACTTGGACCTTGTCAGAATTGCTCTGTAACTTTGTGTAGCAGCTGGAAATTTCACAATATTATTCTGAGATTTTTTTCGCTCTGGTTGTTTTTTTTTCTTTTTACATGTTGCTAAAAGTTTTCATAGCCTTTAAGCCCCAAATCATTCTTCTGATGCCTAAACCGTGTGTGACAAAGCCTCCAAGCCCAGGCTGGGGAAGGCTGTTCCTATGGGATGGCTGGAAGCTGGGGAATTTGGGAGGGTTCACTCGTTACTATGGAACACCTGACCTCCAACCCAGGTGTCAGGAAGTGATCTCCACCTCTGGACAGAAAAGAAGGAGTCGATGGACAGAACCTGGGGAGGGCTAAAGGGTTAAAAGGGCAGAACATCCCTTTTGAGGCCGAGCACGTGGTGGGGAATACCTTGCTCCCAGTACTGTTTCATTTTCTTTATTCAGTCTTCTGTTGCAATTTTTGATAAGGTTTTTTAATAAACCATTTTTAAAATTTAAAAAGTGAGGTTCCATTCTCACACTAAACAATGGTGCTCTGAAATTGAACAAAATAGGTGTAGTGTAATTAAAACCCAGCCATGTCACAGGTAGTTGTGCTTTTTCTGAAGAGAAATATCATAGCAGCTCATCTCAGCTTTTGTAAGAGAGAAAATCCCTTTTATGCAGAGGCCTAAAATAAATGTTCAGGTTGATTGAGAGAGCCTGGTTTCCTTTGATTAATCCCCCTGTTCTTTTATTGGTGTTATTTTAAAAAATGAATTAATGAAACTGTAGAGCTCTAGAATCAAGGGGGAAAATATTACATGGGGAATCTGTTGCTTCAATAGTTTCTAGTATTACTTTAAAAAACCACCAAATATTCTGGTCAGAAATATTCCTGGAATTGGTAAAAAATAAGCTTTTAGCAAGTTTTTAAAATAAATAAAAACCCCAGACAATGGTAAGTGCAATAAACCAAACACGTCAGCTCATTATCTTCAATTTGACAGCAAAACAATTTATGATGCAACTGGGATTGACCCAGAAAAGCTGCACTGGAAAAGAGCTGCTAGGAGGGGTTGTTTTATAACGTTATTTTTGTTTCTGACAGGAAACCCTGCATTCTGTGCCGTGCCTGGCACAGCAGCCTGGGACTTGAGGAAAGGGAGCTGCAGAGTTGTGGTGCCCTGCAAAGGTCACAGCTGTAATCAGAGTGTGAGTCCCAGATGAAATCTTTGGTTCCTCTCTAAACACCCCAGACTCGAGCTCCAGGACCTCTCCAGTCCTGCTGCTATTTCTGGGCACTCAGAGAGAAAAGTTCCTGTCCTAGGTCACAATATAAAGATGTATTCTATCACCATCTTCACCGGCTGCTGAAGCCAGGAGGGGCAGTGGTTTTCCTCCTTGCCTCCTTCCCTGGACTATCTCCTGTTAATGGGCCCATCAGTGCCTTTCTGCCTGGATATAATCTGGGGTTTGGGACAGAACAAGCTGCCCTTACCCACTGGTTTCCAGAACACAAGAGCTACCAGACCTTTTCTACAGGATCAATCTTCAACAAGACCATTTCATCTGGACTGCTACCCCCACCCTACCCAGCAGGGTGTCAGGTTCTATTCTGACTCTGTCAGTGGTTTTCTTTTCTACTATTGCATGTATTTTATTTTATTTTTTCTTATTAAATTGTATTTCTGACTTGGAGTCTCTCACTGGCTTTGCTTTCAAACCTGAACAGTTCCCCAGTGCTGCACTTGCCCCACTGATCAGAGTGATTCTACCTGTGCTTCAGCCCAAGGTTAATTAATATGACTGACTTAGGGCTGCACACTTGACTAGAGGATGGGAATATTAAGCAATATTAATGTCTGATTACATTTAATTAAAGTAATTAGTGCTGTTGCTTAGATGCCCAAAGTGATCTAAAAGTGTTCAGAACTGTAATAGAAAAATTTTAGAAGGTTCGTGTAGGGAGCCAAGGCCTAAATTAAACACATGTACTGAATTAACTGTTAAGTCTGAAGAAATCAGGTGTATTAATGTAGGAAAACACATAAAAATAGTCATCATTCTTTATTTTAGTTTAACTAGCAGACAAGGTTCTACTTGGGTTTAAGTCATTAATGGGACAGGATCTCCTTTCCCACAATTATGCTGTATTTCCGTAAAAATATACTCATGCATGGAATATGCTGCTTTTTTGTATGGGGACCTCTGAAGCATTTTAGACAGTTCCTGCACTGTACAGGAGCTACTGTGACTCTTTAGTTTGCATACAGGCCAAATACCAGCTCAAAATATCATTTAACAAGGCGCTCCAGCTCCTGGTTATTGTACTCAAAGCCTTAATATAGTGATTGTGTCATCTCTGCTTCCTCTATAAATCCCCCTAAACTTGCACTGCTTGGGAGCTGAGCTGTTGCAAACATATTACACAGAGATCTGTGTCTGATCAATGCCTTCAGCCTTCTCCTGACAGAAAATCCAGAGGTTATATCCTCTGTACGCTGGCACACTATGGACAACAGATTTTTGTGTGTGTGTGATATGGTGAGGTGGATTACTTACATTTTATACCTGTGCAGGAATCTCTGACTTCTTTGTTTAATCTGTATCTTATTGCAGCTGCTCTCTTTTCAATTTACTGGGAACAATTTATATTGATACAGATGAAGGTACTTCAGTATCAGCATGACACAAAAGGATGAGGGATTCTGATGGCTTTTACCAGACCTATGCATAACAGCAGTGAAACAAAAGCAGACAGAAAAATAATGCAAGGATTGAGCTATTCTGGTGATGAATGCCACGGATTTGCTGAAATAAATATGAGCCCTCCCTCTCCAGAGGAAAGCAATGAGGGAAAGGTGTCCCAGAAGGATGTCACTCCACAGGGACAGCAAACTTGCAGATGAGCAGAATGGTGTTGCCTGCAGGGAAGAGTTTGCATTTGTGCTGAGAGGAGGCAACAGTTTTCCCAGGATGGGAACAAGGGTGTACTGTGCATGACATCTGAATTGCCTGACTGTAATACAAAACCATGCTGGACCCAAAGGTCTGGGTCCTGGAAGGGCTGTGGACACGTTTCCAGTGTGAAATGGCTGGCTCTGAGCAAGGCAAGGACTCTGCTTTAGCAGCAACTGTAGAAGCAACACTTTTTGCATCCAAAAAAAATCTGTGGATTTGGTGCTTGGGGTCATGGCTTAATTGTGGATCTGGGGTGTTGGGTTAAGGGTTCTACAACCTCAGAGGTCTTTTCCAACCTTAGTGATCTGATGACTGTGTGAAAGGTGTCCCACTATAATGAACTCACATCTCTTCAGGAATGAAAAGCCTCGTGGAGTTGATTTTTGTGTAACCCAGTGAAGAACTCTATAGAAATGAAGAATCTTATTTAAATGGCCACCAGAATTAAGGTGTTCTGGGTTGTTCTGAGCCTTTGTTTAAACAGGGGAAAAAAGCCAGAAAACTTCAAATACAGGAAACAAATAGGGTGGCTGGAAGTAAGAGAGCATTTTCAAAAAATGCTGTCCAAATAAGAAAAACTGAAAAGGTGATAAACTCTGACCAGTTAAATAAAAATACTAAAATAAGACATGCCAGAAGAAGATATCAAAGAACAATTTTCTAAGGTCTTAAAAGCCACCAATAACTTTTTTAAGAGTTTGAGAAGCAAGGACACTGGCTGAGTGTGTAGGACCAGCTGGTGATCAGGTTGTAAGAGCAGCACAGGCAACATCATGTGGCAGTAAAGCTGTGTGAGTTCTTTTCCTTACTGCTCACAAAAAGGTGTCAAGGGATGTTCCTACACAGGAGCTTTTTTTATGAGGAATGAATCTGAGAAACTGTCTCAGAATCAAGCATCAGAAAAGTGACTTTTAGTATAAACAGATAAAATGAACAGATTCATTCAGGTCAGACAGAACTCTAGGATGAATACCAGAGTGATGTGAACTGCCAAAATACTTGCTTAAAATCTGCACCAGGCTTGGAGAGCCAAAAAGTGGAAATGTGATCCAATTTTTATAGTGTTTATTTTTACAGATGCTTGTTTTTTTCCCAAGGTATCTGCTACTGATCCCTGTCAATGAGATGAGGTGGAGTCTGAGCAGGACAGTCAGGTCATTTCTGTTTTACTGCACAAAGCCTGTAAATTCCTTTTTGAAGTTTGCTCAACTTCCAAGAGCACAGATTCTCTGAATTTAAGTTTCTCCAGAGTTCATGAATTTAAATGAAAGGTGCCAACTTATCCGTGCATCACATCTTTGTTTATATTTTTAAGCCTTAGCACTGGCCCTGGCAATGGCATTAAACACCATCAGATTGTATTTGTGCAGTGATTATTCTTGCCCTGTGTAATTACTGCTACCTCAGATAAAATCTCAAGCTAGTTTATTGAGGCTGGGAATTGGAACCACAGAGAGAATCAGTAATCTATGTACATCAATAAAGCAGTCCATTAATTATTTCCACCTACTCAGCTTGAAGAAAATTATCATACTAATGCCTCTGGATAACCACATGACCTGCTCTGCCTCTACATAAAAGCCAAAGGTAAAGTCATAAAGGCTTTGAGAGATAAATCAGAGACACCAAAGAAATGACAGAGTATAGAAAGGCATTCATCTCAGTAATTGGTCACAGAAATCTCCAGACTCCAGTAATATTAGACAGTATCACAATGGCTTCAAATCTGAGAACTGAAAGTGTTCTGATTTCTTTTTAGAAGTGTTGACACACAGCAAAGTGTTGACAGCTGAAACATATCCTTGAGAGTAATAGAGTATTGCCATTATTCAAGAGATAGTTAAAAAAAAATTCATCAATAAATCTTGAAACATAAAAATTTACAATTTTGAAGAACTCCAGCAGCATCATATTCTATACTGTTAATTCCATACTCAGAATTCCATACTGTCTGTTCAAATGTCATCTTCCTTCTGTATGAAGGATTCTCAATGAAAAGTTCAACCACTGCACTCGTTAAATGAGAGATACTAGAAAACAGGAAGGGGAAAATGAGGATTTAAGATTCTGGAATGATATTGTCTTTTAAAAAGTGGCAATTTTCTGCTATGCCCTTAATAAAGACATCATTCAATACCCTCTCCAATTTACCTTTTAAATTATAGCTGCTTATTTATGCCTAATTAAACATTTTCTTAAATTAAGAGTATTACCTGGGAAAAAGTATTTAGCAATCAAAATTAGTGACCTCTGGCCCTGCAAAGCTTTGCTTATTTTTATCTACACATTTGGGATACAAGTGTAGAACACAGTACCACTCCTTTTATTACAATGATTAAACCAGACTATTTCACTTCCATAAATTATGCTAATCTTGGGGTATAGAGTAGTAATATAACAGTATATAATTGCATTTTTCTCTGCCACCCTCTGGTGAGTTCACACATACTGAAGCTTTACAAACACTAATGCTTCTGAAAAATATAGGTCAGCTGCTTGTAAAGGTGTTTACAAATGCTTTTCATATTGACTTTTCTCTTTTCATTATTCCTATGGCAGAAGTAGGAAGGGGACCTATAGGGAGAGGTCCAAAACTATGCAGGTAAGAATCTTCCAGGGTCAGGGTTACTAAAGTTCTGAAAGGAGAATGTGTTTCTCTCTCATTCTAGTCAAAAAGATACTACAGTTTTGGGGGAATGGGTTTTTCCATGTAATGTGAGTGAAAGTCCTGCTGGTGAAAGATTTAGCACAACTATGGCAAAAAAAAAAAAAANAGATTAAAGAACAGTTTGGTTTTAAAGGTTAAAAAGCAACTGGGATGTTTAGTGGAGCTGACATCAATTGCTCATTAAAGGGTCAGCCTTGGGTAAGAGAAATCCTTCTTGGCAGATGAACTAAAAATGAGAAAGGGGAGGAAGGCAGCATCCTCTCCCTCTTTTCCATGCCCAGTCCCGTGGGCTGTGTCTGTGCCCTGCCTGCCTTTAGGTGGGACACTGGGCTGTGGGCATCACTAACGAGCTGCCATCAATTACTGGTAATTTCCAGCCAGGTCTGGTCAGTCCCTCAGCCATCAATCACCGCCAGGATCCAACAGATTTCCCTCAAACCAGGCACAGACACAACTGAGAGCATTTTCCTGGCACCCATTGTAATTTGTAGGGTGGAAAAAGGGGAGAGCTTGGCCTGGGGTTGAAACATAGACTGAAAGGGAAAAAGATGAAATGCCAAGAACAGCTGTGATGGTCGTTCTGGACTTGAAATGGGACTTTGCATTAAAATACAGGAAACCCAGATTCTGAGCTATTCTGTGATCTCTAATCTTTCCTCTTCATGTTCTTCATTTTTGGGGTTTTTTGTGGCTCATGCTGTAGAACTGGGGATTTTGGCTGTGCTGTTAAAATGAGTGACTGTTGTGAGACATGATGAGTGAGATCTAAAACTTTAAAGAAAACCCAGAAGAAAGGTGAAGAAAGCCTTAAATAGATGAAATTGAATAGAAAAAGTTGTTCAGAGAAAACTAATTTGGAACTTATTGTTTTAAGGGAAAAGACTGCTTATCCAGCAGATACCTTGAGCTCTATTCTGTAGATTCAGCTTTATTTTAATGTCTTTGGGATACTATCAATCCTCCTGCTGAAAAATACAAAGTAGGAACATTAAAAAATAACAAAGACAGCATATTTATTCCATCAAAACTACTTTTTCTAGGTATCCCAGTGCCTCACAGTGTACTGTTACTAAAATAAACATAACTCTCAGGCATTAAGTTGGAATTTAACTATTTATTGCCAAATGCAGTGCATGTCTGCTGGTGTGAGCATCTCCCTCTGGAACTGCAGGGCATTGGGGGATTCAGTTTGGAGAAGGCAGGTGTCAGGAGCACTCAGGAGGGATTAACCAGTCCCATTCTCCACGGCATTTTTGTGTGTATTTGCAAACCCTTGAGAATCACTCGTAGCTCTGCACTCTTTTGGCCTCCCACACGACTCCTGCAGTTAGTGACAGCAGGGAGGCAGAAATGTCCAGCCTCTGCTGACTTGCAAAGACAAGTGAGGAGCCACCACAGAGTTCAGCACTGAGTGCTGCAGTTTGTACCCATAATGACAGCTCAAGACAGGAACAGTGATGTTCTCTGCTCTGGTGTTTTCTGGAGTAATCAGATTTCTCTGACCCCATCCCACAGAGCTCTGGCTCTGCTTGGAGATGCTGCTTCTGCAGTCAGATTACTAAAACTCTGTAAGTTTGATGATTCCTGGAAAGGTCAGAAATGAGCACAGCTGACTTGATGTGCTTACAGGCTGTGGATGTCAGGTGTGTGCTCAAGGTTGGCTCAAACAGCACTGCAAACAGAACCCTCTGTTATTTCCAACTAGCAACTTCACAAACTCCAACTGAAAAGCTGTTTAGCACAGCAGTGACCTTTTCAGAGCCCCCCTTGTCCAGCTGTTTCCCTAATCTGTGGGTGTCTGCATGGCTCAGTGTCAATCATGGCATCACAAAAAATTCTGCTCCTCCGACCAGTGCTGGCAGGGGGCCTGAGTTTGTAAGGCAATAACCATGTGACATTTTCTTTCTGTGGCTTGTAAGGACTCACCTCAGCTTGTGAAAAGTGCCAGTACCCAGCACACCGTTTATGTGAGAAATACAGCAGTGCATGAGCACCTTTTGAGCTCCAAGGTAACAGCTCCACCTCAAAGCACATCTCAGCAGCACCCAACATCCTCCAGCAGTGCAATGGGACACTGGTCAGAGGGGCAGTGCCAGGATGCAGAATCCTAAAATCTCTTGAAGGCACAAAGAGAAGAATCTGCTCTCCAGTGTGTCACAGAGGGCCCATAGCTCTGGAACACTCCCAAAAGCCCATTCCTGCCAGAGCCTGTGACAGCTCAGCTAGAATGAGCACCGATTGCTTCCAAGGCAGATGTGTAAAAGATAATGGATGTTGCCTTTTTGGCAGCCAAGATTCAATATAAGATAGTGCCTTGGAGGCTTTATTACTTGTGACCCTCACCCAGAAATACATCTTATTTTGTGGATGCAGAATTTGATGGTCTTTCCAGCAGTAGAAGAATGAAATCACACCTGCCTTATGAAAAAAGGTTTAGGAAGAAAAGCGTTAAATGGTTACATCGAGATTGATTAGAAAATTTATAACTATGCACATGGAAAAGACTGCAAAGGTTTCAAGAATTACCTTATGGACCCAAGCTTCTAAATCAACACTGAAAGTTATTATGAATATCAAATACACCAGAAAATAAAAGAAATTGCCCAGAGGCAAAATCTGTAGCATCATAACCACTGAAAATACATATTTCAATTGACCTCTGTGTCACAGGCAATATTTTTAGAAATCAATGCACAGAATAATCCTGAAAACAGAACTAACTGAGCTAGTTCATGGTAATTCCTTACACTTTGGAACTATCAACTCTTAACTGTTCCTACATAATTTTTTTTAAGAAAAGAATTCTTCTGACTTAATTTTTTTTTGATCTGAACTTTAAGAAAGGTACTTTAAGAAATTCCTATCCTGCTTTTCAAACAGTAGAAATGTTGCTGAACTGGAGTGGTGCACATGGAAATACAATCCCTCTTGGCCTGAAGTCATCTTAGCAGAAGAGCAGCAGGAGTTTAGCAACCACACATAGTGACTAAACTTCCTCCCCTCTGCTTTCCTTCTTTAACAGAAAAGAATTAAAATACTACGAGGAAAATGGAACGTGCTTATTTCAGAATAGTAGAAAGTTGAATGTGAATCACAAAACCTTAGCAAAACAAACACTCTCATGGCTGGGATTAGCTGCACTATTTTCCTAAAGTCTGGACTGTACTACCCAAAGTTTCCTTGACTATTTAACTTTTGTGCAAGAGGAACAGGGCAAAGTCTGTGTCTCTCAGGCAGGCAATTGTCATTGGAGGCTTCACCTCCATCAATAGTGATGCCTTTTCTTTGTTCTGCACTATTTGCTGGTGTCAGCCAAAGCAGCAGATATATCTATTATGCTGCCAAAGGAAACCAGCAGAGCAATGGAATGACAATTCCTGGACCACTTACAACCAGCCTACTACAAAAGGAGTATCAATTTAGTTTCTGTAGCATTCACTGTGGCCAATTTAACAGAAAAAATGGTCTTTATACATCATTTCTTGGGATTTGGCTCAGTGATTTGCTCGTCAGTCTTATGATGTGAAATAATACTTTTTGCTGTATTTGCGTGTGAGTTATTTCAGAAACTTCGCAAGGCTGGTGTTCTTGTTACACCACTGATTTGCTATGATTATGATTTTTAGTAATAATCATTCCTTTGAAACCTTCAGCATCACCACACGGTAAGTTTGAAAATCTTAACAGCTTTAGAAGGAAACAATACAATTTTAGTGCTTACAGCTAAGTGCTTCCCTCAACCACAGATACATTCTGAATACACAGCACTTGCCAAAAGATCCTAAATAAGCTATCCACATGTAATTTCAAATTTATGCCTGATACCTCTTACAATCCCTGAAACTCCCCCTTTAACTTCCACATGTTTCACACATGTTCTGGTTTTGCAGTGTAGCATGTAATAAGTGGGCACAACCTTTTAAACAGAGGGGATTATTTCAGGGGTCTGAGGAAGAATCTCTGTTTTTGTTCACACAATTGACTTGGGCCATTTTCACTTTCTCTTCCTTCAAAAAATACACCCCCAATCTGCGAGAAATAAAACCCCATAAACTGTAACCTCTGGGAAATTTCTTCTCTGATACCATCTGAAGCTGCTTCTGCTGGTAGAAGGATTTTTGCAATGCATTTTAAATCAAAAGTTTTTATGAGATTTTGTCTGGATAGAGCAGTTCAGATAGACTGATTAATGCTCCAGTCCCCAGCCCTCATCACAGACCTGCCTAGGCATCTCCACAGAAGCCAGTGATTAGGAAGCCTCCAGTCCTAGAAATTTCTTTAAAAAAGTAGGAAGCACAGTTTTTTCCAGCCTAGCGAGGTTTCTTTGAAGGCTTCTGTTTCCCTGTGGTAACACTTCTTATAACTTCTTATAGAAGTCTGAAAACACTCTGTAACTCATTAAGCTGCTGAGCCTCATTTTCTGCACTCAAAACAAACAGATCAGCTTCCAAGGACAGCCTGCTCTCCTCTGAGGCTGCATTAGGCTCACCATCAAAGCAAGTGGTAACAGTATAAAAAACCCTAAATATTTTGATGGACTCAGTATTCTCCTGGGAATTATTCCTGATGTGGGTGTTAGAGGTAGCTCATGTGTGACTGAGCCACTTCCACCTACCTTCTCAGGAGTTGCACTTTCTGGTAAAAACGTGGTTGGTTCCTCTCCAAGCAGGAGAAGGGCTTCTCCTCAAATCTTTTGCAGGAAGTTTTTGTTCACCCTCAGGTAGAATCACCTGGATGGTAAACCCTAGACCTTGGGATCCTGAAAACCTGCTTGGGTACTACAAACCCTGTGGGTATCCAATCAATAAGAAAATCACCTAATGAGGACACCCAAACTTAGGAGAAGATAATTGTCATGGCCTACCAGATCCCTGTTACAAAGTGCTTTTAGCATACAGTTAAGGTTTAGGATGATTACCACAACTTGCTAGCATGAATACCAAACCTCCCTTAATCTGAGATATACAGCATATTCTTATTTGGCTTGTTTTTAACCTGAGTATTCGGTATTTAACTTCTTTTTGTAGTCTGAGGTGCAAATAACTTGATTGCAGCAACCATTTATTAGATGAGTTTTGGTGCATTACCTTGATGTCAGATGAATGCAAATAGCTTGTGTTGCTCTATCTGTCCTCATATTTCCACACTCATCTTTCCTAACTCAGCTGTGGGAAGCAGCATCTGACAAGATGCTCCATGGTTCACATTTAATAACTCATCAGTTAAAAATCCCTCACAATATAAAGTGTGAAAAAGCAAAAAAATACATTTAGCTTCCTAATCTGCACTCACACATCCTCATATATTGTCATGAATGAGGTTTAATTAAATGCATGGAAACTCCTGAGTTTATTAGAAGTTTTTCTAATTCTTCCTTATTTTTTCTAGTTCTTGTTATCCCTTCTACATTAGCATTTCTAGGTTGTATAGAAATTTTATAAAATTTTACATTAGAAAACGAATTCCTGAAATTGGCAGTGCTTGTTCTGGCCAGTGACTATACAAGACTGTGTGGCAGTGGGCACAATAAATAGGTTTAAAATTAAGTAAGTTTCTTTCCAGTCTTAAATATGATGTTACCCATATTTTGGACTGAGACTCAACCTTAAATAAGATGTAATTTTAAGGCAGCTTCCCTGAAATTCTGCTATGAGATAAAAGTACCTTAGAGCCAAACACCTACCACAGCTTTTAAGAAAGGTAAATATGCCAAGCTTCACAAGCCTATTGCTAATTAACCATTTTACCATTTGCCTTGACTTTTCCAGAAGGAAAAGAAATTGTCATTTCTAGTTCTTCTGTTTCTAATCCCTGAATCTGGGCATCCCTGATCATCCCCTCTCAGATGCTGACAGAATCCATCATTTTCACCTGCCTGTTCTTCACTGTGCACATCCTGCATGCTAAAAATAACACCAACACTGGCTTGTCCTTTTAACACTAACATGCATCCCTGTCACTTCTTCACATTAAGATATATCTGCTCTTCTCAAAATACCTTCAAGCTGACTGCTAATTCTCCAGTCCTTGACTTCGTAGGCAGTATAAAATTTTAAATGGTAATTGAGTCATCTTTTGATGGCCTGAAAGGGAGAGCAGAGTATGATGTTGCCAACAGCACGCTGTTTGCTCAGCAGTAAAGTTTATGGAGTACTGCTTCATTCAGACAAATTATTAGGTTCAGTACAGGTGGTAACTGGATGACACACAGTCATGATGTACGGAAAATCCATACCCATTATCCAGCACCATCTTCTCGCCGTGAGAGATGTGAATTTACAGCTGCCTTTGGAGCTCTGGCCGACAGTGACATCCAGCACGGAGCCTGTGCCACTCCCCGTGTGCAGGGCAGAAAGCTCACAAGCAGAAAAGGTTGTCAGGAGGATCTATTTTTTTTTTGTTTTTTACTATTAAAACTTCTGACTTTTTGTTTTTTCCTTGACAATTACTGGCAGGTCTACACATGGGGGAACAAGACCGTTTCCCTTACTGCAAGCACCATATTTTCTTTTGCTAAGGTGAATTGCACAAGCTCCTTATTCTGTTGTTTTTGAACTGAGTCTGTCCAAATCATTCATAAGTCAATAGTGCTGTATTTGCTGCCAGATTTTTATCTCATTGACAAATGCAGCCACTGCACAGAAAAATCCTAGTGTGGTTCATTCAGAACCATCTTTACTGTTTCCATTTTGCAACACTCCTTGTGCCAGCACTTTCACATCATGGGTTGTCTGCTGATTTTCTGGATCAATTTTGTCTTATTTTCAATGTCACCAAAAGTGCCTGAAACTTCGAAACTGATTTAGAATGTGGTTCTCTTTCTTCTGTTAAAAGGCTGAAAGCCTAAGTGCATCTTTATTAGTCTAAACCAGATTTTGGGTAGACACTGTACTCTTCCCTTTAGATGATCTTTATATCTTCTATTTTAAATAGAACTCAAAAGGATGAAGTAGGATTTCAAATTTATCAGCAGATTCAAACTATTTCTCCAGTGTGGACACAGCTCATTTTATGCTCCTTTAAGAGAGAAACTTTTACCACCTGCAAGGCATTTGCACAGTGCTGAACCCCTGAAAATCTGTAACTGTTATACAGGTTCTGGTTAGGACACAGGGTCAGGAAATACTTGGTGTCAACTCAGCATTTCATTTGCTGCTTCTAACACTCCTATCAAAACATGGTAAAGGACAAATATTAACTGCAAGGAAAAGGTTCTGAACTGGTGAGGCTCTGGTTAAATTAATGGAGTTATGCTGACTTGGGAGTTTGATTCTCCATTGTTTTCTGTTTTGAAAATACAGCCAACTTAGCCTTAACCTCTAGTATTTTTTGGATCAATTGCTAAATCCTCAGATGGCACTTCTTGCTGAACATACAGCATAAATAGCATTCCTCCTTATGCAGTTCTTGACTGACCCAGTTTCTCTGTTCTTCTGAGAAATTCTGGCTGCTGTCTCTTCCTTCCCTGTGTTGTGCTGCATTCTCTAGTCCTCCCTTGTCCTCAACAGCCTTGATGCCAAGTCAGGGTACAGGTCCCAAAAGAATGACACCACTTCCAATTCAGCATCCACTGGTTTCACCTTGTGGATTGAGGGACTGGATGGTTCTGACTTGGATTTCCTTGGATTTCACATACCCCAGGTGACAGGAACAGTATCAAAAAGCCAAGGTAAAAGGGACAATCTGTTCAGGTGTGACTTGCACATGCCTTTCTGTCCCCCCAGAACAGGTTTCTGAATGTTTTACACTTCTAAATTACTTTCCAACAAAATTTCCCTCGAACTCATGTTGTGGACTCCTGAACTCTCAGCCTCTTGGCTGTAACCAAAAGCTGTAACTGACATCTTCATTTCTCTTCTGGTGAGATGAAAAAAATAAATATATAAAAAGCATGCTCTTGTGCCTTTTCTCTGTAATGTCATTTATCTTGCTGTGATTCTTATGACAGCTTGTAATGCTTCCAGAACTTGCATTTCAAAGCACTTTTCAAATCTCCTTTTGGGTGCCAGGGTCTGGCCTCAATTCACTCAGCTGAAAAGTAGCCAAGGGCTTTGCAGAGGAGCAGAGATTTATTTCAGAAGAGTTAAAGGTGGAATAAGCAGTGTCAGGCTGCCTCCCTTCCCCTTCAGCAGTTCATAAGGTTGGGCTGAGCTCTTCCAAAGCCTCCTGGGTGAGGCTGGCCACAGGCAGGACAGGATGGGATATAATGCCAAAGCATCATTCTCCCAGCTTCTACTGAGGAAGGTTTATCAGCTTCTGAAAATCAAATCCCTCAATGGCAGAAAGGAAAATACTTTGGAAACCTTCACTGTCCCTTCTCTCTTCCTGGAGGGACAGAAAGTACAAGAAATATGAGCCACAGCAAATGGCACAATCAGGGCTATTCATGGGAACTGAGGGTGAGATCTGTGTTACACACAGAAAAACACAGACCACAATAGCAATGTTCTTTAGAACCAAGACAGAAATTAATTTAGTATTTATCCTTTTCAGACTAGTAGAAATTCTGCTGTGGCAATCCATGGATCTGATTAAAGTAATTATTTTAAAAACTGGGGGGGTTGAAAACACATGGATACACCATTTATAGTTACTGCTCAGAAACTTGGACGATACTAAAGATGTCATCAAGGAAGGGATAAGAAATTAAACTTGTTCTACCACTGTGCACTAATTAAACTGTTTAGTGCAGAGATCAGCATCAATAAGGAATTAGCAAACAATGCTGTGAGTAGAGGATGATTTGTAATATCAGCACATTGATGCACTGGGCTCAGATACTGTAATTTGACTGGCAGCACTTTATTAAGTTCTGGCAGCATTTAAGCAGACTGGGAGTGCTGTGGTGAAGCTCAAGCACATTAATCCAAGCTCCAGCTCTTGTTAATACTGATGAGTGAAGGCAGTTAATTGAATTATGTATGAAGTACTGCTGATTAAATATTTCACTCCTTGCTATAGAATTAACTCTGTTTTATTAACAGCCACTGTTGTCTCTAATAGTGAATGTCAGAAGGACCTCTTCTCAGCCATTCACTTTCATTTTTCTAACCATCTGTTCAGGTTACTTATCTATGTACACATCTATTCCTGCTTGTACTGGCCTTCGAAAAAAACATTTTTGCTGCTCACAAATGGTTGTGTGATAGTGTAAAAGTTTTATATCCTTACAAAACAGGTTTCAGTGGAACTCTTAAATTAATTTTTCTCATTGACAATAGAATAGGATTCTACAGATTACATAGACACAGACTTTTGAATGATGTCGTCTCCAGAATAAAATGCAACATTAATGGGCAATTTTCATTTTGCTTTGATGATGATTTCTACTTCCAGTTTTTACAACATTTTAAAAAATTGTACATAAAACCTCTGTTAATGAGGAAGAGAAAGGAAAAATCCAGACACATAATCTCAAGTTATAAAGAAATTACAAAGCAGGGCTTTACACAATAAATAAACCAGTGTCCTTTCAGGAACTCTGCTGAAAAACTACAAGAATTACTGTAGCTGGCAGATGTTTACAATTAACCTCAAAGACAATACAGCTGAAAGAGACCTCAGTTATGTAGCTGTTCGAAGACAAACGTGACAAAAGCTGATCAGGACAGTGGCAGAGGTTTGGCGACAAGTACAACAAAAGCCAAGACATTCTGCAGACACACAGCTGCTGCTGGACCACGTCCTCACACAGCCAGGTCAGGGCTCTTTCATCCTTTGCTGAGATGTGTGAAGAGCTGGCAAAACACAGTGAAATTTGGTACTAACATTTATATTAAAAAAATATGGAATATGTGGAGTGTACAAAGCCACAATCTTCTACTGTTAAAAATGATGATTAGCATTTTTAAATTGTACCCTGTTGGAGGTCTACTCTGTCAGGAAAATTAATCTACAAACATCAGATGTTTATGTCCAAAAAGGAGACAGAGGAGTCCTTTTACTTTATTTGAATAAAGGGAGAGGCCATGGGGCATTCCCCTGGGGTCTCTCCAATTTTTGGAGGACGCAGCCTCCTTTCTATCCCAATTTCCCAGCTGCATTTCCCTTCTCTCTTTCCCCATTGGCTGAGGTACTTGAGAGGTACAGACTGCCCAGAACACCTGATCCCCTCTAATGTATAACCCTCCTTCTTAATTTTTAATTCTCATGGAATTTTTAGCGTTTTTCCCCATTGTTCCTTTCCTCTTTCAATACACAGTTTCATTTATCAGCAAACCTACAGTTTGTAAAGGCAAATATCTTTTTTTTCCATTCATCCATCAGTGGAATCCTTCCCATTGTTCCTTTTCTCTCTCAGTGCTAGTTTTCTCTACCAGCAGACCCACAGCTTGTTTGTGAAGACAAGTCTGTCATTCCTCTCAGCTCTGTTATTTTGAACACAGAGCCCTTTCAGATCAGCCTTGAAATATTCTAAAAATAAACTTTCCGGTGATGGTCCCATTCTTGGCCACATGTAAGAGGTTTTCAGTGAAATTAAATGAAACACTGTAGTGCACAAGTGACAGAATACAGAAAATAGATTTAAATAGTAGCAGAGATCTTTAGAGGAGAGCAGGGTTCCCTAAAGACAAACTGGATGATGCCAGAACTTCCTTTGGAAAGTGCAGTCCCTGGTGATTGGGGGAAAAGACTCTCAACACCAGAAACCACTGGCTAAAGCCATGTAAAAAAGGAAGAAAATGCTTACAAGCAGAGGCTGGAGGAGTGCACATCCACAGAAGGTCCAGCTGGAATTTTGAACTGCCGATGAAAATATTGATTTGGGAGTCACAAGCTGTGGAACGGATGAGGAGGAGGCTGATAGCCATCTGTGGAGGAAACTCTGCCTGTTTCTCAGGGGTGCCAGAGATCATGGCGTGCTGCTCAGAGTGCCAGCTGGCCTCCTGCCACGAGGCTTCTCCACTGAACAATCTCTGGGAAGCCTGCCCATGGAATCACAGCACATATTCCAATCAAGAATCGCTTGGTATTTCTTCACTATGGAAGCTGATAAGCAGCAGATTTTCTTTCAAAAGCTCAGACTTCCAGGGCTTCTCCTGACTGGTTGTGGTGGGGGCATGGCTGTGTGACTCAGGAGAGTTGCTGACAGCAAAACTGGAAGTGTTTACTCAGGACTTTTGTCTTTACTCCCATCTTTTTGGCTTGCCCACATGAACACTTCCCATGACCTATTCCAGAGACCATGGCTGAAGAACACCCAATTTACATAATTTTCCATATTGAAAATTTCCATATTCTTGAATCTCTTCTGTTCCTTGAGGACAGGTGATGGTTTCTCATGTTACCTTTCTGTTCCCTCAGTAAAACAGGTCTTTATCTAGTAGAGAGAAATGGAATCCTCTTCTTTCTTGAAGCAAGAACTAACCCTAAAGCTCCCTGTTGTTTGTTTACAATCACATTTAACAGTCTAAATGGCAATGCTGTGCAGAGCTGAGGAATAGAAACCTCAAACATGCAGGATGTTGGTTATTGCTTTAAGACTGACATGCTTTGGGAGGCTTTCTAACAAGCAAATATTCATTTTATTCAGTTAATCATAATCAGTTCAAAAATGGAGATTAGAACAGGAACTACATACCAGTCTTACATAATTACACATAATGTGTACCTACAAACACATTTTGTAGATTTTCCTGATCGAATTTTAACTTTTTACCTCATTACTATAATTTTGGTTGTGGTAGAATTCAGAATCAATTCCACACACCCAGATTATTCTCCACACCCTTTATACTGGGGCAGATCTAAGGTAAAAATGGTGAGAAGAGGCTCAGTCCTGGAGACACTAAATTTAGAACAAGAAATACCTACAGAACATGGTGAACTCAGCAGGTGATTCATTTCCTGTTGAAGATGATTCCTAAAAGCTCAAGTATCTCCAGAAGGTCACTCCCACCTTTAGAAAACATACACAGCAACTTATTTTTAGAGTTCTGTAGAAATGCCTTGCCCACATAGTAAATTGGACATATGTTCCTGGTTTCAGCTGCCAGTTTTGTTCAAGAATTCTGGTCTCACTGTTTTTACTAAATAAAATTTTGCATTTATTTTGGTCAAAGCAAAAACCAGTTCTGCATAAACCCATTGCTCACGGACCTTGCAATGAGAGCTAAATCTGCTGTTGACATTCTTATGCTTGGCTGTGGGCTGCTGCTCCTCCTGGAAGTACATTCCTAACTTTGGATAGTGCTGCTGGAGAGGATGCTGGACTGAGCACTTGCTGAGTGGCATTGCTGAATCAGAGTGAAAGCGGTAACTCTTCTGCTGCTATCCTTTGCACAATATGGAAATGTTCCTCTATCCCAACATCCCCTTCCTTTGCTGATTGGCCCCAGTAGCTTCCTGCCTCTGCACAGAACACTGCACGTTCACCAGGCCATAAATGGGGGAATGAAATACCCAAACTCCTGGGATCTTCTATCAAATTTATTACCTGCAGTAGATTCCATACTAGAAATGTGCACAAAATTTCTCATGTGTAAAACTGGGATGTGTTTTTTGTAGGTAGAAGTAGAATCAGGCTGGTTTGAGGGTTTAATGATTGATGTTGTATTTGAAATTTAAAGTAAGCTCAAATCGCCAATTCAGCTGTCACTGAAAACACTGGTTTGGAAAAAATACTCCACATTAATTGCAAATGACAGGGTACAAGCTATTTAAAATAATCATAAGAGTATTCTGAAGGTCTATGAAGAAACTTGAGTTGAGCATTGTGTACATTGTACTACCTGGGGTAGTGAAATGACAAAGAAAAAAAAAAAAGAACAGAGTAAAAACTCTTTAGGAATAATAATAAATGGGGTAAAAAGGTCAGAGAGACATTGGAAACTACCAAGATGATTCACCTGCTGCATCTACAAATATGACAATAGGCTTTTCTCAATATTTGTTGGCTGATGTTAATATAGAATTAGATATTATATCCTTATTTCCTGTGTCTTTTGTCTAGAAAACTGATTTTTAAAAGCCCAAATCCTATCAGTGACATATTCGCAAAAAATGTTCAACGTTAAAAACCATTAAAAATGCAAAAATAAGGGGACAGACTCCCAAAAAGACAATGCTGAGAAGAAAAGGTTTTGCAGCCCAATAGTTGTTTCAATTCTTAAAAGCAATTTTAAAAAAAATCCAACCTGAAATTATTTGTGCATCTTCATTCAAAGACCTTGGCATTCAAGGAGCACTTCATCCATCTTCACACATCATAAAATTCCACTAATTAAGTTCTCTCTTGTAAAATAATTTATATTTGCTGTTCTCCAACCACTAGATTAATTTTTACCACACATGTATTGTTTCCTTGTATTACAGAAGGCATGCTGCAGATAAACGTTTTGTACATCAAACATTTGAATTGTAAATGTGAAAAATCTCTATAGGCATAGGTATATTTACAAATATAAATGTGTCTGTATGAAGCTCAACTGCAGAGCCATATGGGAAGGAAGATGGTTTTAAAAAAGATGCCTGAAAAATCCCC
The DNA here is from genome assembly GCA_013396995.1 of Dicaeum eximium. Taxonomy (NCBI): domain Eukaryota; kingdom Metazoa; phylum Chordata; class Aves; order Passeriformes; family Dicaeidae; genus Dicaeum; species Dicaeum eximium. The sequence goes on from VWZP01002787.1 coordinate 313,094, forward strand.
AAAACCCCATATCAGTGTGAAGGGAACAATGAGATTAAGGTGTTAGAGGCTGATGAAATGTAATATTGTGATCCTCTCAGGCTGTTGGTGTTTTGGTTTGCACTACACAGCGGCTGGGTATGTTTGGAGGTTTTGGTTGCAAATATAGGAAGCAGAATTTGATCATTTATTGGTGCAATGTCACCCCAGGACAAATGCCTACAGACACAGGAATTTCTGCTTGTTCTTTGGAGCAGGTGGTTTATGGAGCTCTGCTGGTGGCTAAATGTCCCTGCTGAAGCACTGGGGTTTAAGGGATGAAATATCCAACTGAGCTCATGAAAAGGCTAAAGTTTGATCATTTCTGTTAAGCTTCTAGTGAATTCAGACTCCAACAATGAACAAATCTGGGCATTAGCTCAGCCAGCCAGTGAGGAGATGTAAATATAATTGGGATTATGTCCATCCATAATGTGAAATTCTCTATGTATCTGCAATTCTATCCATTCACAGTATGAAATTCTCTCTATATTTAAGTTAGTTTCATGTGAAGTATGGCAGGGACAGAAAGGAAAATCAAGTTGTTCTGTGACAAGATTACCCACAGCTCTACGGAGGTGAGGCACAGCATCATCTTGGCTTCTCTTAAAATATGTCACAAAGTGAAGAGGCAAGTTAGGGAGTGAAAACACACACCAAATTTAGAGTCTCTGAATAAGGACACTCGAATCTGGTTCTGTTTGTTAAACTGCTGTAAAAGGAAAGTACTTCCCTAAAATATCAATTTCCTGCATATTCAACACTGCAGTATGGAGAACTCCTGTGAAGTTCAAGACAGTTTTTTTTTAGAAATCACATCAGTAAGAGCTTTGGCATAATCACAGAAGAGCATGTACTGGGCTGGAGTGCCCAGTGCAGTTTTTGACTGCAGATTCTGGCTATAAAAGCAAATAGGTCAAGCCACAGAGTGGGACATTTCGAGGGAAAGTGGAACTTTGCTTTACTGACACAAGACAGAAGTTTTTGTGCCAGTCCTTTTGCCTTTAGTACAAAAAAGTATGACAGAAATGTTCCCTGGCTCTCTCTGTCCAGGGATGGTAAAAGGCAGAGTTGCTGACAACTCTTCAGTGTATAAAAGTGTATGGAATTCAAGGAAGAACCCAGTGGACCCCTGTGCCCAGTCCCACAGAGGTGATGTTTGCAGACAGGTCATGGTACAGGATTTGGTGCCCTGCTCCTCTCAGAGGCAGATGTTATTGCAGTTTAATGCAGTTTATTGCAGTTTTTTGCAGTAAACTATAGGTGTCTGATTGGCAAAAAAACCACATCTTTAAAACACTTGTGAAAACATTTTCTTACTAAAGCCAGCTGCCATTATTCCAAGAGCTTTGTATTTAAAAGCCTGCAACTTCAGAATCCCCTCTCCTCCAATTAGGATCAGCATGCTCCACAAAACCCTTGATGTAAATATATGGCCCAGCAACACTATTAAGTACTGAGTAGCTGAAGGTGTCTTAATGTACATTATGCATGAAAACCAATGCCAACTCATGTCGCAGAACAAGGTCAAGCAGGAAATTGAAAATTAAATGCCAGTGTCTCAGTAGCAGCCTCCTGAAGGGCACATGAGAAAGAGTTTACCAGAAATCTTTCCAGAAGGAGGCAAGAAACAAGAATATCTTTCACTTGAACCCATTTCTGCTGCCTGTAGTTCTTTAAAGTCATTTAAGTTGCTCTGGATTTTCATTTGTGGCAGGGTTTAGGAGGTTGGGAGTTAACTGATTCTTCAGGTTTTTTTCCCCACTTTTAACCCCTAAGAGAACAGGGTACTCTTCCAGGCACTAAAGGTCTTACTTAAAGATTATTTAAGTCCTTTGGAACTTTACAAACAGAATTATGAGGGTCTTCAGGCACTAAATGATACAGCAGGTGCCTCCTGGGATCTTCTTACCTTCCTGCCTAAGCAAGTTAGATTCCAAACTCTCAGAGCCTTTTGGGAAAAGCTGTGTATCTCAGATACTTACCTTCTTTTCCTTGGCCAGTCATTTGCATTTTAAAGCACTTAAATAAAGTTTGTAGATCTGGCCATCAATCTTAAAAAACCACTGGAACTTAGACAGCTAAACCAGTTCTGAAAGTGAAAACTGTTGGAAGAAAAAATATCCCATATTTCAATCTGCATTTTCTAAATAAAAAAGTGTTGCCTGTGAAACCAAGAAAGTTTCTTTTTATTCTGTATTTCATAATGTTCACATCCTGGAGCTCCTTCATGTCTTTATGTTTACAATCTAATAGTATTTTAGGCAGAGTTTTAATGCAAATGCAGTGTTTATTATGATAAACCGATCCCAATAACCATAAATATTCATGACTTGATGTAACAAGTTGGGAGAGTTTCCGAGTCATCTTCTACAGCGATTACTTGGAGCTCTGTTTCATTCCTTGAGCAAGTATGTGAGCCTGCCCAGATGTAATTTATTAATGTATTAATTGAGAGAAGGCTGTAAAAAGAGTAGTTACAGAATCACCAACAAAGGACAAATAATGGTAAGGCAGACATTCCTGAGAATAGGAGAAGAGCTTCATGTCTTTTAATTCAATGAAATTTTTGCCACTTTAATTAATAGTTTTCCTCTGGCCTTTCCAGAATTCCATTGTGGTTTCCCTGAGAGGTGTAAGAATTGATTCATATCTCTACACACAGTGTAACAACTGGAAAAAACACAGACCCTGTTCTAAGTCGACAAAATCACTTCATTAAGCACACAGCAGTATTTTTATGTTTTTTCAGTGTACAAGTTTAGGATCAAACTATGCAGCCAGTGATTAGGAGACTAACCAATCATACAAAGAAATGACAGAGCAGGTATTTCTTGGTCTTTTGTCTTGGACACTCTCACACATCCCACAGAGCCTCCACGGCCCAGTGTTCTGGGCTGCTTAATTAAAGGATTCTCATACAGGTTTTTATGGCTGCAGATGATCTTTGGTATGCACCTTCTCATAGGAAAAAGTTAAGTTCAAGAGGAGCAGCTGCTTCTACACACAACTCTTATGTCATAGCTCAACAAATATGTAATTTTCATGTTTTTTTCTCCTTTTACTCAACCAGGCATAGGAGTTGCATGAAGAATAATGTAAAATGAGTTGAGAAAAAGTATTTAAAATTCTATCTAAACATGAATTTTCTCTGGGAAATGTTCTTAACTGGGAAAGTAAATCCAGGTCTTTGGCAGTGAAAATGATGTGCCCATTGCCTCAAGACAGTTAAATGGAAGGACTTCCATTGGTTTCACCAGGCTCTGGGTGAGGCACCACCTTCTCCCTGCTGCACTCTCTAAATCTAAACCAACACAAGTCCTGCCACAAAGCAGTGAGCCCATAAACAAAAAATTGCAATGAGCAATAAAACCTTGAGGGACTAGTGTTTCTATTGCTTTAATTTATACTCCTGTTAACCAATTTTAAACGCACATTAAAATACCAAGTAATTCTGAAGATGTCAGTGTGCGGATAATAAAGCCTGCCATGCAATAGAAGTGTTTCAGCCATAGCCCATTAGACTTCAGTCATGTATTCTTTATTTTTGGAAAGCCTAATCTCAAAGAAGAAAAGCCATTTGAAGATGCCCAGCTGCAGGATAGTGTTGTTGTTCTTGCACGAGGGGTTTCCAATTGTATTGGTTGTTTTCCTCATGCATAAGGACTTTGATTCCAGGTATCAGAAGGTTTAAGATGGTTTTATTATGATCAGCTCCACGTCCCAAGCCTGAGCCTTAATGCCTCGTACCATGCTTCTGTACAATGCTCTTACAACAACAATGCTTAGTACAATCTTAGTACAAACTTAGTACAATGCTTTCTTCTTTGTGCCTAGCACAAGAATGCCTAGAGCTCAGCGATAACAACTCTCTATATCACTGGTTGAAATCAAGATAGAGAGATCCAAATCTCCATATTGTGGAGCAGGGTAGAAAAACACCAGCTGTTATTTTGAGAATACAGAGATTGTTTATAGAACTTTCCTCAGTTCCTTAGAGAGAGAGAAAAAAACCTAGCAAGCTTGCAGAAATTCAGAGATCATCAACACGACAGGATAGGAAAAGCAAAATGGAATCTGAACTGCCTCCTGGGAAATGCCCTGACATGCACTTGTGAAAGGGAATTCTGTAGCCATGAGCTACGTAGCCCAGTTTGGAAATACAGAGGAGGTGACTCCATAATCTGAGATGTTCTCTCCTATGTCATATGCTGTATTCTGAGTCATACAGAACAGCTAAATCCCGCAGTTCTAAATTGGGACTAAAGCTGGGAATTAGCTGTCTCTCCCAGCTGCATCCTGATATGGCTTTAGCTGCAGCTGTCTGAGGTTTGGAGGAGCAGCTCCTCTCAGAGCTGAGCATCCTGTTCATCCTGTACCTGTTAGTGCTGTGGTAACCCCAGCATGATCCCAGGGCACAGGTTTAATCCTCCCACTCGGGCCCTCTCCTCCACAAGAAGCAAAGGATACAGAATTAAACCGTGATTTCCTCAAAAACCACATTATTAATGGAATTGCAGTGTGAACACTCTAGGACAAAAGAGATGGAGGCTACACTGCACAGCTGTGGAAATAAGTAATTTCACTGCACTTAAAGAACTTGGAAAGAGATGGTCTTAAATAAAACCATTGTAAGGGAATACAATATTGTAAATATTGATTTTAATTTTTTTTTAAAGAATCAGCTTCTGATAGCCTTTATTCAAGGGATGTAGCATTTGTCTCAGCAAGCAAATCCCACTGTTTCCAGTGTGACCTATTTTCAGACAAAAGTAATAACCTAGGATTTTCTAGACTGGCAGCAGCTCTTGCTCTTGTAGAAGAACTACTTCAGCCAGACTTGCATCCTAATTATTCTAGTGTTGGAACCACATGGTGCGTGGATTTTAGAGACTCAGCTAAACCCAACTTGACCAATTTTATAAGCAAGGAGGAAAAATCCAATGTCTTCATCTTTCGATTGAAATGTCATTGTTTTACAGCAAGTGCTTTCAGCCTTTGGTTTGTATTTGAACTGGAACAAGTGGCTGTGGAATGGGGTTGTTCCTTGGCCTGGTCACATCCACCCTCCTTCCTGCCTTGCCTCTGAAGTTATAGTATGAGATAGTGCCAAAATATCACTGCAGATAATAATTTGTAATATTCCTCAGCTCTATTAATGCAGTGGCAGCTCTGGTAATGCCTGGCAAGAGGTGCCAGCCCTCAGTGCCCATCCTGCTGCTGCTCTGCTGGGGCAGCTGCAGCTTTGTGCCAGTCAGCCAAAGCACAGGGCTGATTCCAAGGATCTGCAGGAACATTTCTTTCTTTAATCAACAGCACAGGGACACCAGGCAAACCAGCCTGATGGCACAGGCATATCTGAGCTGGCTGCTTGATTCTCTCCCAGCCTCCAACTGCTGTCTTGAAATCAGCTTATCCATTTTCCCATACCTACATCTCATTTAGTATTTGTAAAATGACATCTCTGAATAAAGACCTCCATTCTTCACCAAAACCCTCACGACAAACTCACAGATATTAAAGACACAAGAAGAATAAATTAAAGGAGGTCATAAAAGGGTTCTAAAGAACCACCTCTGTGTTGGGGTGGAACATCTGTCTGCTACATGCTCTAGTGTCAAGTGAACAACTTCCAGTGTGAGCTGGTTATTTTGTGCTCCATCCTTGAGTATTTTTCTCTGTCGAACAGGCTCTGAAAGGCTGCAGGCCGGGCTGTTGTCTACAAGCACTTGTGAATTACAGCAATGCCATTTGAACTGCTGTAGTTAACGACCTGTCAGGTTTCCCATTATGATGTTATGCTGTTATTTTCAGGGTTTATGTCCTGACTATAAAGTTGGTGACTGCGTGGTCTGGAAACACTAATGCATTTTTTTGTATATTTTATAAATATAAAATGAAAAAGTGCCCTAATATAAAATCGGTCTCTATTCAGAAGATAAAAGGTGACAATTTAAAGTAATATTTTCAGTGCTAGGAAAAAAAAAAACAAACAAACAGTAAGATTCAGAAAGGTTTCTTTTTTGGGCAGAGTCATTAACCATAATGTTGCACTTTACGGCTCGTAGGGGCAGTAGGTACCCAGAAATGCATTACATAGGTGGCTGTATTTTATGGTGAATTCTGAGAGGATAAATCTTTCACTGACCACAAATAGTACGTGCCCAGATATGCCATGTTGGGGTGATGATATAGGACATCTGTATTTTAATCTGTGTAAGGAACAGCATGTAAAACTTATCCAAATAATAATTCCACGTCCTCCTAGGCAGGCAGATGCAAATGGTGAGCATGGATTTTGCTCCTGAGTATGTTCAATTCATGGTTCAGTTAATTCACAAGTGACCTTTTCAGAGAGGTGTTACAATAGGAGGAAATTTTCACTAAGTACAAATGAGTGGTTTCAGACTATCAAGTCTCCAGCAATCCTGGAGGAGTCTGAGAAATCTTACACATACACATATATGGACTTTCTGACATAAAGTCAGCTTAGCAGGTTACTGAAGAAATGCTATGATCAAATAACCCCTGAATCCATATTTACAAGTGAAATCACAGATGCCTATTAGGAAAGTACTTGCATACCATAGGTTGTCACTGTATAAAGGTAAGTTGTTTATCACTGTACAAAGACAAGGTGTAACACCAAGCCCCAGGGCTGACTGACAGGAGCTTCTCCCAGTCAGATCCCTTAGGAAGCTGCAAGCATTTCACTGGCCACATCCCAAGGCGGGCACAGAGTTCAGACCAATGAGAATATCTAGACCAGGTCTTTCAAATGGACTATAAAAGAAGGGGTTGGAGGAATTAAAGGTCTCTTGCCACACGAAGATCAGGGGTGATGGTCTCTGCTTCCTTGCCCACTTTCCCCCTCACGTGATCCAACAGGCTGTATCCACCTTTAGGTAACAGTCTCATTTCCTTTTCTTTTTGATTTCTGAATTAGGCAGGGCACAGGATTTGACAGAGATGTTCTTCGTTAGTATCAGTGAAGCTTCAGTGACAACAACCAACAGGCAGAGTTACTCTGTGTAACCATGCACACACCAGTGGTGTTCTTACTTCACAGGAGTTTATTTTAACCACAGATGAGGGTGTAGCTGCAGTGACCATATTTTCCTCTGTATCACGTGGCAAATTCTACACTAAATTGCACTAATGAGATATACAAATTAAAAGCTGCACATTGTGTTTATATAAAGTCCTCATTGGTGCTGGGTCCATCATCAGTGTAATGGGAATCATCTTCCTGAAGTCACTGTAATATCCTGATGTGAACAGCCTCCGTGCAAGAGGAGGTGAATTCCTACCTGACAATCACAACTGTAACTGTAGTACTCTTAAAATGTAATTCTTCATCAAGATATTTTACAAGAGTAATTTTTTAAAGTGGGATAATGACAGGAGTAGAAGTGAAGCAACATCTTAGTGCCATTCATTATCCTTATTATTCCATGTTAAATTGTAATCCCTTCCAGTTCTATCTCATCCTACACAGATTTATGGCAGAAGTACCCAAGCAAACATAAATTGGAGCATTGTAACCCTTCTCTGATTAAGTCCAATTACATTCCACTGGAGAAGAACATTATTATCACAGAAAAGTACTATTCCTTATTATTCTCAGTGACTTCTTTGTCTAAAGGACACTAACTTATTTTACACTATACTGTGAAAATCTATAGAGGGTTTTTATGTAGGAAGTGATGATTGCTACTGTTCTGTACAAAACCACATGCACACCCACAAGAAAACTTCTACTACAAGGTAATTAATAGCCAGAGCTCCAAGTCCCCTCCTTACATAAGGAACTGTGGCAGATGTCATTACTCATTTTCAGCTTGGATTATTGGCTTAAAAAGATCCTTGAGTCTCTGAGCAGCCAACTAATTCTTCTGTCAGATTTCTTGGTGCTTCAATTCTACTCCTCTAAATCATAGACACCACTAAAATTTCCAGTGCCAAAGGGTGTCAAGAACTCCTTAGATACCCTGTGAAGATTAGCCTGTCAAGGTGTAAGGTAAGACAAAACTTTCTGAATACATCAGTGCATACATCCAGCATTGTACAGGAGCCTTGCTTCTGGCCCTTGGAACTTTCCTGAATAATCCTTCCAAATAAGTAGTTATGAGCTTTCATGATTAATTAATTATTAATGACTTAGTCACAGACCACTGTTCCAACTGCTTTTATACTCAGCTTGTCAAGAATACCACATAATGCTTTGGGTTGGAAATGACCTTAAAGATCACCCCCTACACCCTTTTTATCCCAAACCCCAGTTTTTGATAGTCCAGCTAAGGTGGTGCACAGGGATGATCCTTCTTTTCTTAAGCTAAAGCTTAAGAGGATGTGCTTATCATGCAATGGTGAACCCTTGTAAGATCACAGAGGTGGCTTGCTGGCTTTTCACTTCTTCAAGGTTCTGTAGTGATTGTAAACACAAAGTGTAGGACAGCAGATGTTTTGGATACTGCTCTCTGAGTATATGACTGCCCAAATGGTATTAAACCTCCTGAACTTCTTCCCAGCTAGAAGGCATCACCCATGCAGATTTTGGTAGCTACAGTTGTACCAAAAATTCCTGGTACTTAATTGTTCTTTGTGGTTATAACCTGTGGGAAATGGATTTGTGGAGAATTCTCAGAGCCTGACAGAAGGCCCACACAGAATGCATCTGTGTGCAAACCTTGAGATAAGAAATGCTGACTTCGAAATGCCATGGAATAGGACAGATTGTTGAGAGAGAAATGGAGCTAGAAAAAAGTGTTGAAAGATGGCCTTGCAAATCAGACTGGATACTTTGGAGACATAGAACTATGAAAGATGCATTGTAAGAGCACCCATGAGGAGCAGTTTTAGATTATTAGCTTTAAGGCATCTACAGCATGGTGTGGCAAAAAGCTGAGAGTCCAAGAAACACTTATAGTGTTTTATAATTAAGAAATAGTTGGCTTCTGATTGCGATTGTGTGAATTGTAACATCTGTATTGTCTCACCCTTCATATGAGACTGAAAAATGGAATAAAAGGTTTTTAAAACGCCTCTCAGTTGCCCCGTCTCTGAGTCAGAAAAGGGCAAAATCCAACAATAACCCATATTTAGTGTCACTGCAAGGTAAACAGCATCCGCTTCAGGATAGTGGGAAAGAGGATTTTCAACTTCATGAGAAAGTACCTGGAGTACTCCTACACCAAAAACGTTATCTAACCTAGCAGCCAGTGTGAGGGACAATAACTGACAGAGATCTGCAAATCACTGCCTCAAGGTTTTCCTTATTTGCACTCTTCTGAAGCAGAAAAGGGCCACTGCTCATGTCCTGGCAGGGGAAGCTGCAGGTGCAGCAGGACAGGCCGAGGACAGCTGGTGGCACAGCAAGGTCCAACCTGCCGCTTCATGTGCTGGTTACGACAAGGGAAAGCTTGACCTTTCCAGTGCCTGGTGGGACTAGGAACAGGCAGGAAGACAACTTGAATCATTTGGTCACGTCAGGATAACAAAGCAAAGGCCAGGGTACATCTGCTACGTGCAACTTTCCTTTTGTGGATACCGATTGTAACTGAGGAGGAAGAGCCACAGCTACGAAAGATAATTAGGCTGTTAAAAGAAAAGGGATCTGAGAACACATTAGCAAAGAAGTTTCAGTCACAAGTTTGTGAAGGTTTAAAATTTTAGGTATTCAGTGCACTTTACTGTGGTTAGTTCACATTGCTAGCCCCCTGAAATTTTTTTTTCTTTCATGGAAGGACTGAATTAGAAGGAAAAACAGCATTTAGAGATCTGTTTGCAAAATGGCTGCAGTTACAGGCCGTATTTAAAACAGTAACTTTATTGAAAAGGCCCTTTGAAAAAGGACTGCATAGATGGGTGTTCAAAGGAGTGGGAAGGACTTGAAGACAGCAACTTTTTGAGTTTCATGGTGGTAACAGATCCCCAGTCCCAAGCTCCTTGGTCAAGTGGGAATGGGGGTTGTGGGAACCAAATCACAGCGTCACCAGGTGTCCTAACCAGGAAAAAGTCCATGTTGTATTATATTTAACTCCCACATTAAAAAAAAAAAAAATCTAGTCTCCTTTCTAGCTATGATTTGGAAAAAGTAATTTTTTGCAGAATCACCAAGTGAGAAACCAGAAAAATATCTAGTACGAAATATATTTCCTTCAAGCTATCTTTCACTGACAACCAAAACTGAAATATTATATATACTAACTTAAGTTCAAATCAGTAAGTGAATGATTTCCAGAATCTATGCTCTATCACCCTGAAGAAATGAACTGCTCCAAAATATTGCTTTCTAAAAGAAGAACTGCTATTATTGTTTCAATAAATAATTATATATGGCTGGTTAATTCCTCAGAGGCAGCAGCAGACTGCATGGTTTTGAAGGGTGTGTGCAGACTGTCTGAAGCACTGCTGCAGCTCTGACAGCACCACTGTTTGCACTGATACGCAAAATGCACCAGATGGTGAGTGATGCTGCAGCCTCCTGAAGTTCCAAAATAAGATCAGGAGAGATTTTATAGTTAGAAAAGTCAGCAGTGCAGGAGTAGTAATCAGCAGGTTTGGTTTTTGCTGTTCAGGCAGCCACACTAGGTGATCACCATCTCAGTGTATGACACAGACCCCTCTGTGACTGCAGGGTGGCACAAACTGAAAGTTTAACAAGTGTGTGGGTTTGAAGTTTTTCATCTCTCAGTTTCAAGCCATGGACAAACAGTTCATGGTTCTTACAGTTACCTGCCCATCAAAGGTTATTTCTGAACATGTACATATAGACATTTCTAATTTAAAGAAAGCTCAAAGGTGTAATAAAAGAAATCCTGAAGCCCAGTCAGGAGAAACTAGGGACACTAGAACTGTCTTTGTGGGCCATAACAAAAGCACATAGGAATAGCAGGAAGTTTAAAACAAAGTTTTGGCACTCCTTTCTCCACTTGTCAATTGTTTCAGACTTCTTTTGCCTTGTATATTGTTTTGAAGTTCATTCATTTCCTCCTTGGAGGCAGTTTCTCAGTGCTTCACAACCACTGCCTATGTTTTGAGCCAGTGCAGCGTTGCCAGCTGGTCAAGGTTAGGTCCACCATAATCCCACCAACAGGATCCTTGCAAAAGGCAGGAACAGCATCACAGAACTCCAGCACTTTCCCCTTTTAGTGTAAAACAAGTTGTGAAGGAACAATCAACAGAGGATATCTCATCTCAGAACCTCAGGGAAAAAGGTGAGCTTTGACTGGTGATTTGTGACCAATAATGTATCCTAGTGGATGGAGATCTCCATCTGGAATTAGAGTTCATTTACAACTTTTATTACAAGGAAGGAGAACACCACCTGCTCCCTCAGCAATGTTCACTCATTATTTGATGGATTTCCTCCTGTTAGCTGAGGTCGGCACTGGCACCCTGTAAAGTAACTTCAGATTTGGTATAATTCAGTAGAGGGGCCCAAAGACAGTATCTTCCCTGGGAACTAAACACTTACATGCCTGTACTATCACATAGTCCAGAGTTTCCACAACAGGATGGAGGTTTGGCAAGTGCACTCTGTGATCACAAATTAGATTTAACCACCTTTATATTTTATGCTTACCAAAGCCCACTTTCATAATGCTATGAAAAAACAGGACCAGTGTGAAAAGAATCAATACAATCACAAAGATTTTCAAAGGTTATACACATCTATTTGAAGAAACAACAAGGTTACCAATGAATTTGGAATATTATTGTCTTGGTCACCTGGAAATTGCTTGCACCACTTCAGTGACACAACATATTCATAGTCACAGCCAAAGAAAAGACATGAAAAAGGTTATTTAAAGGTGTTTTAACCCACCAAGAACTACAATGATATTCCACACCGCAAAAAGTCTATGTAGTAAGCATTTGTAATAATATAAATTATTTTATTATTACTCAAATCACCATGCATAAAGGAAAGTATTCCTTCTTTATCCTTGAACAATCCCCGAAGTTTCATTTGGAACCTAATTTGCATTCAATTAACATTTTAAAGTTCTACTTACTTTCTACTTTGTTTGCCTACATGATTTAAATCATAAGAGCAATTCTTTGCTTGTAGAACAGGTGAGAGATGGAGAGTGGTTTCTGCACCAGTAGCAGATTCACAAATCCAGCCTTGATGAACTTTTCCTCCTGCATTGAGAACTCTGCATCTCTCTTTCAAGGCTGGGCACCAGGACAGACCTGAGCCACAGTTCCTGTGCTGAGAGAACCTGCCAGCTCTCAATGCTGCCTTCTCTTGGAGCACTGAAAGAAGGGAATTTGGGAAAGACACTGTGAGGGGTCTTGTACCTCATCTCTGCCTAAATCCTTCCCTCCTTTGAGATACACATCACCAACTACAGCTCAGTGGCTTATAGCAGGAAAAAAACCTGTGTCCAGATGAACATTAGAAAGGGATTTAAAATATTTTTTTCTAAAATCTATCCCAGAATATGGGGAGTCTGGGATTTGGGGAACGTAGTGAAATATGGCTTTGATTTTATGAACTGCTCAACGGCAAATCTGCACAGGATCCAGCGTGTTTTTAGGACTTGACTTAAAAACTTTTAGGACTTGACTTAAAAACAGACTAAGCAGAAAAACTTAGGAATGGCACATTCTAACCCAGGCATACTGTGATACACTCCTAACTGCATTCTTACAGCTCTCCATGAAAGAAGTGAGAGTTCAAAGAGAGACAGTGACTTTGCTTTGAAATAGGTGAAAAGTATTTACCTAGCTAAAGCTGTGATAGACAAACTCCTGCAACTCCTCCTGGAGTGTTTTCAATGATATTGCCCCTAATTAATCATCTCTGCATTTGTGGCTGCTCCCCCAAGCAGCTGCAGAGCTGGTTTCCTGTCAGTCACATCAGCTGAGATGCCAGTTCCGAACTGCAGTGGCAGGCTCTTGGAGAAACACTCCTTTCTAATAAATTTGGGGGTGTTCACTTCCAGCCCTGGGTCAGGACAAACAGCTGTGGGAAGAAAACATGCTGGCAGATGGCTGTAGCTGTTTGCTTCAGTGCACATCAGCAGCTCCAGGAATAGCTTCCTCAGCCTGCCTGGCAGCTCTGACTCTCAGGTGCTAATTAGCATCTCACGTGAGATCGGATACGTGACCGCTACCAGCACGGATAAACTCAATATGCACCAACAGATCCTTTGTGATGTGTTAGTCTGAGAGCACAGCCACAAATGCAACCTTGAAATGCTTTAAATACGGTTCTCAAAGGCTCCCAAATCTAGGTGCTGCTAGAAAAAAAAAAGAGTTGTTTGTTCTGTAAAGTCTCACAGATTTCTCAGGGATTTCTCAGGGATTTCTCTCTTCTGCTGAGGCTGCCATGTTGCAGAGCTGAATTTGAAAGAAATGTACCCCCAGATTCCCCTTGCTTTCTTCAAGGTTGCTTCAATGAGCTGTTCAATACTGACTTTCTGGACCAATCCTTGAGAATGTATGCTGGGTTAGTCAGATATTCAACATGTTGGTAATTCAGGTTTCCCTCAGAAAGGAGGTGTCCCTCCATACCACTCTAAAAGGTCTTCCTTCCCAGAAGTTTTTGAGTCATCACTGTTTCCTCATTCATCTTCCAAATATGCTCCCAAGCCTAAATGTCTGACATTGTTAAGACTAGAACACCACAAGCATGAACTGATCACAGGTTTCTTTACATTCTGACAATTATATCAGTAACTCAGTAAATTTAAATTTATGCCTGTTTAGCAAATTTTTTTTTCATTCATTTTCTGCTGGGCATCTACCTGAGTTATGCAACTCAGGCAGGCTGAAATATCTTGAAATCAGGTGATTATATTTTCCAGGTTTCTTCCCCTGCTGTCACAATGAGGAACTAAACATGCACAACACACGGGAGTGTCTCTGACAGGCTAAACCAATCTGAAGTAAATCTGAAAAGCTACTTTATGCTACATCAATATGTAATTAGGCTCCAGGCCTGTAGATTTTCACAACCATTTCAGTGCCAGAAATGTGTGGGCTGAAATACTTAATCTCATTTGCACTAGAATTCTTAACAAGACAATCAGCATTTTGGGAATTTCAGATGACTGTCAGGTTGTAACAGCTCTCACAACAGTGAAAGTAGCTGATGATAGGTCAAATCTATGGCTCCTAAGGAACAGCTTACACAACAGCCAAGCAATATTTTCTACTATTATGAGAAAATAAGGATCACATAGCAGTTTTATCAATGCATTCATGATAAAACTTGAAGCGCTACTTTACCTTAAAAGATACAGCTAATATACACAAATTAATGCATATTAATCTCAGTCACACTGAAAAGATACTGCACAGAATCCTTTTAGCTGCCTCTTGATTATTTATCACTTACTAAATCTCAATGAAGCCCAGTTATTTCATTTTTTTCACTCATAGTCTGTTTACTAAACAAAAATCAGTGAAAATTGCATGCAGTGGGTTCCTGTCCTAATCTAATCTAAAGTTGTAGAAAGGCAATTACCTAGAAGTGCTTCAACAGATAAATTTTTTCATCCAGGTAACAGTAATACTTTTCAGTCCCTTTCCCTTTTCTACACACAGAACACTCACAAAACAGCAGCATGTTGGTTTTACTGGGAGAAACCAGGAATGTCATCAAAGTGATTTCTTCCCTGAAAAACAGCCATGGTCTTTGGATGATGCATTGTGGAATCCTCTGAATCCTCCCCCACCACCCAGGGAAATCTCCAGAGAATTTCCTTGGAGAGACATACCATAGAGCTTTCTCCACCTAAGCTGACAGAAGGAACTTCCCCTCTGGAGTCTTGCATAACACTGTGATCCATCCTCGTTTCTTTCCCCATGTCCCAACTTCTCCTGGTTTCTCCTTTCCCTGTTTCTTCGTTGGTTGTGGTACCCCTGGAGGCCACTGCCCTTGGCTCCATCCTCATCCCCTCCCTTACCTGAGCTTGTGCAGACCTCATGGTCTGGTCTTTGTCTCTGATGCCTTCAGTGGGTGCAATGAACCTTCACTGAATACATCACACAAAAACCCTTCCTGTCCTCCTTTGCTGAGCCAGCTGTGCTCTGTGTGTGTGCATGGACTTGGAATGGCTGTTCCAGGGGCCTCACTTCAAGCAGCTTCTGAAGGAGACACTTAGAGGAAGGTTGCAGCATTTCCACCATCCTGCAACAATGGATTAACAGAAACCTTTCTGCACCTCACAACAATGTGACGTTGAGTACTTGTCAACTAAAAATCTTTGCAATGACAACAAATCAACCCAAAGTATCTTCCCCAAATCCAATTATATTAATTCCAGTGGAAAAAAAAAATTCAGGAAGTCTAAAATTTTAAAATTACACTTACCAGGAACAAAGCTTCCCTGGACCACCTCCTTATAAGCCCACCAGCCTTCATGGATTTTTGGTGAATTTTGTTGAGCTAGAAAGAAATAATCAAAGAAACTATAAAATTAGGGTAAAACATAGGACTTAATTAGCTAAACTTTAGGAACTTTAAACAGGGTACTATCCTCTAGAGAAGAGTCACTTGAATTCCTAGGTGATCTTTATTCAATTTACAGAATCATGCTATGCAAATGTATCTTGGAGAACTTTGTCCCTGTTCATCACACAATCAAATATACTCTGATTTGGAAGACTTGATCATGAAACTTAACAATTCAGGTACAAAATGAGGACTTATAGCACTATCAGTGCCTTCTGTGCCACCTATAAAGTCAATATGGGATAAAAACGCAGAGAAAAAAAGAGTGTTCAGTAGTCAATACGTGAGTTCAAGTTGTCTGACTGAAAAGCAGTTTCTGCCCTTCCTTTCCTGAGTTTCCCAATGATCTCTCACTTTGCACGGGAAGAAATGGCAGAGTGAACTACAGTCAATAATATCTGTGTCTGTCACTGCTTCACCTCATCCCACAAGCTTAGAGTTCCAAAAGCAGGCCAGAAAGGCACAGCCCACAGCTTCCCCAACACTGGCTAAGGCTCCAGTGCTGAGGCAGGAATTTGGGTTTTTCCATCTTCTCTGCCTGCAATGGAGCAGCCACGCCTGCTCCCCCACTTCAGCCACCCAGGAGCTTGGCAGAAACAGGATTGTGACTGGTGTCTCTGACATGCAGCTCTTTCACAGTGTGACAGCAGCTGGGAACACGGTGCAGGAACACAAGAAAAGGTTTCTTTGATCAATATTCCGAAGGTTGTAGCAACAAAAAGCCTAAGCTTTGTATGAGGTTTGCCCCTGATGAGACTTGTTGCCTAAATGATTTCTCCAAAGTCCTGAAAAGCCAAGATCTTGATTGGTCAAGTTTGCTGCTCTTTTTCATCACTTCTCTTTGTCTTGAAATTGGAATTCGAGCAAATTTTGTGGTCAAAATGTAAAGTCTCTATTAATTGGAAATATTTTCAAAGGGCACACAGACACACAGCAAGACAAACGTTCAGCTGATCTCCGTAAGAGAGAAGAGCTGACATACAAATATGTTCTGCCTTCACCTGTAGTTTGCTTGCTATGTTCCTATTTAGAGCAACTCTCCCTGAGCTGCAAAGCTCAGTCACCTTGTGCATCATTTGACTTAGATTTTGAGGTTGTCTTCTTTTTAAGACACTTTCAATCTCTTTCATTAGTGCCAAAACTTTTTTACATAAATATGCAGCTACAGAAGATGCTGGATTTAGCAGCTTTTTGCTGCAGTTTCACTTCTAAATCACATATTATTTATGAAAAACACAACGACCCTGGGAAAAGTTCCAGCAGTATAATAAAAATTCTTGCTGTCATTAAAAATTATGAAGAGGGTGTGAAATTCAGGCTAAAAGGGATACCAGATAAAGACCATTACATACTCTTCTATCAAGTTACAAAACAGTATTTACGATTTAACTGGCTGTATATTACAGAAACAAAAGTAACCCTTAAGTTAATTAAATGTACTGACAGAAGGACCAATACTCTGCCTTACCAAAATCCAGCAATGCCAATGGGATGGGTACATGTGGATGCAGATTTCTCCTTGCAGGACTGATGTTGTTCCATTAACTGAGCAGTGATCTGTTACACTGAAGGGACTGTTCCACTGTGCACCCTTTACAGTCTGCAGATGAAATTGTCCTCATATTTTAGTTTTTATAACATTGCCTGGAGAGCTCCAACTGTGCATGGCTTAGTTGTGCTAGACTGCACTGTACAAACATTTGGAAAATGGCAAATCCCAACTCACAATCAAAATATATGAGCAGAAAATTCTTCCTATCCAGTCTGAACTGCAATTTTTTTGATCTCAACACTTGCTTTCATGTCCTCAGCAGGAGAAGTTCTTAAAGATTTCAGAATAACAGTAGGAAAGGATACTAAGGAGTCCCAACAAAGTAGAGTCATAATTCTCCCACTTAAAATTTCCCAGGAAATTACACTGCATTAAAGTGCATCTTGTAGTCATACACACAGCTCAAATCAGTTCAGCCAGGAAGAGGCAGATGCATTTTATAAGTGGCTGAAAAAAAAATATATACATAGAGAGAGAGAGAGAGATAAAAGCAAGCTAAGATTTTGGGTAGGATGGGTATTTTCAAATGCAGCTGCCTAATATCAGCATTCATCAAAATGTATACAATTGAAAAATATATTCCTTCTTCCCACTCTGGGGCAATCTGAATGATACATGCCAGGTTCAGAAGAGAAGTATAATCCATTGTTTGGAGTTTATATTAAACCAAAATCGAAAGATGCTCGCTCTGCAGTTCTGCTTCAGTGGGTTACCTCAATACTTACAATAGCTAATTCCAAAAGGAATAGCAGGAAAAAGAATATTTTGATGATATTTTTTTATATCTGCTTCATTAGTATGGAACAGGCTGCATGAATTGAGCAAGAAATCTAGATTGTCAAAGCTCTGTACTAAATAATTGGATACCAGTGCAGTTGCTTCAGCTATCAGAGAAGAGCATGACCTGGCATCACTCTGCACATTCCTCAGATATCAGACCCTTATCTCTTCAATTCACAGGAAAATGAAACACAGAAAACCAGCCTAAGATGATGTGCCCTAGCTATATCTAAGGTGGAGCAAGAGCAATGCCGGCAGCACTGCTGAGGTGCAGAGAACTGAGTCCATTCAGGAAACCAAGAGGCAAGGCAGGTGGGGTTGTGAGGGGGCAGTTAGGACGACAATCTCCGGGGCTGTGCTCTTTCCTGAACCCTGAAACCTCAATGTTTTATAGCAGTCCAGGCAAAACATCCTGCATAGTAATGCAGAGAGTGACTGAACACAGATTTCCACTCTGCAGTGCATGTGAAACCCAGTTTGGTGCCAAAGATTTACTTGGATGAAACCTACAGGGACTTCACTTAAAAAGGGAAAAGGTTTATAAAGCTCTCATTTTTCTAAATGCAGAAGGAAGAGGTCTGGTAAGGCCAGGGAGAAAAGTTTGTCTTCCAAAAACTTCTCCTAAACCATCACTCCAGTCTGTGTTATGCAAGTGGGCAAGAGGACTTACGAAAGGAGGAAAAAGCTGTTCCCTGTTTTTGAAACATAATCAGACCCATACCTGGATTAGTAATGGTACAAGGGAATATAAAATTATAATGAACAGCCATATGGACAATCCTTGCTGGGAATCCTATCTGGGACACTCTCACCTGATGCACATACAACACAGGCTCTCTGCAATTGGTGTATTAATGCCCATCTGACAGAATGGCTCTGGGCCTGAGTAAACAGGTTCAACCTTATGGCTCGAGGATTGTTGCCAAGGAAATGGATTCTTCCTATGTGCCACCTCGTGACACATGAAAATAGCAAAATTCTCTCAGCATCCTTCTCGTTTCAGTTAAAACTATTGTACCTCTTTCTGCAATTTTCCCACCCAAGGACCATATAAAGAGACATTTGGGCTCTTTTTTTGGCCTCTGACACTGCTGTGGTGCTACCAGAACACTGCAGCTCCTCCACAGCAGCTCCTTGTTGGCAGTGGGAGACAAAAGGTCTAGAAAGCAATCCTGTATTCCTGAAGAGGGTTAAATATCTTAAAAAACAAAAAAAACCCCCACAGCTTCCATTTGTGATACCTCCGAGGCTCCTGCTTTTACCACTAGAACCCAGAGTATGGCCTTTGCTTCCTAGAAACACTGTTGGTTTTGCAAGGTGTGAAAATAAACAAGCTGCTCTGAACAGGCACTGCAGGTTACCCGCACAAGGAGCTCTGCAACAAAAATTTTTAGCAGCAGCACTGTATTCTGCCATTAGCAGGGACAGTCCAAAATGACAAACTTGTCCAAGTGCTCAAGGATACTGAATGACCTCCATTTGTGCAATGCTCCCTCCCCTAGCACTGAAATCTCTGCTATCTGAGATTAGTAGCTCTGCTGATACACCACCATTATGTCAGATCTCTTTCAATAAAGCTGCTGCAGAGGAGACAGGATATTTGTTGGGAGCTCATATAACATATGTTGCTTTCATTCTGTCAGATTACTGTAGGTATGTGTCATTGTGAAGCATAAAATTACAGGCTAAATTCTGCAAATTGTTGTGCGTTCTTGTTTCCTAGTGGCTTCCATGCACAGGGAAACAGCATCGTACAGGATCATAAAAATGCACAGTAAATGCAAACAGCAAAGGTGCCAATGCCCCATAAAGTCAGCAGTTAACTCTCTCTAGCCTAGAGGTAAAGTGAGTAGCCTCATGTTTCAAAAAAATAAAGCTATTACTGGGTCAGCAAATGTATTTTAAAATGATCAGATAGCATTGTACTGGATACCAGGTACCACAATGCAGATGCTAGAATACCTGCACAGCATTTGTAGTGCTAAGAAGTCTTCATCTTGCTGGAATGCTGATGTTGACATAATATAAAATGGTGCAGCAAATACAGAACGCCCCTCAGTAAATATGCTTATTTGCAAGACATAAAAAAGCCATTCTACAATTACTTATTTACTTTCTATACTTACATGAATCATAGAAAGGCTTTTATCTGATGGCATCGTTTATGTCATTCACATCTGAGCCCGAGCCAAGAGTAGAATCCTGACAGATCAAAACTCTCCCTTCCCTTTACTGCCATTTCACAGAGATGAAAAATGCTAGACTGGGGAGAATCAGGCTTGCAGCAGTTAGGAAAAGATCTTTCTTCACCTGGATTTTATTGATCTGAGCTCTTCTGATTGCTGTATCAATTATTCTGCAGGTTTATCTCATCTTACATCCTAGAAGTCTTGCTCGTGATAACCTGACTGGTATTGCCCTGGCAGTAAATATATGACATTTTTATAATTGTTACCCCTTCTGCATAGTTATGAGATTAAAAATAAAACTAGCTGCAACCATGAGCCATTAGTTTCATAATAAACTTAGTGTAACACATTAAGTCATTGCTAATGCTTTGATAGAAAACTGACAGAAAAATGGCAGAGGGTCTGCTACAAGAAAAATAAATCCTCAAATCTGTGATTACAACGGTGAACACTGCAAGTGAAAGATATATTTACAAGGTATTAGATGCTGGTGTGATCTTCACTTAGAGACCTTATCCTGGTTCTCTCCCAGCCAGCATAAGCCTATTGCTTAGCTATTTATTGCTACTTGATTTTCCATCAGAGCTCCACAGTTCACTCTGAGCAGCTTCATCATGCTCAAGGTGCCTCAGTCAGTCACTGACGAGTAATCCAAGACAGCTGTGTCTGCCTAATGGCAGAGATTAAAATTAGAAGAATTTCCCTGCAGTGTTTCAGAAGATCATGAGTCCCACCAGAAATGTAGTCCTGCAGAAAACAGTACAGGGCAGTTAAAAAAAAAAAAATGCTGTGAGAAAAATTTTAATTGTTTTTGCTGAACTCCATTTCCACAATCTTATGCAACACCTGCTTTGTAATTATTTAAGTAGTTCTGATTACTGAATTTTATATGGATATTTTGTGCACTGTTAAACTCAAGAGTAGGTTACCTAAAATTTAGAGGGAAGATAAAACTTAATCTAAAATATAATTTTCAACACCTTCAGTCATACAAGTACCAGCTTTTGGCTCACATGCCTCTTAAAGCAAATAGGATACACAGGTACAAAGTGGACCTGGCAGCAGGGGAACTAAGCAGATGCAATTAGCTGAAAATTCAGCTCTCTGTAATTAATATTTAGTTTGTTTAAAACAGGTCTGTATGTAATTGCAGCGGTATTTAAGATGTTTTTATGCCTTTTTTTATATTAAAAGACCGTCAAAACAGGCCTTTCAGGCACTAAATAAAGCATAATTTATAGATGAGTAGCTACAGGACAAGAAAGGTTGGCCTGATTATGAATCCCACAGCCTACATTGTGAGCAGCAGGATACACTGTGGGAGGAAAAACAAAACAAAGGATTAGAAAGGGACCAATAAATAAAATGCTTTCACCAGCTAGGCCAGATTTTTTTCTTTTTTCTTTTTTTTTTCTGGATAACATTTTGCTCAGAAAACATGCAAATGCTCTTTCATTAAGTTAATACTTTCCAATTCCATAAATCCTTCTTCCTCCATCCCCATGTGTAAAAGCTCTCACTGCTGCTGTGAATTCCAAGCAGTATTCAACACAAGGAAAGCGGATGTGACCTGATTTTTTTCACATCTGAGGGCAAAAGTAAGGCACTACCACGGGAACTCTGCTCTGGCACAGAGACTTGACTATTCTGTCTATTTTCTATTTATTGTGATTTTGTTTTCTGATAAGATTCCAATTATAAACCTTGGCCAAAGAGTTAGATTTCATACAGGCAGGCTCATATGGATGCAGGGAGCAGTGACAAAGTGGTGTTTCACTATAACAAAGCAAACTGCTGCACCTACTGGTCCCCTGTAGCTGCTTTTGAAGGGAGTAGAAATTATTTAACAACTTCCTTGTCTTCTGGTCTCTGAATATTATCAAATATTCAATATGAAATAAGCTTGTCTGTAACCAGAAGTAATTCCCAATAATGTTTATGAAGAACACTCAACTGGACATTAAAGTCTCCACCACTAACTCAATTTGTAGAATATCAAACATCCGTATAAAGCTGCTTTCCTTTTAATGTGACTAAAACACATGTCCCTCCCCAAGAACTTTCTGGAGCACTAAGAATGCATTACACAATGTTATTTGCTTCCGTTTTTAAAATAATACGTTTTGTGTTTTCTTCTTTGGCAGAATTTCACTTCTGAAACAACTGAGAGACACGGAACTTCTGTATTGCTGTCTGAGGAAGTTGAGCAGCTCTGAGTGAAAGAATACCAAAGGTTTTATCTACAAATTACTACCAGCTGGGGATGAAAGCCTCTGCTTCCTCAGGTCCCATTCATATCTATGGGGTTCATATTACTTCTGAAGGAGGTACTGCTCTCTTCCTTCTCTGGCACAAGAGTAAAAATTTCTCTAAAGCTGAAGTACTGTAAGAAAGAAAAGCAATTAAATTATTTCCAGGGAAAATATGCAGGTGTATAGCAGCAATTGGAATATAATATTGATTGCAAGGAGTGGGGGACTCAGCACCTTTCACCTCAGTCACTGATGGCACACTCAGGGCTTTAGGGGTCCCAAACCACATTAATACAATTTGGCTGTCTTGGTGTTTCCCCGAGTCTCTGATGGGAGCATCAGCACACTCAGCAGCCTATTCTCTGTTCTGTTAGATGGGGTAGTTCCTCTCCCTTGTGTTGTTTAATTATGTCTAGATATAAAGTCTGAAAAGCTGTATAAAATAATGCAGGAACAAGCAGCAAGGTATCTTGTGATATCAACTTCACAGCAGCTCTTACTTTCTGTCCCACTGCATACCCTCCACTCTTATCAATTATCAATTTCAGCACGATTTGGGGACGCTCAGCAACTTCAAAGAAATAGCCTCAATATCCTTGAGGCTTTAAAGTTCAATGCATTATTAATGCTAAATTAATAGGGTTTCCACTAAAAGGAAACCACTAAGTTCCTTCCTGAGCAGCACATACAGTATCGACCTCTCATCGGGTTTCTGCCCCCAGCTGCTCTCCGCACTCTCTAAACACAAAGTTACTCCTCAGGAGTAGCACAAACAATTGGGGACTGTCCTGTTAGCTGCCACAGGCACAATTTTTTTGTTCTGTTTTCTCAAAACTCTCACTTCAGGAAAGAGAAATTACTTCTTCGTCAGTCTCCCCATGAAAGGGCTGTGTCCAGAATTTAAGTATTCATCACTGCTTAGGCAGACAAGGGGTAAAAATCAAGGTCTTCCAATTAACCTCAAAAATAATGGCATGGTAAAATAATCAATATCAGGTGCCTGATCCTAGAAAACACACATAGCCTTGAATCCAATGGAATTCTACAGCAATGTGGAAACTTGCAGTTCATAACGTGATACAGAAATATTTCAAAGAGATTCATATTACACAGAGAATTTAAAATGCTTAAACAATACTATTATGACCATTTCCCATGGTTTTGACAAGAGACATAACTGAAAAAGGAGAAAGGGTGCCTTCAATGTCCCTTGAGGACTCAGCAGGAGTGGCAGTTTGTGGCTCTTGAACAAACTTTACTCTATTTGACTCAACTCAAACTAATGCCCATGCCTGAGATAGGCAGAGTCCTTTTCTCCTGGCTGACACCCAAGCAGAAGCGATGCAACAAACACCATCCTTCAAAAGCTAATGGCAAAGGGGAGGCAAAATTATTTTGATTATACTGAACTGGATTCAGAGTCCCAGATTTTTCATCATCCTGAGGCTGACAGTCAGGGCACTAATCCAGATCATCTCACAGCTCACTGGAAAACCTAAATCCTCAGCACTTAAACTTGATGTCCTGGAGTTTTCTGAGATCACCAAGTAAAAAAAAAAAAAAAGTTTTCCTGGCCATATGAGAGGGACCGATCTGATTTTTATTTATGCCTCAACATATGTTACGTATGAGGTGAAGAATTGCTATAAGGGGCTGTACATGTGCTGGCAGCCCTGTCCACAGTGAGGCTTTGCCTGGCAGCCAGTCCAGGCAGAGGAAACTTCCACAATGGGGCTGTGAATGACCCCCCCACTGGCCAGTGGGGCAAAAAATGCCAGGATGCCTGGGAAAAAAGGGCTGTGGGGAGAGACTTGGCAAATAGAAGCAGTTAACTGCGACACAAGCAGGGGACCAGTTGCTTCCTGTTCATTGGAGGGAGCGGGGGCTCGCCTGGAGGGTTAGCTTGGCCGTCCTCCCTCCTCGCCTTTTTCTCTCTGCGGTCCTGCTTCTTCCCTGGCTGTCTTTCCCGTCCACACATGTCCTGTCCTGTTCCGCCACTTCCACAAGGCAGCTCCTTGCGGCGACGCCCTGGTGCTGCTACTTCCCCACGTACCAGACACTGCCTGCACACAGCTGTGGCTGCCACGTTTCCGCCATTGCCCACAGCAGGCACAGCCCCAGTGCCAGCCATGGCCTGGTGCTCCATTGTTCCCTGACAGAGCAGCCACAGCCCCAGTGCCAGCCATGGCCTGGTGCTCCATTGTTCCCCTGAGAGAGCAGCCCCAGCCCCAGTGCCAGCCATGGCCTGGTGCTCCATTGTTGCCTGACAGAGCAGCCCCAGCCCCAGTGCCAGCCATGGCCTGGTGCTCCATTGTTCCCTGACAGAGCAGCCACAGCCCCAGTGCCAGCCATGGCCTGGTGCTCCATTGTTCCCTGACAGAGCAGCCACAGCCCCAGTGCCAGCCATGGCCTGGTGCTCCATTGTTCCCCTCACACAGCAGCCACAGTGCCAGCCATGGCCTGGTGCTCCATTGTTCCCCTCACACAGCAGCCACAGTGCCAGCCA
>VWZP01002787.1:338246-359150 GCA_013396995.1 Dicaeum eximium
CCCAGTGCCAGCCATGGCCTGGTGCTCCATTGCTCCCCTGACAGAGCAGCCACAGCCCCAGTGCCAGCCATGACCTGGTGCTCCATTGTTCCCCTGTCAGCAGCCACAGCCCCAGTGCCAGCCATGGCCTGGTGCTCCATTGTTCCCCTGAGAG
This sequence comes from Dicaeum eximium, assembly GCA_013396995.1. Lineage (NCBI taxonomy): Eukaryota > Metazoa > Chordata > Aves > Passeriformes > Dicaeidae > Dicaeum > Dicaeum eximium. The sequence continues at coordinate 338,401 of VWZP01002787.1, forward strand.
AGCAGCCACAGCCCCAGTGCCAGCCATGGCCTGGTGCTCCATTGTTCCCCTGTCAGCAGCCACAGCCCCAGTGCCAGCCATGGCCTGGTGCTCCATTGTTCCCCTCACACAGCAGCCACAGTGCCAGCCACGGCCTGGTGCTCCATTGTTCCCCTCACACAGCAGCCACAGTGCCAGCCATGGCCTGGTGCTCCATTGTTCCCCTGTCAGCAGCCACAGTCCCAGTGCCAGCCATGGCCTGGTGCTCCATTGTTCCCTGACAGAGCAGGCACGGCCTCAGTGCCAGCCATGGCCTGGTGCTCCATTGTTCCCCCCCAACCATTGCTGCTTCCCTGCAGTTCTGTGGGCTATTCCCTAGAGATTACTTCTACCATCCATCTGTACATAGCTGTGTTTATCCACTAATCTTGGAAGAAATAATTTCCTTCCCACTCATTGGGCTGATTCCTGAGGCAGCAGTGCTACTCTGGCACTTGGATGCAGCTGTTCTGTTACCTCTATCCCGACTAACAATATTCCTGACTAGAAACAGTGCACCTTGGGTTCCTTCTGAACCCAACTGTATTTCTTGGCTTCTTGGTCCCTGCAAGGATGTCTCCTATTCATCCTTCTCAGCCACTTAAGCCATGAGTCAAAAGCAGCAATTTGGATTTGCTTCTTTTCTCTCTCCATTTTAGTTCTGAAGTTAAGATGGAAGATGTTTCATGCTGGCTGTGATGAACCTGCCTGCTCCATTTATCTGGTCACGAATTTTAACTGCTTTCTAAATTACTGATGCAGAAATCCCAGGAAGAAAAAATAAACCCACCTTCATTTAGGTACCTCTTGTTCATGGCTTTGTCTACCAGTCTTTTGAGATATGAGACTTTGGATACAGATAAAAGAAAAATAATTTAGAAGCCACCAAATGTAGGAATTTTTAAAATGTATCTACTTCAAAAGAACTGTAAGGAGAAGTATGCTACTGCAGAGATTTCATCAGGGGTTTCCAAGCTTTCCCTCTTTTCATCTGTGTCGTCCTTTTTCTTCCAAGTCAAAATCCACTGAAGTTTCAGGCAATCTTTTATTCTTGCCAGTAGCAAGTGAAAGAATTTTTTTTTTTTTTTTTTTTTTGTGTGAGGGCAAAACCAAGGAACTGGAAATACAACTCACAGATTTTAAATGTATGTATTTTCTTTGTTATGAGCCTGGTGTATCTAAAGCAGGGTTCAGCAGTGTGTTTTTATGGTTTATCCCGGAACCCCTTGGTTTTCCCCCAGGTTTCTCCTATGTCAATCCTTTCTCCTCTCCCCACTCAGACCTCTGCCAATCTCCAGAGCCCGGTCTGTCAATCTTCCCCTTATCCTGGGGGAATTCCAAAAAGGGCGTCATGGGATTGGGCAGATTCAAAGGATGCTCTCTCCTTCTAAAGGTACTGGGCTATCCAGGTGTCCTTCTTCCCCTGAAACCCCCCTCCCCTCCCTGGTCGGTGAGTTTCTGGCCCCTTCCATCCCCTCGCTGCCCGGATAAAAGCTACGGGGCGGTGTGGCCGGGAAGGTCCAGTGGGGTGGTGCTTAATGGAGAAGCCACAATAAAGTTCTGGATTGAAAGCCCCACCAGACCCGACTCCTTTCTTCGCCATCCGTCTAAAAACACCCTCCGATGGAGGAACACCTGAGGGAGACCCGACCTCTGCAAGAGGCGGCTCCAACCCGCCGAACCGGGGCTCCGGGCAAGTCTGGGCTTGGTGCCACACGCCCGGCTCAGCCGCCTGCCGCATCTGGCTGGCCAAGAGCGTCTNGAATTTTTTTTTTTTTTTTTTTTGTGTGAGGGCAAAACCAAGGAACTGGAAATACAACTCACAGATTTTAAATGTATGTATTTTCTTTGTTATGAGCCTGGTGTATCTAAAGCAGGGTTCAGCAGTGTGTTTTTATGGTTTATCCCGGAACCCCTTGGTTTTCCCCCAGGTTTCTCCTATGTCAATCCTTTCTCCTCTCCCCACTCAGACCTCTGCCAATCTCCAGAGCCCGGTCTGTCAATCTTCCCCTTATCCTGGGGGAATTCCAAANTGGGGTGGTGCTTAATGGAGAAGCCACAATAAAGTTCTGGATTGAAAGCCCCACCAGACCCGACTCCTTTCTTCGCCATCCGTCTAAAAACACCCTCCGATGGAGGAACACCTGAGGGAGACCCGACCTCTGCAAGAGGCGGCTCCAACCCGCCGAACCGGGGCTCCGGGCAAGTCTGGGCTTGGTGCCACACGCCCGGCTCAGCCGCCTGCCGCATCTGGCTGGCCAAGAGCGTCTCTGGGGACAGCACCGCAGCTGCCGCGACCTGGCTCAGCCGCTGGATTTCAGGCAAGCCTGGACAAGTTCCGTCCCATTCTACTGATAACACCAATAGCAGGGACACATAGTAGTTTTCAGTGTCCTTTGAAAACCAGAGAGCTTTACACCTCTTGTTCAGGTTTCTGACACCTGACCATCAGTAATACCCACTGCCTACCTCATTTAATTTATAAAAATACTAAATAGTTGTCCATCTATTAATAGAAATAGATTTTAACCTTAAAAACCACAACCACAATGCAACAGCACAAAATTATATACTCTAACATCAGTAACTCCTAGAGGCCCAGTACACCAGCTTTCAAAACACCAGAAATAGAGGGAAACGTCCTTGAATTGAGGCCAATTCAGAGTAGCTTTGTTTGTTTCAGTTAAGATCTTACTGTACTCACTTCTGATCAGAGAATGCTTCAGTGAACAAAGCAGGATAACAACCCTGGCAAATTCATTGCTGTGCAGCTGCCTGCAGAACACACTACAGACCCTGGAGACACAGCCAACCCATACCTGATTATCCACAAAAAAAGGCCTGCTGAGTCTCCCTCATATGCTGAGCACTGTGAATGAGAACACAGAACAGTGGTATATGCATATCTACAGATCTATTTCCCAAACACAGTGTCTCCTGTACTCATCTCCTTCCCCATTTTTCAGCCTTGGATTTATAGATGAAGAAAAGGTTGGACGTCAAATGAAAAAGCCAAAGAAAGGGTGGAAAGGCATGCAGAAGTCAGTAATGATGCTGATGGGGGAAATCTGACTCCAGTTACTTCCAGTCCTTTGATCTTCCAACTAGAATATACTGAATTTTATGCAGAGTATCTCAGCCAGCCTACAAAATCTGCAAGTCCACTTGAAATAACCTCCTGAATGCTAGGCAAACTACTCAGGAGATTAGCAGTTTCTAAAACAATATCTGGAATACTGAAATGAATCTATAATAAACAAAATATTGGTTGTGTCAGCACAAAATAAGGAAGTTTGACATTAGCCTCACAGATACTAAAATTGTCAGGAGCCATTGAGCTAATTCATTTTGGTTCTCCCCTTGGCATAAATTCTAGCTGAGCTGTTAATGAAACTATACAGTGACCACCAGGGAAACCCAGTGAAGGCTGATAAATCCTGCACACAAAGCAAAGTCCACCATCTCTGGCTGGGTGACCATACAATTATGCAACGAACAATACTATTGATTCTGTAAATTTGATTTTGAGACCTGTTAGGCAGATTCTTAGGGTCAAAACTGAATGAGAGAACTGGCAAGCATCTCACAGTGGGGTCATTTATCCAGTTTTCAACTTCATCCCAGGCCAGTTTCACTGCAACTGGCATGAGGCAAAGCTGGGTTTTCCCTCAGCTACACAGGAAACTCAGCACAGTACCAGAAGATGCCAACTGACTTTATGCTACTCAGCCTCATCCCCTCCCTTCCACAAATGCTTGGAGTTGATCCATCCATGTACCTAAAAGGAATCATTTGTTTTCTTAAACCCTTATGGTACTGTGTATGTGTCATCTGTTTGTTTTTTCCCCAACACAACTTTGTGCAGCAATATGTTGATAGGATTGGGTTTTTTTTGGTTTTTTAAAATTTATTAGCCCCCCAGAAAGTTGCTGTGGTCATATGGTAGAACCAGTGTAAAATACAGGTGGCTTGGGAGATCCCATTATTGCACTGGCAAACAAAACAGTTTAACCACAGCTGCACCTGCTTCAAAATATTCTGTCAGACTTTTGGCCAAATCCCTTCTGTGCATGTCTCCAGCTCCCAAAGTTAGATCATGTCCTCTTTCCACAGCTCTTCAATTCATGTGTTTTTATGGTCTTCTTATTGGCACAGCCTAAGGAGCTTGAGTCTGTAACTCTCAGTAATGCCAGCAGCCCATGTAACTCTGAGAGTTTTCTTGTCCAAGTGATGATTAATCAGATTTAACAAGACTGATGCAGCACTCTGCAGAACATAACACTTTGATAAATGGTGCTCTCACAGCAGCTTACACCAGGGGCATTCCAAAGCACTCAGACTAATAGGAATTCTCCTGATGATTTTAAATATGCACCGAGTACCAGTACAGAACAAACACAAGGCTTTTCGTGACCCACCTGCATCAGAATCCTTCTTTCTGAAAAGGGATTTCTTTAACTGTGACTTTCTCAACCCTCAGCTGGGTTGAAGAAGATCTGAAGAATGTGGCACTGGATTTGTGGTGCTGCTGTGCAGCTCTGCTGGTTGGATACAGGGCTATGCCAGGAGCACATTCACACAATGGTGATGATATTTACTTTATCTCATTATTTTCTGCCCTCAGAAAGCAAGCCGGAGTGAGTGGGAGATGTCAGGAGAGTGCACAAAGCAACCTCAGATAGTAATGAAATAAGTAGTATCAGTTTACTCCAAAAGAACCAGGAGACTACCCAAAAATAATAAACTTTGGGCTCAGGCTTTCTTAAAAGATGCTTTTCTTCAATGCCAATCCAGTAATGCTCAATATTTATCCTAGCAGTTGTAAGGCAATATTTATTCTAACAGTTTTGTAGGGATATGTGGTGGGTTCAGTGCTGGCCAATTACCAGTGCACTCACTTTCTGCTGTGAAATTGGATTAGGAGACAGGCAAAGCAGTCTCAAAACTTCAAGAAAGTATAAAGAAAGATTTATTAACAGTAACTAAAAGGAAAAAAAAGTAAGAATCAAAACAAACCCTTTAACTTACCTGTTCCAGTTGTTAATCTCCTTTTTGTTCTAGATGTTCTTTCCATTTTATGTATCCCCCATTCCCTGTACCCCCTTTCTGTCGGGTATCATGCCTGCTGTTCCCAGAGGGCTTTGTGCACATCAAATCAAGAGACATTCAGTAGCAGCCAAAAAGAGAGACCCCAGAGACAACGAGCCACCATAAAAACTAAAGAAAATAACATCCCCACGCTGGCAAGAAGACAAGGAGCGACCAACCCGCAACCAGAGCTGGACTTTGCATTGTCACCATAACCTCACAGCACTCTGTCAGAATGACACCCCTAGAACTTCAAACCATCAAGGTTTTCCTACAGACTACTCCCACGAGGATGGAAGTCCCAGCTCTGCCGAAGTGACAGAGCTGCATTCCTCCTCCTCCTCTGCGACATTCCGTGGGAGCAGCGGCGGTGTGCGCAACCCCTCGAGCCCCCTACCCCAAAGCTTTTTTCAATAAAGGTCTTTAAAAAGGAGCAGGTCTCCCGGCCCTATTTATTACAATGTACACTGGTGCTGTGCTGAAATGTGGTTGACAGTAATAAATGACATGAGGGACATAAAAATGGCCTATTTCCTTAGGATAATTATCATCCTAAACAGGCATTTTGTATTATTTATCATATATTCATCATCATCCTTCTCCCTAGCATTGTTTCTCAATGCAGTCAGAGTCTTGTGTGGACACCCAGAGGGGCTCAATCAATTAATGTGAAGTCAGTCAATAGAAACTAGTACAGTACTAGCAGGGTTAGTGTCACAACTACAAACACATTTCAACCATAAATCTGCATAAATGAGGTCAGGATCCACTTAAAATTTTAAGAGAGACTTCTGTATTGAGTTTAAGTAATGTAATAAAAACTGGCATAATTTACCCTATTTTGAGTATCAACTAGCTCCAAGCTGCCCTGCCTCACGTAAATCTGCATTAAGAACAATACAAGATTTGGACCTGTGAGACTCCACACCCTCAAGGCAGCTTTTTCATTACTTTATAGTTTGTCTAGGCAATTATCTCTTTGAAATGCAGTGCAAAGCATGACCATTCTGATTTGGCAGTGAACTGTGAGTCAGTCGTTTCTGACCTACCCAGAGACGTTTGTACACCCTGAGCAGCAGCATCTCTTTATTTCTATATAATGAGTATTGGAAAATATGTTGAGATATTAGACTAAAAGGTATTGTAAAAGTAGAAAGTAATGCTTTAATAGCTTACATTTCTCCAGGCTTTGAATTAAGAACCACAGTCATTCCTAATGGATGAGAACAGGACATGTTTTACTTACCTCCTACACATGCTGCTATCCTCTTATAAAAGGCTAATATCGAAATTTAATACTTCTCCATGCATTGGTAGAGCTGGATGGTCTGTGATCCTCAATACACAAATTAATTGGCACTAGGGGCTGGATGAAGCTCCTAAGTTACATATGGTCCACATTCCCATTAACAGTGTCCTACAGTAACATGACAAAAATGAGATGGATTCTAGTGTTTCCTCTTTCCTCTAAAAACGGTATCAAAAAGACCTGTCTGGACATCACGAAGGAAAAGGTTTCCAGCCTTAATTCTAAACCACAGCGAACAGGGGGACTGCTGTCCTTACAAAGCTGTGATATCTCTGCTTAGCAGGACACAAAGCAGTCTTGTTAAGGGTTTGAGCTTCCTTCTCCTCTATTGCATTTGGTCAAATCCACAATGACTTCAACAGAACATGATCTGAACCCAGATCTGCACCCAACAATTATGGAAGAACCTAATGGTTCCTAGGTCAGATGATCTGTTAGAACTTCAGCTGAGGCTCAAAGTTGGAAGTAGAAAAGCTGGGTAAAAGAAGGGGACTGGCTTTGTTTTATGCTTTCCTTAAGATGGTTGTTTGAGGGTTTTTTTTCCTCACCCTGTCACTCAGGACTGAGCTTAGAGAGAAAAGGCTGCTGCTGAGACCCTCAGTACCGAAGAAAACTCTCAAAGGCTCATTAAAGCCAACCAGCAGTGCCATGAAAGGCCACGTCAGCCAGACTTCCTGGCACTTCAAGGTAGATGTATCATGGATTTTTAGCACATGATTCAAACTCACAAAATGTTTTTGTTTCATTCCCTGAATGTTTCTGAAGACGTGGTATCCCTTTTATTCAAAAGTACAAATGAAAGCCAGAGTCAGAGAAAGATTTTCTACCTTTTAATAGACAATTGATAGCCCTAATGAACATTTTTAAGGATTTAGACTTGCAGGTCATTTGATACATATAAAATATTTCTCCCATTGACCTGTTTCAGCTGTAAATACTCAGCACTTCTCCAAATCAGGCCTTGCAGGAAACGAGGAACACACAATTAATGACCACTCTCAAAAAATTTGGTTAAAGTGTGTTGCCAAGCAACACAAATTCTGCCAGAGACAGTGATAAAATTCTATTCTCTAGATAAGCCTTAAATTCCTTTGTGACTATCTTTTCCTCTTCCTGCAATCCCTTGCTTTACTCACTGCATCCCACAACCTCTGCATTAAAACAAGAATGTGCTAAATTAGTGTCTTTCCCCACACAACCTTTGCAATGGGATTTCTAAAGTGTTAAGATAACTTTAGTTGTGAAGATGGACAAATTCCTCACTTGCTTCTCCTCTCATTTTTTAAGAAAACTTAAAAAAAAACCCTTTACTAAATAGCATAATTTAGTACCTACCAAGGTGATTACAAAATGAGGTCTTTCCAGTCTTTGTCCCTCACCTCACTACTTTCTCAAACTAATTTTCTCTCCTCTTTCTGCTTCCACCATTCCACAGCTTTTTATTTGGGCATCATCTCCTCCACAGCACGTGTCTGCTCATCTGCCCACCCCAGCACAACTGTCTTCACCTAGCTATTCCCAGTTACAGCAGATCCCAAAATCTAGCCCAAAGCCCTTCATTTGATAAGACGTAGGCTTTGGAACTTATTTTGAGCTTACCAAGGAAATCTGTTTCCCTCAGATGCCAACTCCATTTTTATCACACTCATATATGCAAATCTATGCATGTGTGTGATGTGGTATGCATCTGTGGGCATAATATTTGCAACCATAAATGTGAATCTGATTTATATGAAAGAAAAAACAGCAGATCAGATCAAGCAACCTGGGAAAAACCCAGGAGATGAGACTCGAGTGCTTCCTTTAAGAGTGGGTTACTGAAGAGCCCCTGGGAGTAGCAGAGGGGATATGCCTGGGGAAGTGGGTCCCTAGACCAGCAATGAAAGGACACTTGAGGAGCATGGACAGAACCAGGGGACACAGGTACTGAGCTGAGCACCTGCTTTTTCAGCTTTTTTTTCTTCAAAGCTGCTCCATCTCCAGTTATCCCATGCCCTGGATGAAGGCTGAAACAAGTTTGAGAACTGCACTAGTAAGTAGCAAAATGTTGGAAAAAAGAACACAAAAATAGGCAGCAAAGAGAGATCCTTCATTTTAAACCTTTCTGACTTTAGAGGTAGAGGTTTAGAAATCTCCTGAGCCAGAGGTTCCACTGCATTAACCTAGGAATAATAGAATAATAATCCTCACAGCTCTCACATCTAGGAAGAGGCAGCCTCCAGCTAGGACAACTCAGGTGTATATTTAGAAAGATCAGTGGAGCTGTGCTGACTTACTGTGCAGAATATCATTTAGGCTATAGTAGCATCCAAAAGCTCCAATTAGGAGGAGAGTTCCATCCTGTCAGGCACCAGATGAATACTCACAGTCAGGCCTGTCCTATTCCAGGGAGACAGGCCAGACTGCCTTCATATGCTTCTAATTGGACTCTCCTTGAAACTCATCCTGATTCTGCAACATTTGCAGATTGCAGCTGTTTGTTTACTTCACTGGACTGGAACATGAGAATTACTTTAGTGCACCCCTTGTGGAATGCAGGCCTTGCCAGCAGACTAAAGGATGGAACCCAGGGCCTAATGATAAGTTATAAAATACACCTTCATCCTCCAGGCTCCAAGTATTTGACAGAATCATCAATTTCTGTCTATCATTTAAAAAAAAAAAAATTTATCTCAGCCCTGCAGGCTCAATAAATAGGACATTCATGGTTCAGACATCTTGAATTGCCTATGGGAAATTGATAGCTCCATCCAGATCTTTCAGGTGACATTCTGACCTTCCTCTCCTTTTGGGGAGGAAAGAGAATAAAAAGAAGAGATGATGTACATCTATCTTCCTCATTTTTTGTTCTGCATCTGAAATAAACTGAAATCAGCCCTTTCTGAAATAGCCTTTTCTAGTGCTTTTTTTTCATTGGGATATTTACATGTTATTTTAAACACCTTGTGTAATTGTCTTTAATAACACAGAAATTCTGAGCACCTAAATATGACATGAGATCCATACTGTCACTTACAACTAAACAACTCTACAAGAGGGATCATTAAGCTCATCATAAACATCTTAAAAAAAACCAACAAACAAACAAACAAAAAAAACCAACCTGTTTTGAGGCTGATAAAAGAACAAAAGCAAAGTCAAGGTCCTAAGTTCAAATAAATTCTACCCTGTAGATAACAAGCAGAAGATTCTCCAGGGGACAGTGGGAACTAAAACCAACTCTTGCCTTTCTTCAGGAACAGGGATGTTAGGTAAGGCACAAGGGAAAGGAGGCCACATAAAACAGTTGTAACATTTCAGCATCACCAGAGTTGTACCTGGGAAGGTTTTTACTGGCAAGCGTCCAACTCTGTCAGCTTTGTTACATAGCGGATTTTATTCCGCGGCTGAAGACCTTCAAAATAACAAAACCATGCAAAGGAAAAGCAGATTGACTTTTTGGCAGGAAGTCAATGTGCAAATACTAATGAAATAATCTCAGTTAGCAGTCAGACTCTTCAAAGGTCAACAGCAACACAATGGAGAACTTCAGCATTTAAGTTATTAACAATTCTATCTTCAAGGATTCTGGCAGCTTCTGTGCTCTAAGTTAAGGGTTTTTAAAAAATAATCAGGACTTGATGACTGAACAGTCAGGGTCTCTACATCTCTGTTTCTGTGGCTCTTCAGACAAAGAGACTGTCTTGTTCCTATGGGAGCTACCAATCCAATTCTTAACTATTTAGGACCAGAACCAAAAGCAATTAGCAAAGTGGACTGTCATCAAGGACAGAACAGCAAGAAGAGCTCAGCATTACAGAGAAAGTGACCTCAAGGCAAAGGAAAAGCAGCTCAGGTGACATGGAAATGGAGATGGGCCACCAAGGGCTACAGATATATAGGCTTTATATCCAGCATGAAGTCATTTAGATAAAAGGGAAGAGCTGTTGACTATGACACCGCCAAAGCACAAATACAACAAGTATGGAAGAAATACAGACATTTTACTCAATCTGTGAGAATTAGCTTTTGTTCTTTTATCAGCCTCAAAAACAGGTTTTTTTTAAAGATGTCTATTATGAGCTTAATGATCCCTTTCAGAGATTTGTTTAGTTATTAGTGACAGTATGGATCTCACGTCACATTTAGGAGCTCAACATTTCTGCATTGTTGAAGACAATTAAACAAGGTGTTTAAAATAACATGTAAATATCCCAATGAAAAAAGTACTAGAAAAGGCTATTTCAGAAAGGGCTGACTTGAGAGCAGATTCACTACTAGTGGCCACCAGGAAAATGTTAATTCACTTCAGATGCAGAACAAAAAACGAAGGAGATGGATATACATACCTGGCTAAGTTAAAATCATGTCACCAATGTATTTATAGTCTACTGCAACAGCTCAAAATCCACTGATAGTGAAAACTGTGTAGGAATAGCACAGTAAGTTCCAGGCTTCTAAGCAATCACTACAGTAATATAGTCTGTTTCCCAACATCTTTGCAGTCCTTGGAGAGGTGTAGATGCAGATTTAATGAGCAATGCCTACCATCTGTTAATATTGCCTCTAAGAGCAACTGAGAAAAAAAAAACCAGGAATACCAAAAGTGCACAAGATGGCAGAAGCTTTAGAAAAACGGACCATCAATAATCGGGTTTTCTATGTATGAAAACATACATTACTGCTATAAAAACAAATCCCCAAAAATGAGCAGACTACATGTTTATTTTCCAAGAGTTATAATATTTAAGTCGCTCTTGACCTGGATTTAACCAGGCAATAAACATTCAGGTTAACAGAGCTAGTGAGCATATCAGGCTCACCAAAATCCCAAGACCTGAACCTGTAGTATCCAAGCTCTGGGCTCACTCATTTGTTAACGAACTAGAACAGCTTTTCTGAGTTGTGCTGATTTAAAGTATTGCCTATACAGGAAAGTAAGACAGTATTTTCTCATAGCTGATAGGACAAAAACTTCATTTTCTTCATCCAGTCATATAAATTAATTTATTATTATTTTCTTCTTCATGAAGAAAGCTTGCCAAAAATTCATTAAATGCTTTGGGTTTACTTCCACAGTCCCAGTTTTATTTGAACACAGTATTAAATCTGGAGGGAAAGACGTGACTGAAGGTCCATAGGTTCATGATGAGGTATCTTTGGCCTACTTTATCCTACAAAGCTTTGTGACAAGAACAGATGTAAAAGCGCCTTGCAGTCCTTAATCAAGACATACTATTAACTGAAATAACCAGAAGGCAAAAGAATAAGCCAAGTCACCAGGGTTCAGAAACAAAGATGGTTGCATGAGATAAAGGGTTTATTTTAATCCCAGGAATTCCCTGGCAGAATTTATGTCAATTATAATGTTACAGGCACATTACCTTGCTGTATGCTAGTATAAAGATGTAGAATACATTTGTAGTAATTTAATCTTCACCAAATTTTGTTAAATATTGACCCTTTGAATCAGAAATGCATTATTTTTCAGTGATTTTAATGGGTTATTAATTTATGCAAGTTACGAACAGAGATTACTTCCCTTTTCCAAGCAGATTATTCCAATTAAAATGTGAAACTATATTTCTTCTGTTTCATAACTTCTGCAGAGAAAACAAAGGCAAAAAAAATCTGCTTGTTTTCATCACAGAAAGACAGGAATCACAACCACATTCAGAGCAAGATATAATTATGTGATAATTTAACCGTGTTTCCTATTAAGGAGATAGTCACACTGAACTTTATATAAACACCAAAACCCTGTTGTTTAGAGATAGACTGTCATTATTTATTCAATCAAAACAAAAAGAAAACACCTCTTCTGTATGTAATACAGACATTGTGTATGCCCACACCACCCTGGCAGGCACCAGGTACTCAGCTCCTTTCATCAAAGGAAATAATTTTTGAAAGACTGCGTTTTGCATTCTTCTGGAACTCAAAACCAAATTCTTCTTTCTTTAATTTTACTTTTAGCATGGAATATGGCACCAAACTGCAAACACATGAAAGCCAAAAAACATTCCCAATTCACAGTCTTTCATATAGAGGTGGTAAATAGAGCCCAAACACACACACACAAGGTGCTCCATCCCTCTCCTTGCCCCAGGTAAAGATATTCCTACAGATAAAATGCCCCCCAAGTGCTCCCAGCCACAGCCACAGTCTGGTTTCTTTCACAGCTTATTCCCTCTGCCCTAACTTTTGTCTCACCCATACTGTACTGATGAAGACCTATGAAAACTCAGCCCTGCTGAAACCCCAAACCACTGCACTGTAGTGTCCAAAGTCACCTCATGTCTCAGTAGACAGATGAATTGTTTCATTATTTTCTTCCTTTGTGTTTTTTTTTTTGTTTGTTTATTTGTTTGTTTTTAATTTGTACATTGTTTTTTATCTGGAGATTTTTTTCCTATATCTGCACAGAAATTAAGCACTGAAAATAAGTCCAGACATTGTGTCTCACCATGCTAGATCTCTGTGAATAGCCTGGGCCCTGACACTCCAAACACTCTGATAGTTTAGAAAACGTAATTCTGCAAAAGCTTCAACAGGCGCTTTCACTGTGGCTACATCCTTGAATGTCAGTAAAACCCACCTGTGGTGACAACCACCCCTGTTAATGGCAGACAGACTGAAAGGACATGGGGGCTGTTTTAACAGTTAGGGGGAGTTGCACCACAAAGTGAAGCCAACATTTAATTTCTATGGTTCTTATTTTAGCTTCTACTAATGCCAGCTCTAAACAATGCAACACTTTCTTCATCCACCTTTATTAGAAATGGTACACACTCTTAGTGTGCTGCGGAATAGGAGAGATAAAAAAGTATAAAGTTCACTTCCATTCAAGAATACCCAAGATCAGTCTCAAAGAGCAATAAATAATAAGATACTGCTAACACCAAACATGAAGAAAGACAGTTAAAACCATTACAAATCCATATCTCTCTGTTACTTAACAACCTATAGGTTCAGTCAATTTAAACGATCCAGGAACAGGGGTTTAGTGGATTAGTAACAACAGACCATTAATCTCTGCAGCCTCAATTTTAATCCAGCAATAACCAAAGTGATTGAAAATCATTCTGACATGTGACTAGCAAAGCTCCTGAGCACGGTTCTCTCCCATACCTTAATCCCCACTACAGAGGTCATGGCACCTTTCTAATGGACTATTTACCAAGGGACCCCTGCCTAATGTTTAACTAAACTCTAGGCCAACATTTCCTTTGCACGCTATCTCCCTGAACTAACAGCTGGTTTTGAAGATTTTATTTTGCACTTCATTTCAGCCTGTATTAGCAAAGCTTTCTTTCTTTCCTGGAAAGATGTCCAAAACAAAGTTGTCTAAAACAAATACTCATCTTCTACATAAGATTTTAAATAAACATGTAGGAATTGATGACTGTCATCCTAAGCAAATGCCAGGAGATTATTTCTGTACAGTTTATATAATATCAGTGAAAGTTACATCCAAAAAACTTCAATGCAGTAGTATTACATCATGTTTTATTTCCAAAGATATTAACTTCTGTATTGGAGTATTTGGTGACTAGAATCAATTCTTAAATGACCAGTAATGTGATGATATTAAGTGATAAAGACACATTTCATCATTTAGTCCTCCACACCAGTTATCAGCATATCATTAAAGAAGCCATTGAAAGAGACAACTTGCAAAAAGGATTTAAATTCAGCTGTTGCTACCTGTGGCCTGAAATCTGAGCCACAGGTTCCTTTTCAGGAGCATTAAAAATAAGATGCTGACTCCAAAATGCCCTGGGTGTGAGGTTTCATCCTCAAAACAAATTCAGGTATGTGTTCACAGTATATCCAAGAATTCCAGCAGTACAGAAGGGAACCTGTTGGGCTGCTGAGAGCAAATTTCAGAGAGAAAATTTAGGACCAAAATCTCTGGTGCCCTTTACTGTATGTTGTCACCTACACCCACATTGAGGGGATGTGAAACACGAGGCAGGAAAGTGCTGCACTTGGAGGAACCCACTCATTACTCACAGCCCAAATAGAACCAGAAAAAGGCCAATGGAGTGAAGCTTAGTAATTTAAACAGAATTTAAATAACACATTTATGGAGGAACCATGTCTGGATCTGAATTTTACCTAACTCCTGGAAACCAATTTAATTCTAATTGATTTTATTCGTATATATACCATAACTGTATCTCACAATAACTTCACTACACACATGATCAGGAGAAAAAACACCTTGTAGTAGAAAGGCAAAGGAAGAAGGAGGACCAGCCCGTGAGGGGACACACCAGGGCCCTTCTGTGACCCTGCACTCACTGAGGAGATCCAGACCCACACCCTGACCAGAAACATGGGCTGAGGGCAATCCCTGTGTTACAAGGCAGAAACGAGAGTGAAAATGGACTGCAACTACTCAGAGTTTGCTGACTGACTTTCCACATGACATTTTACCTCAGCTTCTCCATCTGTGAAAGTGTGGCCAACACTGTGTATTCCCTGCAAACCGCTCCGAGTTCTGACACCGAAATACTTCTTAATTTTTTTTAACTGAAATGTAACGCAAAGCTCTTTCATTCTGAGAAAAACCAAGAAAAGCAGTCCCACTCAGAGAACTCTCCTGTCAGTAAGTGTTTACACACTCCCCAGCAGTGGGATTAGGACCAGCATAGGGTCAGTTAAATTCCTTTCCCTTCCAGCAGTGGGATTAGGACCAGCACAGAGTCAAACATCTTTCCCTTCCAGCAGCAGCAGCCCTTCCCTTCCATAACTGCAGCTTCACACATAGGAAATAGCAGGCCTCAACTCCAAGTTGTGTGGCATTCCACTGATGTAGGAACAAACAGCTCATTCTGTGTGAAATTTCACTCCCAGGAACGCTACTGAAGTATTGTGATCCTTTTTTACCAGCAGATATAAATTCTCAGCACCACCTTTTTCCTGAAGTTTCTTTTTTCTGCCATGATGACAAATGCAAGTTAATGCTCTTTCTAGCAGCCCAAGAATGCCACGTTGCCAAACTCCAGCTGTGGCAGCAGGAACCCTTCCTGACCTGCTCCCTGAGCTACCCAAACACCATCCTACTGGGAATGACAGGGTTTGCTGGAGGACATAACTATTTCAACATCAAACACTTGTTTTCCATGGTCACACATACAAAAGACCCTTCACTAGCACTCATTATCTTTTTCTTTTAGCATTAATAATCCATAGGAGTCCTGCTGGCAAAGCAGAAAAATCCTTTTAGGATTATTCCTGAAGCAGAACAGGGGTCTATAGTAGTTAACAGCAGGAAGGAACTTAAACTGGAAACAACCCACAAAACTGACAAGAGGATGATTTTTCAGAAACCACCTCTAAATTCATCTACTCAAATGCTATTTCCAAAACATAGAGCTGTCAACACATCTAGAGGGGGAAAAAAAAGGATAACATTGCTTAGCTGCCTCCTCCACGCATGTGCTTAGAAACAGCTTTGGGCGAGTCAGTGCACGATTCTTTCCATTCCATACTTAAAGCCTGACCAAGTTAAGGACTAATGATAAAGGGAGGAAAAAAGACTCTATGCTTATTTGAGTATTTTTCTAAAAAGTACATCCTAATTAGTTATTTGTGGCTCACAGCTGCTGCGGTATTTTTCTGGCAACAATATCAGAAAAGTTAAAACTGTGGGGCAGTTAAGTCTAATGCTCTTTTTACTACAGAAATACAAATGTTACAGATTCATGAATTCAAAACAGAAGTGTTTTCATGTGGAAACATATATCTGACAACTGAAGTACTTCTTTACTTTAGTTCTGACCACTGATTTCAGAATGTGATGTATGTGGAAACTGATCACCTTCCATTTTCCAAGATGAGTAAAAGTAAATTCAATATTTTAGGGCAGTGATCCTGAAGGGCTTTACCTGGGAGTCTACAGGAGCACAGACACCTGCCATCTAAAGCTTTTCTCATTGTTGACAGTTCAATTTTTGCAATTTTTAAGGACTTTTAGGGTGGATGTAGATCTAGGTTACCTTTACCTCAACTGTCACTTGCTAAGCACTGCCAATATGGCAAAATTTGTCATGTAAACTGGAAGTTTGCACTTAAGAACACCCATGTGCATGAATGAGGCACTACACCACTAGAAAGGCACTACACAGGATATAGGTCTACAGTGTTTCAGCCCTCTATTTTCATTACAATAATAACTTGCTATTTTATCTCCAAGAAATTCCACTGAAAGACCCTTGGCAGCTTTTTAACTATCAATGGTTAAACCAGAAACAAAATACTCTACTACTCTGAATTCAACTGAAATAGGTTTGGCTGTAAAGCCTCCCCTCTCTCAAATGTCAGATTATTATCCTTTGAAAAAAAATTATTTCACATTTATTTACAAATAATTTTTCAATTCATTTACCTCAGTGCCATTTTTTTTTTGCCAACTGATATTGCCCTCTGTATGGGCAGGCACTTTTGTACTTTCTGATGGCATTACAATGGAAATGCAGCCCCATTGTACACTGTTGCCTCTAAACAAGTCAATTACAATTTGATCCCTTTTTCCTATTCCTCCCAACATGGTGTGCAGTGAAGATAAAAACAAGACAGGGCAAAATAACATTTATCACAGTATTTCAGTGTTGTCCATAACTAACTGTCATCTAGTTTTGTCTGCTGCTTGAGCTGGTAATGAGATAATGATAGAACAGTTTTATATAGTTCTCTATTAACAGCCCAGATGGGCAAATCATCCCCTTCAGTCTTTTCCATGTTAAGTTTAGCCATAAACAATCAGGAATGATGAAAACAGCAACTTCCTCCTCAGCTAAATTACCACCTTTCAACCAAGAAAGAAAGTGATACTTTGGCCAATAGCAACAGAGAAAAAACCAGTCTTTTAGAGAAAGCAGGAATTCCTTGTTCATTCATATGCAAGGTATATTCAAAATGCAAATGGGAATCCATTTCAATCCTTGCTATATTTAAAATCTGGCTGTTGTAGAATTAAAAACAGAACTTTTCAAAAATGTCAAGGGCAAAACTTCTCTATAGCCTCAGTTGCATTTTAAGGAGCACTTTTTAATTGAGAGTGCATCATTTGAGTGGGGTTTGATTCCTGATTTTAATCATTTTGTCTTGGAGGCCTGGTATCTAATTCAATTGGATCACAATGAGGCAACACAACAAGGTGAAAAGGTTTGAAAACTGGGTATCTACATCACTTTGATTTGGAAAAGAACAGCAGCAATAACCAGTTTCTTTCCACCAGTTTATTGGATGGAAAATAGCTCAGCATAATATGTGCAAAAACTATTCATAAACATTACGTTCTACTGCCTTAACATAAGCTGAAAATATGTGTGTTGTTCCAGCACTTTAGCGCCTATCTGGTCACGCTCTAGCTGTAAAACTAACAATAAAAATAAATAAAATAATAAAAAATACAAGGCATGCACAAAAAAAAAGTAAAAGCAGACATTTACAGGAGACCACAAAGGCTGTTTCCATAGAATTTTCAAGGAGAAACATCTTCACATCTTTTGAGAAGGTGGAAAAAATCACTCAAGTGAGAAAGCATTCCAGAGCTGAGGAACTGAGAGTCTCTGGATCCAACCTATGGTCCATCCATTCTGTGAATGTGAGCAGACAGACTGAATCCATATGGATTGTCAGTAACATCAACAAACTCCATGCAGGCATGATTTACCCACAGACATGAGGCTCTGGAGATGGTATTAAAGCAGGAAAAAATACCGTAATGGGTAAAGTTCTTAGTTACCAGAAACCCTCCAGATGTTACACCCTCCTGTATGCTTAGTGTTCACTTTCATATACATGTCTATCTATCTATATATGTGCTATGAATAATTCCTTCCCCTAGAATATTACATATCTTACCTAAAAAAGTGACAGAAAAAGCTATTTCTGTTGTGACACTATTTGAGGATAATTAACGCGGTTTCAACGTTTTTGTCCTAATGTAATGAACCATCCACTGTTCTAATGTTGGACATTAGAGCTTTGATATTCTGCTCATCTACAAGAGTACTTCTGCTTGAATTATCTCAGGTTGTGTGACGCTGTGAGAAGAAGAGTTATCAGACCTTACAGACCATGATTCAGCAGGTAATTCCAGCCTGGCATAATTTAGAGTTCCTATAGGGCATCTCTGTGTTATGCCAGGTAATAAGAGCTCAGAGACTGCAGAAGCAGCAAGACAGAAAATGAAGTGCAAATGTGCTCCAAACCCACCTCTAGTCCTCAGTGCCAGCAGATGCCATGTCAGAGGCTCAATACACAGTGTAATTCCTGGATAGACGAGGAGTTTTTTACACCATCCCAGTTTTTCATCATACATGATTTATGGCACTTGTGTGCTGCCAAACAGGCCACAGAAATTGCATCATAAAAGAGATGTGGCCCCATGTGCCTTGACAACATGGCAAAGGATGAAAATACCTCCAAATAACAAGACAGCTTTCATCCATATTAGATCCCAGAAGCCAAACCAATAAGAGGTAATATATCAATTCATAGGAAGGCACAAATATATTGACTATGCAGGTTTTATAAATCATTTTGTTGATGTATTAACAGAAAATGTACATGGAAACCTTCTTAATCAATACCCATGACAGTTTCATTTTCTTACTTAAACCAAGAATCTTGCAAAGTTTTGAAAACAACTTCCTAGCTTTTTTTCTTGAAATTGATTGCTAATATCTAAATTCACAAAAAACCTTCCTCATGGTTCATACAAATGGCTGTGTAAGCAAAGGTGACAGCCACCTGAGAACACTGATGCTAATTCATCTTTGGTGGTATTATTACTCAGGAAGGAAATTCTGGATATCATACAACAACTACTATCTTCTGTGTATATAAACAGTATAATCCCTGTGCTAGGAGCATCTGCATCTTCAAAAGAACAACATCTCGTGAGGGCCTATTCCAGCATTCTGTCTACAGGACATCTTCACTTCCTCTGCTTTGTGCTCCTTCTGTGCTGAACAGTACCATTAAAAGGACAAAACCTCCAAAGTCATAATACAAATCATCACTATTTTTCTCAGAGACTACAACTCAAAGGAATAAATATGACTTTGAAGGAAAGCAAGGGCTTTAATTTCTGTCTAAAGGACAGAAATGGTTTTTGTGGTCCTTCACCCTGCTTGTATTTCTCATTTGCATCTGCACAAGGAAACTAGATTCTCCTTTCAAACAAGCAATTCCACGTAGCAAAAGCCTGAATTCATTATGGCAAGAAAACAAAAATATTCAGTTCACAAAGTCCACAGATAAATTATTTCCCAAACACATGGAAGAGCCAGTAATTAAAAGAAAAAAAATCAATTTCTACATCTCAGTATCATTTCTTCCAAAACAATCAATCTCTCATACATACAAGTAACTGACTGATAAAAAATGTTAAGTGTAAAACATTTTGAAAATATATATACACCTCTTTTTAATAGATTCAACTACTTTCCATATACTAAGTCTCCAAGAAATTCATGAATGTAAGAGACACCAGAAAGCCAATTGTATACCTTCATCATTACTTTAAATAAGAAACACAGCACAAGTGCTACATTCAGCATAATTTATACTTAAATATTATACAAACACACAGCAAAAGACATACCACTGAACCTGTGTTTAAAAAATTTATTAATAATGATTAAAGAAGAGTGTTCAATTCAGTGAATGACATTATTCTTTTGAAGAGCAGCCCCTAATAGGCCCTAATCCAAATAACCACTTGAATTAGCAGGAGGAAGATTTAAACAGACACTGAATCAAGCATTCGCTAATGTTCAGGAAAGATCCATGATCAGCAGACTGTCTTGAGTCTTCACTGCTGAAGCCACTGAATGAATAAGAAAGAAAAAAAAAAGAAAATAAATGCTGCCACACTCCTTAATTCACACTCCAGTCATTTGCAGCACTAGTGCTCAACTAGTGGGTTCTTTAAGTAACATGCTGAATGAAGAACCAGGGCTAAAGTGCTAAAATACAGAGTGTCTGCAATTCTGTGCTGAGGCCATCCTTTAACAGCCTTCGTGACATCTCCTACTTGCACTGTTATCCAGACAGCCCAGCCAGATAATTTGCTACAAAACCCAGTGTATAAAGGATGGCAGAGGCAACATACAGAGCGTTAGTGCCAGTCAGATATCTACAGATCTTAATCCTTTTTACTCAGACGACAGATAGTGAGGATTCCTGAAAAAAAAATCCCCGGGAAGAAGGAAAAAAGAAAACAAGGCTGAAGCATGTATACATCCTCTGTGTGGTCAAAATTATCTGAAACCACAGCGGCATAAGCATCCCACCATTCACTTACTCCCTTTATTCACTCAAAAAAAAAAAAAAA
>VWZP01002787.1:362117-385349 GCA_013396995.1 Dicaeum eximium
AATTAAAAAAAGATAAAAAGCGGTGCCAGTTTTGGGGCAATCCCTCACTTACCCCGAATTCCTCCTGGTTTTTATCTCTCCCAGCTCACCGGACGTGCCGCTCCAGCCTGCAGTCCCAAAAACAAATCGAGGTCAAGCTGCGAGCCGCCGGCCGCCACCGCCTACCTCCAGCTCATCTGCCGGGAGGTACCATATCTGCCCGGAGCTGCCCTGCTCCCGGAGCGCGGCTACTCCGCCATGTCCCCGGGCTGCAGCCGGTGCTGCGGGGCCGCGGGCGGCGGCGGCGGGCACGGCGGGGCTGGGGCGGCGGCGCGCTCTGCCGCGGAGGCGGTGCCTGAGCGGGGGCGGCCACCGCCCTGCGCCGGGACCGGGCCGGCCGAGCGGGGCACGAGGGGGGCACGGCCCCCCGGCCGACCGACAGACCGCCCGGCTGTCTTCTGCATTCCAGAGCGTGTCGCTCACTTGGGGTCAAATGGCCGGCCAGTTTGGTTTCGCTACCCCAGGAAAAAAAATAAAAATAAAAAAAATAGGCGCACCTGGCGCGGGGAGAGGCTGGTTCCCGGGTTGCGGCTGGGGGAGCGGCCGCGGGTGCGGTGCTGCGCGGAGCTGCCCCGGGCCGCGGCCACCCGCGGGATGCTCGGGCTGCCCTGGAACGAGCGAGGGGACGGGGCTGAGGGCTGCGAGCGAAAATGCCGGCTCAGGGCAGGTGTGAGAAGGTGCAAGCGCTTGGACTGCGGATGCCTTCGATGATCGCGGCAAAGCAGAGGGAAGGGGGAGGGAAGGAGATCCTTTGGGTATCAAACTGATCTCCCAGCTCTTGGCAGGTGTGCAGAGGTCATATTGTAAACACTCCAGCGGGGGATGCATGCAGAACAGGTTGAAAACAGATTGGTTTGTAAACAGTTCTCAAACCTGGGCATACTTGGGGCAAACGAGGGCATACTCGTAAAATACTCACACCTTTGCGTGGATTCTAGCAAAATGAGGATGCCTGGATCTCTGAATGGGGAAGGAAACCATCTTGAAGAGAAGAAACTACAGGGCTATGTTATTTCCATCGTCTCTGAGAAATGTGTAGAACTCCCTGGTTTCAAATACACCTAATGTTATTTAATTGTGGCAGATCAAGAAGTCCTTGAGTGCTTCAGAGCAAATGGATGGGACAAAACCATCTCTGTTTTGAAAGGAGGAATTGGACTGCAGGCACTTAGTAGTCAGTGTGATGCTTGTGTTCATTTTGCTGGTTCCCAGGGCAGTGCAAGTGCTCTTTGCACTGCAGCAGTCTCTGCTGATGTTTGCTCCATCTCTTCTTACGGCTTACAAAGAGAGTCAGGATTCG
This sequence comes from Dicaeum eximium, assembly GCA_013396995.1. Classification (NCBI taxonomy): domain Eukaryota; kingdom Metazoa; phylum Chordata; class Aves; order Passeriformes; family Dicaeidae; genus Dicaeum; species Dicaeum eximium. The sequence goes on from VWZP01002787.1 coordinate 363,457, forward strand.
ATCAAGTTAATTGCTATTATCTGCCCAGTGAGAACAGTGAGGCTGGATAAGGCATTGTCATTCAAGGCTTATGGACAAGAATTCCCATATATATTGGTGGACATTCGTTAAGCAGTGGGGCTGTGCACCAGGAGGGAATCCTTTCCCTGACAGGCTTGCAGAATGCTGAGTATCATTTTAATACTTAATATTAAGTATTCTGTGCCATTCTCTTCTTTAGGCCTTATTAAAATCCAGATTCATATCTCCTGTTCTGGGTTTATAGAAGGTATGAGTGGCATTATCTATATCTAGTCTAGATGTATGTAAGCACAGCTAGGAAATGCTCAATAAAGATTTCCATTGATGTTTCCTAAACTCCTTTACTCAAACAGATTAATGTTTTCCATGGATTTGCCTGTGAATTCTCTTCTGGGTTTTCCCAAATATTTTGTCACAATAACATCCCAATCCAGAACAGAACAAACCCCCACAGAGACCTTGTCTTTTATATTTACACAGTCATCCTTGTTCCCAAATGAGTCTCCTTGAAATTATGGCATGACATGTGGGAAAATAAATGTCTCAAGCAAGTGAGATGACCTGTTGTAAAAGGGTGTGTTGACCACTAGGTCAGCAAAGAACTTAATTGGTGATGAGAGAATGCCAAATCCTAAGAGCAAGCTCATGTTTAATTCCTCCAAGTGATCAGTGGGACTTTATTTTGACTTTAACGGCAGAAAGAAATTAGGTAGTTGATGTTGGCTGCTAGCAGATAGCCAAAATCCCCAAATATACTCAATTTTGTCCATGTTTTTAATAAGCTTATCATCCTCATGCAAACCTTATAATTATTTCAGTGGCCTGTGATAAATAAATAGTTTGTGACTCAGACTGAAAAGTCTATGAGGGATCAAAGGCAACTTGGAAGTTTCCTTCACCTGGAAAATACAGTAGTGAACTTGGAAACTTGAGGTTTTTTAAAAATCTAGATAAATAATAATTCATTCTGTTGTCATTTCCTCGCTGTGATGTGATTTGACTGGCAGTGGCCTTCATGCTTGGTTTTGAAGTCATTATGCCCATATTGGCTCCTGCAACTCCCCAGGAAAACTTAGTTCAATAAAGTTGAATTAAATGCCAATGTGGGCCTGTTCCAAAGCCCACTGAAATCAATTGGAATATTTCTGCAGACTGAGTTGATGTTTGGATCAGGCTTTCACTGCAGAATTTGGCACAATTTGATCCCAAGGAAATGCTTTCATACAGTAGGGCGTATTTGAGACAGGAGAAGAACATCACACTGCTGTGTACATTGCAGGGACATTCCAAACAGACATAAAATTCTGGTTTCAGCACCCTTTTTTATTTTTTATTGTAGGGGTTTTCATTCAAAACTCCTGTAACTCGCTAAAATGAAGGGGGTTGATATTTACTGCCCTTATTTGAATTCCATTCCCATTTATACAGTTGGCTAAACTTCTTAAACTTAATCTTGGCAACCTTTAAGGTGTACTGGAGTCATTGGACTGACTGCTAGTGCCTGGAAGTTAAAATTGCTGCAGAGTGGATTCAGACAGGTCTCTGAAGCATGTTTGTGTAGTTCAGTTGTGAGGATTTTACTATCTCAGATTTTCAGCTGGAACTTCTGTCATCTTAGAAGCATTCAATATATTAATTACAAGCTGGACACCCAAGTTTCTTCAGGCCAGATTTACACAGAAACACCTTTTTAGCTCTGTGAACAGAGTTTAAAAGGTACTTACCAACTCCACATGCTGAAAGGTTTTTATACCAACATAACACAGGTTCATACCTGCTCACAGGAGCCAGTGCGTGACTCATTTGACTCAAAGTTAGCTTGGATCAGTGTTGGAATCCAGGGCACAGAGAGAGTCTCTCTGCCTGTTTTAAGAAACTCTGACCCTCAGCAGAACACTGCTTTTAACCTTAGTCCCTGGAGAAAGTTGCTAAGACTTTGGGATGAGTTAGAGCACACAGGCAGTGGTATGTAGTAGTGGTAGTTTATCACAGAGTGAAGAATTTAGGGTTTTAGGATTTTAATATGAGAGTGAATAGGAGGCAAGATGGAGGATTTTGGGTGTTGTCCCTTCTTCCTTCTTGTCCCTGTTCAGCTCCATTTTCTGCAGCACTGGTGGCACAAAGTTACTGGTCAGATTAAGCAGTAATGTGGAAGTTACACACATGATTAGCAGAAGTTATTGGTAGAAAAGTAAAAACAAAGTAGGTGTTGGAAAGTGATTGGGTTAAACAGCTTTAAAAGGCCTTGGTTTGGGTGTTTGGGGTCCATTTTGTGCCTTGGTTTGGGTGTTTGGGGCCCATTTTGTGCCTTGGTTTGGGTGTTTGGGGCCCATTTTGTGCCTTGGTTTGGGTGTTTGGGTCCATTTTGTGCCTTGGTTTGGGTGTTTGGGGTCCATTTTGTGCCTCGCTTCTCGCACGCTGAGTCTGGTGTGCAGACAGTGCTGAACTTAAGAATAAACAAAACCCTGAAGACCAAGAAAGAGAGTCCTGCACGTTCTTCATCCTTGGAAAAGAACTCAGCAGGGGAATCCCATCCAAAGGGCCCAGGGGGTTGGGTTCCCACTCTTGCTGGGACCACCAGAAAACCCAGCAGATCAGGAAAAGATAAATTGTAGAAATTATTCTTAACTGGGGAACTTCTGAGCAAAATAGGTTGAACTGTGGCTTCCCCTGTGTCACTGGAAGAGGTTGCTGCCAGTCTTCACTCCTGCCACCATCTTCCCAAGAGTGCCTCAAGAAGGGACAGCTCAGTGACAATGACCTGCCATGGTATTGTGAAAAACGCCATCCACTTGTGTTTAAAATTTCAAAAGTTTAATAGTAAAAATAATTTAAGGTAATATAAATTTGGACAATTGAGGTTAGGACAATAAAAAGCAAAGAATTACAGATGTCTGGGTGCTGCTCTCTCAGGAAAAGGACAAAGCACTCCCAATGGACTGACCCTTAAAAATAATAGCTTGTTGCATATTCATATTTCTTCATACTAGCTGGTTTCCCCCACTGCTTGTAATTGCACCTTGCCCCAGAACCTGTGCAAGACCATTTCTGCCTCATTTAGGCAACTTCTGTTGGTGTGAGGGAGACTATTTCTACAACCACCTGCAGTAGCTACAAAGCAGCAAAGAGAACTTTTTGCTTTCTGTTTCTCTGCCTTCATCCTTATCTCTTGCAAGCTTGAATTAATTAAAAGATCAAAAGCAATGTGTATTTTCTGATATTGAGAATTCTTTGTCATCTCACTATAAAAGTAAAGAACACACATCTTAAAAAAAATTTCTGAAATGGGTCTCACTGGTTCCACGTTACAGACTTTGACAGCCAATTGTCACCTGGTGCCTGTTTAAAATAATTTCTTAGAAATAGTGATTGCAATATCACAGTAATATTCTGGATGTGTGAGTCAAGGTAGCTATGCTGGAAATTTTAAGTAGATGTTGCTTTTAGGGTGGGTTGATTTGAATACTCATGTTCCCACTAGAACATGAGGTAAGAGGTATTTTGCCACTTTTCCCATTGTGCTAAGATTTGCCAGCAGGACATTTGTCAGGAAAAAGGTAAACTGAGCACACATTGATTCCTGTGTGACTGCCCAGGGCAAGGTGCCTGAACTCATTAGAAGTTGTTCTCTCCTGAGCTTTCTTCTAGAACCTAAAGAAGGAATATGTAGGAAAAAAAGTCACATTCCTTGGCTTCTCTCTGTGTGGAAGGTTTGGTTTCTGCATGTGTGGAAAATGAGGCACAATCTTGGTGAAATTGTTGCCTGTTTCTAGTTGCTATTTTTCTGTATTAATGCATAAACCATTTTGTTTTTTCTGGCAAATACATTGTCTTTTTCTGCAGTTATGAATAGAAATTAAGAAGGAAGCATGCTTAGTAGCTACTATCCTTCTTGTCTTTCTAGATTTTTTAACATTTTGTAGTCAAGGTTTTCTTGAAACAGATTTTTATTCTGCAAGAAGATACCTTACATCTTCAGTATTATTTTTGTTAAGCAAAATCAGTTTATATGAGTACTGTGAAACCAGAGATTAATATGCTCAACATTAAATGTTGTTCCATGCAAGTTCTGACATGTTGCAAATGTCAGTAAAGCCACAATTATGGGCCTGAGCTTCTCCCCATTAAAGTGAATGGGAGTTTCACTTTTTGATTTTTAGCACATTTCCTTTGAAATTAAGCCTCAGTTCAGCTGGATAACTTTCATCACAAAAGTAATTGAACAAATGGAATTATTCATGTGCTTAAAAGAGACCGTGCACTCAGGTTTTGGGGGATTTTTTAGGTGTTGGAGAGGCACAGTGTCTGATACAGCACAACTGCAGTTTGTAGTCAACACCTGGAACAGCTGCAGCTGGAATGGCACTTGCTCAGCCCCTGTGTGCACTGAGCTTTTGTGTTCATCTGCAGAAGAAAACATCTCTCTTCTAACTCCTTCCTCTAAATCTTCCAGCTTCTGGGATGAGTTGCTTGTGCTGATGCCTGCTGCTAAATCAGTTTCATCTGCCTCACTTTTCCCCTGTAAAATGGTGCTGCTCCTCACAAAGATGTAAAAATCCAGCAGGTAATGCTCACAGTAAGCTCAGGTGATAAATACCATATGAGTGCTAAGAAAAGCTGTTATTTGAAGGAAGTCCATGATGAGTGATCTGCAGGTGCTACCAGTGGATTTATGGGACATGTGAAACATTTGCTTTGTATTTTTCTAGAAGGAGAGTGGAGGAATTGGCATCTATCACAATTCGAAAGGATGAGAACAAGCCCACAAAAAGAAAAGAAGACTCTTCTGACTTTTAGAAATCTTTATAAATGTCATTTTCAAATACCTTGAAGGGATCATAAAACTTTGCTCTTCTCTGATCATTGTACCACTTAGAAGTGGAAAGGTATGAACAGCCATAACCCTGGCACATTTTTAACAATACTCAGGACCAAAGGGGATTGTAAGATAGAAGCTTTGATAACAAAAACATAAAGATGTCATTGTCAACTATCTCAAAATATACATGCTTGTTGTAAATGTCACATAAGCCCACAGCTAAGTGATGGAGCAGAATTTCCTGTATTTTCAAAGTGTTCCTTTTGATGAACACTTTTAACTCCTTCATGAACAAGTTTTTCGTGCTCCACAGTTTGTTTTCTGTCCTTGTACCTTTAATTACTGAAACAAAAAACCTCTCGCCTCTTCAGTCCAAAAATGTAAAATGTCACTAAGAAAAAGTAAAATGAAGTAAAATCCTAAGTCACAGCAGTCTGTGAGTTGGCAGATCAAGTCAAATGAACTCAAGAATCAGTGGCCTGCAAACTGGTGAAAAGGTTACTAAAAGCCTTATCTTTTCTAGGATTTTATCTTCTGCCAGCTGACTGGAATTACATACATTCCCAATTTATAAACATCAGTCATATCTATCTGAGCAGCTGAGAAGTTCAATATTTCTTTCCCAATTTGTTGTATTTTCCACCACATTTCATTCAATGTGTTAGCACTGCAATAAATCCATCTTTGCATTTATTTCTCAGTCTTTATCATCTGTTTCTCCCTTGTTCCTCATTAGTAACTCCTTGGTATTAGGGTCTTGCCATTGTGTGGATTTCTTCCTCTCCTCCTAAAGCACCACTTGCCACCATGGAGAAAGCAGCTTCATAATGTGTATTTCTGTGGCAGCATTGCTCTGTGAAACACCAAAGAGAATATATTCTGTATTTCTGGCATGTTGCACAGAAATCATCCATTTTAGAACCTCCACCACTGGACAAGTCACTTCATCAATATCAATGTCAATGCAAAAGTAAAGGTCAGGATTGGGAGGGATATCTTCAAGATGTCAGGCAGAGAGTTCTCCTTGAAAATTCTGCCTGCAGCTGCTGTCCTGTCTGAGCTGAACAGTTCAGACACATAAAACAAACAGGAATTGACCAACAAGTTTAAGTTACACCCATTTGTTTCAGTTGTTTTCCCCTGTGCAAGGGTTCTTACATAAACACACTGGTTACTTTCCCCCAGAGATCCAGGAGCAAGTGAAGGGCTTCAGAATTGATGGGTGTAGTCGGGAATTACTTTGAAATGACAGTGTTGTGGGGAAGGCTCTGTAACAATTTAACTGAGCTGTAATTTTATTTGTGATTTCAAAAATTCAAATATTGCACTGGGGCAAATGGAACAGCTGGTATGGAACTGCCTGCATAGAGAAGATGCAGAAGGGCAGCCCCACTACAGTATTTTCTGGTATAATAATTAATTACCTTTTTCTTTAGCAGAATTATCAGATATGAGCCATTAGATGCTGCAGGAAGCAAAGCTTTCCCATGCATTTTATTTCCATCACAGAAATAGATTTCAATTAATATGCCCTGTTGAATTCAAGTCCTTCAATCTTGAATCTGTTTCCTACAGACATTTAAATCACAAATGGTACTAATAGGCTTCTAGCACAAGACTTATTATTCTTTAGGAAAATTAAACTGAAAGGAGCTCTGTGCTGGTTTTTTTTTTTTTTTTGTTGTTGTTGTTGTTTTGTTTTGTTTTGTTTTGTTTTTGTTTTTTCCCCCAGAAAATAACCCAGCTTTGCAGAACCAACCTGGCTCTTGGTGCCAGGGCATTTTTGCTGTGCTTGCCTGAGGTAGTTCTTTCACCTGTGCTTTATTTCTTCTGCCTGCATCCAGGTAGTGGATTAGGGCAGTCCCTTGGGGTAGTGGGTTCAGAAATAAAAAGTCCAGCACAGCTGAACCCCAAATCATTTGACACTGTAAGAAATACAGCTTCCACTGCTGAAATTAGAAGTCCTGTGGCTTTGATCTGTTTTTCCTTGACCAACACTTGGTGAATGTTGTGTCTTCTGGCAGTGTTAGGTCTTACTCATGGAATTTTCCCGTGGAAACAGAGATAAGCTGTGTTTGTGTGAGCTGCCTCAGCTCCAGGGGGTTGGGTGATGCTGGCTGGGGCTCACTGAGGTGTGTGATAATTAAGGTGCTCTCCAGTTTGTGAATCACCTGTTCAGCACCTGAGTGGAGTATGCTGGCCTCCAGGGAGGGGAAATGTGTTCCCTCCTGGAGGTGCTTACCCTCATATTGACCTCTGCTCCAGGTCAGGAGTTCTCCCCCATGCCATCCTTCAGTCTTTGGGTCATGTCATGCAGAGGGGCTCGCTCAGGAGCAGTTCAGACTCCTAAAACCTCCCTGTGTGCGTGGATCCATGGGCTGCCATGACCCAAGGCTACTGCAGAGCACCTGCTCCTCTTGCCTCCCTCTTAATCCTTTCCCCAAGATACTTTGCCCTCACATTTTATTTTTAAAACAATTTATGCTGCCAACTCAGATTTTTCAGCTAGGGCCCTTCCTCACCTTTGAGTTCACTGCAGTCACGTTTCTTTCCTCAACACAGTTTTTGTTAAAAGGTCCCTTTCTGGCTACATCACCACCAAGACCATTATAATATTTTATAAACCATGAAGTACAATGGTTACACAACACTTACATTGATCTTCATCAAGAACTAGACCTGGCACAAAGGTGGTGTAAATAAAAAACTCGATGATCAGAGCACTTTCAAGCCCCCTCCACACTTTGTCAGATTTAGGAACACATCACTGGGTTTGTGGGCTTCCCCCAAAGAGACTGGAAAGCAGGATTAGACACAGCAACAGATAAAGATCCTGCAAAGTCACTGTGGAGATGATTGCAACGAATGGATTTCTCTTACAACAATGAGGAATGCTTTATTTGCATTATTAACTAACTGTTCTTAATTCATTATTTACCCTTCTGTCCCCTTTTATTCTTTATTCGCATTGCTGCATAATTTTCCCCTTTTCCTTAAAGATTCCTACCCCCAGACATATGGCATTCCAGGAAATTAAAAAGATACTAATTCCCTACTGCTTTCTTTGAATTTCTCCATGATATTTGTTTGGGGTTTTGGTGGCTTTTTTTTCCTTCATGAATTCCTTAGTGTATAATCTCTTGGGGAAATCCCTCATGTTTTCTGCTAACTTCCCACTTGAAAACCTTTCTAGAATTTCTTCAGAGCTTTATAATAATTTCTTCCTGTAGCTTTTTTCCAAAGATGTTGCTGATCTAGAATTTTTCTAGGAATTTTGTAAAGCTTTTCAGAGATATCCCAAAGGCTTTCCAAGAACTGGTAGATGTGGTATCCCTGTCATGTTTACCTGGAATCCCTGCTGTGTTACCTAAAACCCCAAGGACATTTTGAGCTTTACTGAGATGATTACCTAGAACATGCCCTTGGTATCTCAGTCTCTCAGTATTATTAGCTACAGCCTGTCCCAGCATATCTGTATTTTATCTTACAGTTTTAGGGAACTTTTCAAAATGCAATATGGTGGAATAAATGCCAAATGGAGTCCAGAAATTTTCCTATTGAGTACAAGGATAATCCCTGTAATTGGTTGATGGCAGAAAGATTATTAAGAGGGAGAAAATAATTTTTTTCCTTTAGTTTACTAAAGCTGGGTAAAACAAGAGCAAGGAATATTGCCAGAAAGGACAATCAAATCAGCTCAAAACTTGGAGCTGTCACAGGAGCTGAGTTAAGAAATCTCTACCATGCTGTGAATGTGGAGCTGCTGTTGATGAATAAAGTACTGAGAGCAGACCTGAAGTCAGAGCAGAACTGCAAATATATCTGAAAGAATGAAAATGGCCCAAGTTCAAAACACAGAGGCCTTCATTCCCCTGTCACTCAGGATGTGACTTGAATTAAGAGCTTACTCTTCACCTCTAACGTTCTGATATTTTATTAAACATGCAGCACTCCAAGAAGACTGACTACAGTATCGAGCAATACCATACAAGAGAGGACTGAGGTGCATAGACAGAATTGAAGATAAAACACAACCATATTAAAGTAACTGTATTAAAAAATAAGTAGGCCTGATTTCCTTCTGCATCAGAGGTTCTGTATGCCACTTTCTTGGAATAATGGGGCCATGAAGGGTGCATATCTGTAATTACTCCTGCTGCAGAGGTCCTCTGAGCTGACAGACTGGTGTAAATGGAGCATTGTATAAAGGAGAATTGAGTTCAGTGTGGTGTAGGTTGCATGTTCCTCTGAATTTCCAATACATTCTAAAATTTTATGTAGGAAAAGTGTCAGGGATATCTCCCTCTCTCTGTGGGAAATACATGTATTTCAGAGTCGACATTTTGTGTATAGGGGAATTTCACAGGATTTCACTGTATGCCTTTCCCCTTCCCACAGGTGTGGTCGTCCACAGAAGGGTGCTGGAAATGCTGCCAAGTTGTTCTGTTAAAATTTTGCACCATTTTTGTTCAGCTATGACTGCAAGAGAAGTCAGACTGTGCTGTCTTACCTGGTTTAGAACAATTTGGGGGAATGTCCCAAGATGCTGGAGGGAGCTGAGCAAAGAAAGGACAAACACAGTCCTCAAAAAAGTGTTAACCCATCTTGTCTGGCTTAGGGTCTACAGCTGCCATTCCAAGTGATTAATCCAACAATTGTACCAAGACCAAAGGAGGTTTAATGAAAGACTCCCTCTGCCATTCCTTTCTGGGCTGCAAGGCTGGCATTCTGTGGCAATTCTTGGGTATCAGAAGCATAAAACACCATGTGGAGTGTGTTCTCTACTTGCATAAGAAATAGCTGGCCAGCCGAGAACATCGTTTTAAAATGGTGAGATTTCTGTAGGGGAAGGATGAGGTCAGATGAGCTGGGGTTGTAATATAAGTTTCTAACAAGAAAACTGAAAAGCAGATGAGAGAAACTGCCTTTCAAGGTTCTCCTTTATTATTTCCCTTTCTTCCCAGAATTTCGTATCAGGACAAGACCCTCACAACACTTCAACAGTCTTGCAAGTCTGCTACAGTGTAAAATGTACTGCTCTGCTCAGGTGAATTGTACCCAGTGTATCTGTACAGGTTGAAATGTAATCCTCCTCTCTTGATAAAATCCATTTAGCAGTGACCAGATGCTTCCTTTAGAATCCCAGCTCTGCTGCATCTCCCCTTCGCTTCTCTCTGTCAGTCAAGAAGGTTTCTCAGGGAAGGTTTCCTGTTTATCCTGTTGGCTTCTGCAGCCCTGCTGCTTTTGGATCACTTTGAAAAAGAATTGCTGCAAAATGCAATAATAAGGATTATCTCTGGGACCTGATTGTCTATGTGTTTTGGATTGCTTTGTTCTGAGAGCAGGCTCCCTAGAGCGTATTTGATAATTTTAAACAGGATTACCAACTATATATGATGTTGTTGGGAAATATTTCCTGGCTAGCTGAGCTCTTATACCAGTACTATCTTTTCAGTCTAAATGTGTGAATGGCTGCCCTGGAGTTTATAACTGCAAATTTCACTAGGTAAATTATTGTGATAACAATATATCAGGGCATTTGGGGTATCCCCAGACTTCTGGCCAAGTGAAAAGTTAAATGACAAGAATTAACTAGCTGTGATTGGTGTTTATGGAATTTTAGGTTGTGAAACTACTGTAGAGCCAAGATGTCCCCACCAAAATGCTGGTGCTGCAAAGCACTTGATCATTATATTAAGTTCTTTGCTGAATTACAGCCTGAGACTAAAAAAGATTCAAATGGAAAACTTCACCTTGACTGCCACATATAAATTGGTAAATTATGTAGAGAAACCTTTATTATTATGTTTTCATTCAGAAAATGTAGTGGAATTAGTCAAGAGTAATAAAAGTGCCATAGCTGATAGGCCTAGAGGATAATCCTTGATTAGAAATGACCTCCAAGGCATAGCTTTTGGTATAAGCCTAATTTTAAAAATGGAGGCTTTGTGCTAGTGAGAAATGTGTGTTCTTAACAACAAAAGTGGAGCTGAATCACATCCTGCAAAGCAGTCTGAGATGTGTGCAGTTAGAAATGCATCACACAACTGTGCTGCCTCAAAGGCAGCGCTCAGCTGCAAACCAGAGACAGCAGGAACATGAATGGATGCCAGAGAGTACTTCAGTGAGGAGGGAAGGGAAAAAAAAAGGATAAAGAAATCCAGTCCCTGTTTGTCTTCCTGCTGGAAAAATAGTGATGCTGTGATCCCTGACCTTTTATTAACAAGCCAGTCCCTTGCAGAGGACAGGGATTCATTGCAGGGCACCTTATCTGCATTTGAGCAGGCTCACCCCCAAGGCATTCCTTTGTCATCTGCTGGAACTAAGGATGCCACTAGATTCACTGCTGCTTTATCCTATCTGCAATATGAAAGACCCTTTAATGAGATTTAGAAAATTATGGATAAAGCCTAGTTTGACTTTTGTAGTAAAGCATACATTGACAACTCCAACTAATGTGCATTGTTGCAGTGTAAGCCTGTAGAGAAGAAAGGGTGCATTATTTGAATTATGAATTGATGAAAGGACTATGATCCTGTATTTGAAGACAATGCAAAGGCAGAAATTTTCCATAGGAGTAAAAAAGAATAAAAATGTCTTTCCTGATCTTGTCAATTGCCAATCAAATTGAGGAAAAAAATCCTGCTTTAAATCAAACGTTGGACAATAAGAGGTAATTCAATAAGAGGTAAGAAATATTCTTTATATGGGGTGGGTAACTGGTTCCACTCTTATTGCTCTTTCAGACAAAGTTTGATGTGCCCTTACTATGATTCTTTGAATTGTTTCAATGGGAAGTAATCAAGCAGCTAAGAGACCATTTTTTAAAAAACCTTCTCAGGAAATGCTCAGTATCAATATACAGTCCTTTCAGATATAACCAAAATAAATTATGTACTGTGTGTGAGTGGTTACAGTTTGAAGGGGAACTTTTAATCTCATAAATATAAGGTAGCTTTATTGTATTTTTATGACATCTGGAGTTCCTTGAGTTCTGGATGACTTTCATTCCTACCCACACCTGTGTATATTGCTTCAGAATCAAGTGTTGGATAGAAACACAAATGCCTGGTGACCCTTTGTGGGGCTAATAGCTTTGGTATTTCCCAATCCTGATTTACAAATGACCAGGATGTATATAAATTATGTAAATGCCTTTGTTGTTTGCTCCTTAGTCCAGGCTATTTTCCCTTTGTTCCCCCTCACAGCTGGTTAATTGTCACTGTCCAATCTGGATGGTTCTCTTTAAACTCTCCACACGTAATTAGAGTTTCTAGTACAGTCATTAAATATTTTATCAGACATAAGGCATACATGCATTTTTTCAGTGCTTGTGGCCTGTGATGCATTATCAAAAGCTACACCTGAACTTCAGGATCTGGGAATAACTCATAATATAAAGGTCCAGCCACACTTCTCCACTCTCCTACTTGGTTTCTATTCCACGAACCTGTTTTCAGGGGAAAACCAAAACACACAAATAGAGCAAGAGCTGGGACTTTGTCTGGTTTTCCAGTTTGGCTGTGGAAGACTGTTCCCACTGTGAAGAGTGCCTCCTTTGTCATTAAGATGTGCTGCCTAGAGAATGGGTATGACACATTATCAGGGTGATAATCCAGCATCATCCCACCTCCTCCACATTGTCCTCTCCCACACTTCTACTTCATTTAGTTTCTTAACATGGATGCTTGAATTCTTGGTAATGAGTAAAAATCAGTAAAAAACATTTTGTGGTCATTATACCTCAGATCCATTACCTGTCCCAGGAATCCAGCCACAAGGTCAGTTTGTAGATTTTTCCTTTCAACAAAACTATGAAGGTTTGAAATGCAACTACCCTAACCTCATATTTGTTATTCTCGTCCCCTTACTGCTTGTAAAAGAATATCCTGTTAGAGATCCCATTTGCAACATCTGCAGTTTATTTTCTGTGAATTTTGCCGTGTTACATAGACTAATGTAGCATTTGTGGACTTGACAAGGTGAATTTTTATTGTCTTCTATACCTGTAAGGCTTTTCAGCATTTCATTTTGATGATTCACGTCTTTTCATAATACAGCACCAAATTCTTAAATTTAGTAGGCAAATTTATGTGATGCAAGTGGAATCACACAGTGCAAAGTCTGTTTAAAGTAATCCGAGAAGCGTTCTGGGGAATCCTCCTGATGAAGAGAAAATCTCTGCTGTCAGAAAGCTGCTGGAAGTAGCTGTTTGCAGCTACCCTTTCCCCTGTTTGTAGAAAGGTGAGGATTGGGGTTAGTCTGGAGGAATTCTGGAGGGGACAAGGCATTAACCATGGGACAGTGCTAATGGAACAATATTCCAACTTTGCTACCAGCAGCAGGCAAAGTTGATTCTTTCTACACTACTGAGGATGTGGGAGGTGCAGTTTGCTCTGTTACCACTCTCCTCCAGCTCCAAATGTTTGCCCTTTTCTCCTGTTCTCATTATAATACATTCCTTTTTGGGGTTGAGTCTGTGTTTTGATTTAGTGATCTCCCTGGGCACCTTCTGCTCTTGCAAGTAACCCTTATTCATAAAGAGCTCAGTTACAAGGCAATAGGGCCTTAAATCTGATTTTTTGGCATCTCTGCTTGTATTTATGAAGAACTATTCTTGTGAATAAAGTGTTAGCTTGTGGTAAACAATGGTAAATAATGCCAACAGCTACAGTGTGGTTACAGCTATAGCAGTCAAAAGAGCTGAAAATTCATCTCTGTATCAGGCACTCTCACTTTTCTAATATGGAAAACTGAGTAATTCCATGATATTTGGAAACATTTCTCCCCCTAGGCGATGATGAATTTTCAAAGTGATGCTTAATTAGTCTTGTTACTTTTTAATGAACTATGAAAAGATATTATGGAATTGCTGAAGGAGGATAAATCTGTGTGTCAAAAACTCTTAGTAGCTGGGAAGTAGATAAAACAAAATCCCACTGCTTCACCTTTGTGCAACAAAATGCTTTAATCCCATTTGAACTGTACACCCAATTTTGATACAGTGCTATTTGGGTAACAGGGAGCAGTGTAGCTAAAAAAGAATGTGACTGGAAGACCATACACATATTCCTTATTCTTGCTTGAAAAATTCTGATTAAACCTGTTGGGCTTGGTAACTTTTGATGTGGCATAGTAACAGAAGCATACTGTCATGAAACTGTAGCCACTTTCTTTCAATAGATAGATAGAAATCCAATAATTAATGTTTTCTGCCTCTCCTACCAGTAAGATGAGAGGGTTGCCCTGGGTAATTACTGGCTGCCTTCTCTCCATTTCTGGCCTTCTGAAGTCTGCCAAGTTAAGGTGACAAGCAGCTGAATAATGGAACAAGCTATGCCATTATATTAACAATATAGATCATGAAGCTGTCTAGGAGAGAAAAAATAGAATATACAGGTGATTTGGGTTTTTTTTCCCCTCTTTTGCTGTAGATTGTTCTCCCATTTCCAAGAAGTAGACATGTGAACAAAGCCTGCAAATCTGCTATGTCCCTGTAACATCCCCTGACCCTTCACTGCTCTGTGGCCATTATTTCTGCATTTAAGAAAGGTGCCTAACTAGCAAGATGGGGTGATGGAACATTAGCACAGTCCAGAATTCTTAGTTTTTGAAGGATTGCTGAGTGGTGCCACACCTCAGCACACTTCATTCCCTCTGGCCTTCCCTTCTGCAACCTGAGACATGTTTGGGTTCATATTTATATTTTTTAACTATTTCCAAAACTTTCTGTAGTGAATATATGATATTTCGATTTCAGTTTCTAGCTCTTTTTCTTAGATTTATGGTTTTATATTTGCAGGTCTTTCATTGCCTGGGATATAGTCAAGATAATTTGGAAAAGAGCAGGAGAGGATCTTTCTGAAGGAAAAGAACTACCAGAAAATGTTCACCTTCACTGTTGCTCCCTTCCCTTTCACAGCCAAGGGAACTGAGTTCCTCCAGTGTTTTTAATTTGCTCCTCCTGGGGCTGACTCAGGAAGATAAACAGGAGGTCAGGAGGGTTTTCTGCTGAACTGGTGCTGTGGTACCTGCAGGAGATATTTGATGTGTGAACCCAATGGGGCAACACGACTGAACTTAGAGATTCCAAAACCTTGCAAAGAGATGGGAAAAATAATAAAAATACTGTGGCAAATACCAGTGAGGAAAAGGAGCACTTCAAAATAGACAGGAGTCCAAGAGGGGCTTAATATTTGCATGAGGTATATTAAGTTGCTTTTTCTTTCTAAGAGGTGTCCTGCATTCCAGGATTAGCCTGGAGAAGATGCACTGCACTGAGCCACTGGCACTGACAGGCAAATGGCTCAGGTGGGCTGCTGTAAATAGTCTTACAAAGTTTTTTCCTTTGAGCAGTGAATTTCACTTACCTTATAAAAATAATATGTGAGATATTTAGCTTGAATGAAGCTTGGTTCTTCTGGACTCTTCAGCGTTGCTGCTCTCATTCATCTACCTGCAATCTCTTTCTTCCTTTTCCAGCTCATTTCATTTAAAATTTATTTTAAAACCTGTTGAAGTGTCAGTTTCTGTAACAAATCCTAGAGGCACATCACTTTGACAGAATCTCTTGCCTACACGATGATGTGGAGTAAGGACATTTTCTTTGTTCTTAGTTTCTTTTCAACTGAGGCAAAAAATCCCCAAAACACCCAACGCAAAACCCTGAGGTTAACAAAAGATCTTGAAAGAGAAGTGTGAAATCTTTCTGTTTCTCTGGTTTGTTAGTTTTCCTCCACCGTGCTGAGGGTAAGCTGATCAAGAACATGACCCAACAAGACCAATATGATGAGTGTCCACCAAGTCATTAGGAAAGAGAAAGAATTTGTTTTTTCAGTCCCTTTTCTCTGTGGTTTACTTCTAGTTTAATAGTGAAAAATTTAAGGAAGCTCTTTGTGAGAACTGAAGGGACTTTTTTCCTTCTTTTTTTCCCCCTCCTTTATCTTTTTTTCTTTTAGACTGCCACCTTTAAATTACACTTAAAGGCTTCTGATCTCTGCAGTGTGCATTACAGTGCTTGTGACACTGCTTTCTGTTGTGATATTGTAGTCATTTAACACATGATGGTCCCTCCAGCCAGATGGTGCAAAGTCTTCTTCAGCTTACAGTATTTGGGAACTGGAGGTCTTGACTCTAAATGCAGGGATGATTCCAGCATGCAGAAAACAATTACCAGCCCTGGAAGCTGTCCAGAGCAGCAAGGCTGACAATGCTCCTTTCTGCAGTCCTGCCCTGGCAGTGCTAATAACCCAAAGCTCCCCGTTAATAGATCTGCTGGGAGATGTGCATTCTAATAATCACTCACAGTCACAGACTTACTTTTCTCAGTTTTCATTTGAATATGTATGAATACATATAACATCAGCCAGAGCAGGTTGAACAGTGAATTTGCAAATAGACATGCAGTATGGAGACTTACAGAATGCTTGCCTTGGTAAAACTGTAGCAGGTAAATGATGAGTGCTGTAGACTGTAATCTGCTCTATTATCATAATTGCTATCTGCATCATCTTTTTGGATGGCAATGAAAATATTTTATATAACGAAATTAAATACCAGTGTTTGTTGTACTATGTTTAGTGCTTTGATACCTTTTAAGTGTGCTGTAAAGAATAACTCAAGTGGAATTTAGATCAATGATTGCTTGTAAAATGTCTGAGGTGAAATGTCGGAAGATTGAGCGTAAAAATACTTTGTGAATGTAAGACATTGAAACCAAATACAAGGTCATTAAAGAACACTGCTAATTGAATAATAAGATTATTATTACTGTATTTTGAAAAACTGTTGCAAAATAATTCTCTTTGCTCTCTGGATGTTTTCTGTGATTAAATGTTTTATGGCTAATTATCTCCTAAGACTCTCCTGCTCTTAATTGTCTACTTGTCTGAATGCTGCTGTGGTTTTCCACCCTGGGGCACTTGGCAGTAGTTGAAGGGGGTGTCTCTCAGTTTTTTGCTCATGAAGACCTCTGTGGCTTCAGCTTCTCAGCAGGCACTTGGTGTTCACAGTTTTGGGCTCCCAAATGAAGAGTGGTGGGAGAAGCAGCCACACGTGTGGGATTTGCAGCTGCTGACAGGCAGGATCTGCTGCACTCACTTGCCTGTTTTTAGAAAGCTTCTGTTGCAGTTATATTTTTGTCCTTTCTAACATCTAAATCAAATGTTAATGCATTGAAAGGCTTGATAACACCTCAAAATAAGTATCTAGGGTTGGGGCTTTTCTGTATGGACAGACTCAGCCTCTTCTAGTGGTGTGCTTTCCCTGGCATTTTCACAAGGTGGGCTCGCAGCACAGGGGTTATTGGTGGGTGGAAGACTGAGGCAGGACAAAAAGATGATATTAAAAGATCATGGAAGCATTTACTGGATCTAGATCTAGAATACCTGGGGATGAATTCAGTCTTCTGCTTCTGCAAGGTTCTTGTGTTCATTTTCTATCAATTGTAAAAATAATTGAGAGGTCAAGCATTTGATCAGCCACAATTATTACATCAAGTTCTCACATCCTGAGCTTTCTCTGACACCACAAATGTCACAGTCGTGGGTTTTAGTCATTCATTTCATGCTGTTCAGATATAGGATATGGGAGAGAAATATCTTGCCCTTCATGTAACCACTCAATAAAGATAAGAAAAAGTAAGATAAATCCATGAAAACATATGCTGGTGTTGAGATACTGTAGAAGAGCAGGACAAACTCTCCTTTGTTCACAGCAACTCTTCTACTGCAATCCCAACAGTAAAATCCAGAGTAGAGAGTTTTTTGTGGAATATTAAATATATATTTTACCCTAAATCCAGACTGGAAAATATCCAAGCACACAAGAAATCTGTTTACATTTTTTGGACTAACTTTTTATGCTTTCATGCTGTCACAGCTGACTAAACTCACACATCAAGGTCATGAAGCAACCCAGAAGCATCTCGTGTGTGATCACCTCACCTGGGTCACCACAGAGCCAGCTATCCCAATCCCACTGAAACTGTGAATGAGTCCCTGGTCAGAGCCATGGAATGGTGGAGGCAAGGGAGGTGCTGGTCCAAACACACCCTGGCAGTTGAGTGCTTCTGGTTTTGTCTCTGTGGAAAAGGGACAAAACCTTGGAGACCAAAAACACAAGTGATGCTATGAGAAGCAGAGAAAGGCTACCCTACTGCTGTGGTCAGTCATCCCTTTTCTCCTCAGTGAGTGCTCCAGTGCCTGGAGCTTTTAGAACAGAGATGTTTGTGTGCCTCTATCATTACTCTGTTCTGCAGTGGTCGCTGGTGTGTGGGAATAAAGCTCTTTGTGAGCAAACAAAAAGCATGTTCTGCTTTGATTCACAGGATATTAAATCTCATGTTGAGTCAAAGAAACAATTTGCCATGTGGCACAGAGTGACCTGTCCAGTGACCTTTATCCAAATGAAAAACCTTCTCACAAACATCTGCCTTAAGTGAGAGAGATTTCTTGCAAGCGTATGTTGAGTGCTTAAGTCTTGGGCACTGTGATGCATTTTGATAAAATAAAAGTTTGGGGATTTCATTGGCAAGGAAGGGACTGGAAGAAGGGGAGGGGAATCCCCATATAGGGAAAGCCCCAGGGAAGGTCTACACAAGCAATTCAGGAAAAAAGGCCCTAAAATGCACTGTAACAGGACTGTGCCTGTTTGAGTGTTGTGTTTCCAGCACAGAGCAGGCTAATCTGTAAAACTGTTAATTGCCTTACCTGGAAAGCTTCTAATTCTATATTATCAGTTGAAAAGTAGGTTAAATATATGATTGAGCAAACAAAACTTCAGAACTTCATGGTGTTTCTTTAAAACTCATTAAGCGACGTTAAAATTCTACCAGTGAATCATATAAATTGAAACATAGATGGAGGCAAATTAATTTAAATATCTGGATGGCTTAAATTATTCAAGTGTGCATGTAGGGGTTTCATATTTCATCTGTAGTTTGTTAGCCTGTAGTTACATCTGAACTTTTTTGCCAGGCTAAAGGAGCCTTCCTTCCCTGAGGTGTTCATCCCTCCTTTCGTGGGGCTGAGTTAATTTAGGGGGTCTTGGAGGAGCAGGCAGGGCAGCTGCTGCTCCAGCTGGTGTAACCAGACTGATGGTGAACATCTCACTGTGGCCTCCTTCTCCTTGGATCACCATTTTACAGAGCTGCCATTAAATGGGTGATCTAATCCCCATTCTTTACCCTTTGTGTTTTTAAGGGATCACTGCAAACATAGCAGGATACACTTGGAATGCTTCACACACACTTTGTTTTGTGTGCCTTTTTCCTCAGGCTTCTTAAGCAAGATGAATTGTTGAATATATTTACATGCTGTTGTGCTGCAAATTATGTATTCACAGATTTTTTTTCTTTTTTGTCTGCACACAACTAGTTGGGTGTAGATGTTCATTTTTAATAAGTGGCAAGATTCCAATGTATTTTTTTTCTGCTTTTTTGTTTCTAAAAGAAGTGTCATTCTCCCCAAGGAATTACAAACTAAGATGAAGCAGATTGAGGGCAAGCATGTGGTTACAAACAACTTCTGAATAATTTCATTTAAGATGCTCAGTAGTGACCTTGAAAACTTTGCAGGTAAAACAAACTTTTTGAGTAAAGCAGAATCCTTTAGATAACAATTCCCTGTGTGTGCATCTTCATTTTGTTTTGTTTCTTTACCTTTTTTATTGTATCTGTTGCAAGGAAAGTCTACAATCATTCTCATACTTCATTCAGACAGAAACTTTCTAAAAATCCAGTGTATTTTAGATCTCAAACTAAATCTCTCAGCCCTTGTGCAGTGATCTCTCTTGGTTTTGTGAGAGGACTTTGGAAGGAAGACCTGAAAACATGAGATGAGCCTTAGCACAGTAATATTTTTTTTTCCCAACCAACTCTGAAAGACTTTGGCAAGAGTGCCTGAAGGCACAGTGGCTGAAGGGTCTCAGTTTAAATGTCTTTTCTGCCTGATTTAGACTTTTAATGACTTTTAGACTTTTTAATGCCATTAATAACCAAAATACCTCTGTGCCTCCAGTAGAGCTGTTTCATCTTGGATTTTCAAATTAAAACCATCAAGTACAGAGGGAGTTGCTGGCTCAGAGGAACATGCAGTGTTGATCTTGCCCATTGCAGGTTGCTGATCTACCATGTTGGACTAGAACTTTGCATCTCTTCTGTGGAAGAACTGGCTTAAATAAACCTTATCTTGCAGTCTTTGTCCAGAGATGGTCAGGG
Organism: Dicaeum eximium; assembly: GCA_013396995.1. Lineage (NCBI taxonomy): Eukaryota > Metazoa > Chordata > Aves > Passeriformes > Dicaeidae > Dicaeum > Dicaeum eximium. The sequence goes on from VWZP01002787.1 coordinate 383,514, forward strand.
GGCCCTGGACACTGACAGCAGTGACCATGTGTCTGTTCCACAGCTCTGCCCCAAGGTCTGAGGCTGGAAGGTGTGACAGATCCTTTGACCTCCCTGCCCTGGGAATAATGCAGCTCTCTGGATCTCGTTTTATACCACAGGCTTGAGCACAGTGTCCCGGTGCTGCTGCGTTGATGGTTGGATTAGGTGGTCTTGAAGGTGTCTTCCAACCTTAACAATTCTGGGATTTTGTTCCTAAACTGGCTAATCTTTGGCTAAAGTCTTCCTGCAAATCCATATGGCTCTACTGGTTCCAGGTGTAGCTCTCACAGTATGGAGGGTGATGAGATATTCTGGTTTTTAGTATTGACTTCCCAGTCCTAAAGCAGGGAACATTTTTTTCCTCTCAGCACATCCTGCTGCTTTCCTGGATGTGGCAGTGGAGTAAAAGCAATATCCATAATTCATTTCATTGCTTCAAAGAACCAGACATGATCACAGCAGAATCAAAAATTGAATGCTAAAACAGAGGCAAAAGGGTGAAATATATTACACTGATGACATTATGGCAACATAATGAAGAAACTGAAAGGCACAAAATGAGATCTTATATTTTCCTTAAGTTTAGTAAACCCATTCTTTTCAGCTTTATGGATGTGATGAACATCAATAAGATTGATTAAAAAAGGCTGTAGAATGTTAAAATTATACCATGTTGCTCCCAGCTTCAGTATTATTCATGCTTACAATGGGCCATTACCGACACACTGTTCTTTACTGGGGAAAATAATAAATTAATTGCTTTCTTCTGTCTGTTTTTACCTTGCCTAAAGCTTGTCAACAGCTCCTTTGTAAAGATTGCTGCAATTGCCATTTGCATAGTAAGGTCTGCTTCTTCAGCTCTGGAGAGACTTTGCCACCAGCCTGGTTTGCTCTGAGCAATTGGCTCTGCTCACTCGCAGGGCACAACCTGGTGCTGTTTTTGGGAGCTGTGGTCAAGGGGCAGAGCTCTTGGAGGTGGCAGTGGCTTTGGAGGGACAAGGGCAGTGGGTCAGCTGTGTTTCAGCTGAAGTTTCTAGAAGTCTTGCTGTTTCCACCATAACCAAGCCCCTAACTGGAGCCTGTGGCTGCCATAGGTCAGGTACCACTTTGATGTTTTGTAGGATATGTGATTATTTAAGCCTTAAATTCCTATTTATGAGTTGCAAAAATCTTCCACAGAGAATGGTTTCCCCTTGGCTCGAATATATACCAAGAAAAAGAAAATCTGATTTACCACAAACACATTTATTCATCCAGGAGACAAGGAGAAGGACTGGGGGTGGTACAAGGTTGATTTGAAGTGAAGCTGAGAGGGAATGGTCAGGCTGGGTTTGTGTTTATTTAACTGAACAGAAGGTTTGTATTTCTGGGAGGGGAATGTTCACATGGGGGGAATGTTCACATGGGGGAAATGTAAGGGGATAAAAAAAGAAATTTAATATTTCATCAGTTTCTCCATAGAGCTGACAAGGTTTGGGTAATTAAACTGTTTACCTACATTTTGTGTGCCTGGTGTTACAGCTGGGTGCTGTCACCCTCACTTTCCCCCACTGAACAATTTACTGCATTAGCATGATGCTGATCCTTCACTTGCCTGCAAACACATCATCCTTGGAATGGAGAAAGATGGAGAAAGGGGTTTGCACTCAGGGTGCAGGTGCTTTAGGGATCCACTGAGGGAGAAGGAACATTTTGATTCATGTGTTTATATTTTTAATTATTTTTCCTGAATTGTTCTTTTTCTGTGAAGGAATATTTGTGCAACTGCAGTTCTGTAGAGAAGCCAGCCAAGTTTTTTTTTTGTTTTTGTTTTTT
>VWZP01002787.1:385373-425996 GCA_013396995.1 Dicaeum eximium
TTTTTTTTTTTTTTTTTTTTATCTGCTCATGCTACTCAGAGTCTCTTACTAGTAAAGATAGTTTACAAACAAGAGGGCCATATGTGGCATTTTCATCATGTAAATGCTCTGGGATTTCCAAAGGCTGATTTGGGAAATATCCTTCCAGGATAGGAGGCTGTGTGGGCTCCTTTCAGTGCTTTTTTTGTTTCCTCATAGGAAAGCCAGCCAGACCAGAGCTGGCAGGAGCAGTAGCAGAAGCAGCCAGGCAGGACTTTACCACGTTCCTCTCAGTTTGCTTGACTACTTCCTTAATATTTTTCACTTCATACCACCTGGTCTTTCTTCAGTTCTGTTTCACTTAGTCTTTTCTTGGTTTTTTATTTTTTCTTTCCACGTTCATTCACTTAATCATTACTAACTCCTCCTATGACCTGAGAAAAAGACCTGATGTTTGTTTGAATCAGTTAATGCGTTGTATTTTTCCTTCTTTTCCAGATATTTTCAGGGCAGAAATACTTCCCTACCCTGTATGCACAGCACAATGGCATCTAAATGTAACTCTAATAAACTTCATTAACAATATTTATTTCTGTAGCTGACTTATCCCAAATGCATGGAGTGATCAGTTTGGCTTGAAAAATCGATGGAAAAATTAACCCTTATTGCTCTGAAACTCATACATCAATTTCAAGATCTGTTCTTTTCCAAGGAGTCCTCTGCTTTCAGAAGAAGAAAAGCCCTTTTGAAAATACCAGTCTTAGAGATGAACCCAGATTCTCCTTTCCTCTTTCTGCAGCAGAAACAGAAGCACTATCTCAGCATGGCCTTTGAAACTTTGGCTTTTCAGTGGTGTTTTAATGGCTTTCACAGAAGTTATACATAGAAGCAGATAATAAATCCACCCTGCCACACTCAATTCCTTTCATCTTCTCCTGATGCTTTGTGGGAAATAGTGCCAAAAATCGCCAGTGAAATTAAACTTTCAGGAGGCATAAAGAAATGAGATTTCTTAGCACTGAAACTAGACTTGGAAATATCTCTGGCATCTTCATGAGTGGAAAAGCATCTAAAAATTGAGCAAGAGTGATGCAAGATGGACTAATGCAATTAGTGGTGCTGGGCATAATGAGAAATATCTTAAAGAGCAGTGAACATTTGCTGTGTGGTAAATTCCTTGAATGATCCCAGAGGAACAGAGATGAGATGCTGTACCAGCATCTGCTCCAGGCTAAAGAAAGAGGGGGTAAAAAAGCACAGAGAGTTTATGAAAAACCAGAAAACCAAAGAACCTGTTGAGTTCACAGTGCACATTGTGGGCAAAGGCCAAACTGAGCCATGTAAATCCCTTTTTATCTCAGGGGGATGAAGTACTTGGCAGGTGGCTTTTCAGGGATCCCTGCAGGCTCTAGATGCTGTTCCCAGCAGGATTCCTGATGGGATTTCACCTCTGAGAAATGCCAGGTCAGCAGCTCATGGGAGCCTGACATGGGAACAGGGAGTTGCTGGTGCTGTGGATTCACATTGAAATGGTATCTTTTTTATTTCTTTCTTTAGCATTAAATTTATACTACAGAATACGGGAAATTTGAGTTCTTTTCTGTTAAAAACTCACATGTTTTTTTCATGCAGAGGCAGACTTGATTTCAGTGCTTGTTTACCAAAATCAAAGTATTTTTTGGTTTGTTTATACATAACTGTGTTATTCTACATTAATTTTCTCTGCTTAAAGTCTTACTGAAAACAATTCAATTATTCATTTCAACAGATTTGCAGTGCAAGAAACAAAAATAAAAGAAAACTCATGTGGAGTAAATGGTACATTTTTAAAAAATTAAACGTACTTTTAAATTACTCTCCATGAAACAAAAGCAAAACCTACCAAACATGGTGTCTTGAAGCTTGAAGTTGAAGCTGTTATTATTGTTAAGTTAAAAAAAGAAAAAGACTTAGGGAAGCTGTGAGAAAATGTGTCTTTTCAACAAGATCCCGTTTTAAGCCATCTGTGATTTAACATGGGCTGATTGCAGTCCTGTATTTTCAGGAGGAGAAATCAATGATAGATGTAGTTCTTAAACAGCATTATGTAGTAGCATTGTACAGAAGACACTAAATAAGGTTAAATGGTTCTGGTAGAGCCTGTGCAGGCATGTGAAAGGGAGCAGTTCTGGGGAAACCAAAGTCTTTATGAATACTTATTTTGATTTATCGCATCTACAAAACACATTAGCACTCTGAAAAAGACCATACCTATAAAAGCAGATGAGCAAACAGCAACAGTGCACAAAGGTACTTATAGAATCTATGGGCTACTTTCCACTCACTTGAAAGAGAGGAAATATGAGCAAACAATTATGTCTTTTTGCTGCCATTGTGGCTCTGACACTCATTTGTTTCTGCCTCAGGAAAAGCTTTTATTCCTTCCCTGGCACAGTAACAATTTTCATCCAAGCTTCTATAGCTTATCTTCAGGACAGTAACCGCGTTGCAGCAGGTTTGGGGTTGGCTTTTTTAATACTTTGGGGCAGGTATTTTGCCTTTGCATTGATGAGGATGTACTCAGGGGCCTGTTCAACAGCTGATCTGGGCAAAAGCTCAAAAGATTAATTATTCTATCTCCCTTAACAGAGACAACCAAAGCAGTGGATGGGGAACATGGGGAGAAGGGAGTGCACCAGGCCGAGGAGGAAATGGATGTATAGATAGAAGAAAATTTCCTTTTCCTCCTTCATGCAGAGGGCAGGGCAGAAGGGGGTTGGAAATGTGTGTGTTTGTTTGTAACCTCTCTGTTGTGGGAAGTTCTGAGCAGTCACACTGACATGGTCCTGGTACCAGGGCCTGGGCTCTCTTATGCCACATAAATCTGAAACCTTCTGCACTGGGATCAAAAAGGGAAGGAGAATCCTGGCTTTTGGGTCTGGTTTCTAAGCCGTGCTGGTGTCACAGGGGAATGTAATCATGTCAGGGATCACCATTTATCACGATTGCTTCTTGAGTGGGGTGATGAATCAGGACTCTTTGACTCCAGTAGCAGAAGGCTGATATTATTTATTAAAATGACTCCATTGTTCAGAAGGCTTTTGGGCTATGGGTGCCCATGTTCAGAGCTAACATGCCTTCTCCTTCATGGTCAGTACAAGACTGGTAGAATGCTCAGAATTCCAAGATAAGAATTGTTCACCTCATAGGTTAAGAAAGAGAGACTGTTCTCATCTCCTCTCTGTGGGAGACAGAATAGCTATGTCCAAAAACCACACACACAGAGCTTTGTTTTTACAGAAATCTGCTCAGAAGTGAGCTTTTCCATGGAAGGAAAAATTCAGCAAGTTTCCATCTAAGAAACTTATAAATTGTCCATGACAATATCATCCCCTGAACTGGGCCCTGTTTCCAGTTGTCCCAGTGGGGGCTGCTGTGCCTTGGTCCTGTTGGACTGAGCTCCAAACAGGCTCAGTTCCATGTTTGTGTCAGGGGAAAAGCTGAACCATGACACTCCATGGCCATTCCCATTCCCACCTGCTCCTGGGTTTTGTGGACCAAAGAGACCCCTGTGATCATCTTGCCTGACCTCCTGCCTAACACAGGCCATAGATTTCATGTAGGAATTTTTGGAATCAGTCTGTCACTTCCAGCTTTCATAGTTTCTGCAAGATCTATGGCCAGATTTTAGCTGCAATGACTTACAGATGAAGGATAAACATCTTATTTGCAAGGCAGTTCTCAAAAACCTTTCAAAAACTAACTACATGTGCAATTCTTGCTAGGAAAACCAACCCAACCCCCCAGAAAACTCCCAAATCCAATAAAATATTTTATTGTTGCTCCATTTATGTAGATTCTTTTAGTTCTGGTAACACCTAAGCTTTGTTGATTCCTCTTTGTGATGGAAACTCTAGAAACTGTTTGGCAAATATTGCAGAACCTTGGCATTTCTAGTTTTCAGCAGTCTTACTTTCTCACTAGTGTGTTTTTGGTGTTCTTTGTTTTGTTTCAGATTACACTGATTCTGCACATCTGAAGTGGTTTTGTATCTGCTTTGTAGGTGGCAGCTATTTAATTCAAGAACAGAGTGACTTCATCTAACAGCTTTGGAATTGTACAGCTCAGCCAGTTACTACTTATTTCTAATAACAGCAAATTGTTGGGTCTTTTCTTATTATTATTTCTTGTAATAACGCTGTTATATAGGCATTAAGAACTCCTGCTTTCTGTAATGGCATTGAAATTTAAATCACATGTAACTTATTCTTACCTTATTATGAAAAACACTACCTTCTTTCCTTTACTCCAAACTGTATTCTAATGCATAAATCTCAGCTTTCTCTTACTAAGTACTGGAGTGTTTCAGATGTTTCATACACTGAGCTCCCCAAAAAGCATCCCCTATAGATCCAGTGTGCTCCCCACCATTGAAATGGGTACCATATTTTATAGAAACTTAGAAGCATTCTCTTTAATTCCTTTGTATAAATTATGATCCATTAATATTTCATCATGAGGAAAACAGACGAGCCTATCTTTAAAGAGGGAGTGCAGGCTAGGACTGGAGTGAATAATAAAAAGCTTTTCTGCCTAATGAACATCTGATCTTTTTGAAAAGCATTTCTGAGGCAGGAGCATAAAGTTCAAGCCTTGGAATGGTTTGTGAACTGAATATAAAAAAGTATGGACTAAGTTAATCAAGGAACTTCATTGAGTTATTGTCCTACATTTAGAACAAAAACTAAAAACATCAAAACATTCTGTAATTCTCAAGTCTATGTGAAGAAATTGGTTATAAAATGTCAAAACATGACTTTTCAGCAACTTAATAGATTTTTATTTGCTTTTTTTTTTTTTTTCTGCCAGAAGAGAAAGTTAATCTGCATGACAAGAAAATAAATTTTTAAAGTGGCATAACTGTTTCCGCAAAAATTATTAGCAAATCAATATTTATTAAGAATTACTTTAAAATAATGAGCAGCTCTAGTGGAGATGTTCTAGAAAACAACTCAGACAAGACCACTGAACATTAACTAAGAATGTACTGTCTGGCCTCTCCTTTGGCACTCAGAAAGAGCTGCTTGTGTACCTTAATCTTGGACATTTTTGTTCTGTTTTGATATTGCCTGCTACAATCCATGTGCAGTCTTTCCTCTAACCAAATAATTTATGTAGTCAGCCACTTAAATACTGTAAAATACCAGATGATATCTTTACAGTATCAGTGTAACACTGCATGGGGGAATTGCTGCAGCCAGAAGGAATTTCTCTTGAAAAGTGAGCATGGCTGGAGGAGTTTCTGATGCTTTTTTTTCCGGCATGGTGCTCAATTTAGCATCAGAATCAGCTCATCAAATCGCTGAGTAAGGCAGGGGCTCATGTGCTCTCCTCATTCTTTTCTTCCTCCATCCTCTGGTAGGGAAGCAGAAAGGAATTTCAGGGTTTCCCAGGAGTGTTGCAGCTGATGCCAATGCAACAAGCTTTGTTATTAGTGCTAATGCTCCTTGTGTTCTCCCTCTCACACGCACAGAGGAACCACAGCAACCTGACATTAAATGCTTACAACATCCACTCTCTGCTATGTAATTATTGATTTTTACACTGGATTCCTACCATGCATTTCAGTCATGCTTCAATATTTTACTGACTCGGAGGTAATGTGTGTCTGAAAAGCTTGAAGGCTATAAATTTTATGTTGATTGACATTATAACATCTGAATTTAGAAATACCTGGCATGAATAAAATGTAAAACAGAATGATTATGTGTGATTAAATAGTTTACTTTTATATTGTCTATTAGTCATCCCATCATCCAATTAAAAGGATAATGAAAACAATAGTGATTTTTAATTTTTAAACCAGTGTGGGCTGCATTAAGGGGATTATGGAGCTTTATGAAGTAGTTTGCATAATGTAATGCTCAAGAATAGAATCTGAGTCAAAGCTGAGCTGCACATGGTAAATTAGGCAACTCTTACTTTCTCCTTGACATAACTCCAGACTATAAATTTTGCCCGTGAAATTTGATGGAAGTGTCTCCAAGTTTGGAAGAGATTTGCAGAACAAAGTTGCAATTTGTGCTCTTTTTTCAAGAATCCTTTTCAGGCCTGACTTTGTCATGTGAGTACTGAGGCCGGGATGGCTGGCTTTGGGTTTTATGCTCTGCTAGACCAGACTTTACTTTTGCTTCCACAGAAACTGATTTAAATAATTGTGGATGCTCCGTGCCAGTAGCTGCCATTATATTTTATCCACTGAAGCCTGCTCTGTGCATTCGCTTGCTTATTACCATTAGTGAGCCTTGTTCACCTAATTAACCCAATGATCCTCTTCATTTAATCTGATTAACTGCAGATGGGTAAGATTATAGTAATGTGGCCTCTGATATCATTGGTAAAGGTCAAAGGCATTGAATGAGGCTTGTTTGCCTTTATGGCCAAAGAGCACAAGGGCACAAGGCAAAGAAGTTTGAAGCACTATGGGAAAAGTATTTGATTCCCCCCCATCTTATTTAAAACTGGCAATGGTTAATTCAGCATCTTCAATTTAGTTCTGTTCTTCCCCAAAAACCAGAGTATTTCGGACACATGGTTGTCATTGAGGTGGAGCTGACATTTTTATAGTGAGGCTTGTTGGTCCTGCTTGTGTGAAAGTCTCAGCCCTCGCTTTAAATCTTGTCAAAGGCAAAATGTTTTATATGTTGCATGAAATAGCTGCACATTTGTTGTTTTTAGTATGTTTGCACTTTCAGGACTCCTTTGAAAAAAATAATTTTATAATGCAATATTGTATGCATTCTTACTATCCTGTAATTCTTCATGAGTTTGTTTGAATTGACTGACAGTTTTAATCTGAAAATCCCTGATCTTCATATTTTGTCACAGGGATCATGAGTGAAACTGAAGGGTAAGAAATAGATTTATACTGGTGTGTTAATGACCTAAACTAAAAGATTCCAGTGCTCAGTCATGCCACTAGAGAGAAACAAGCCTCTTCTGTTTTTAACAAGAAACCCTTTAATGCAACAAGAGATTTATAACTTAGCTGCTCTAAATTCCTCTCTTGGAGTTTCAGTGTTTAATGCAAAGGTAGTCACTCTAGGGCTACCTGGCTGTAAGAATGTCTGAATTAAAATGGTTTCCTGAAATTGCAAAGGAGACATTTGCAAAGCAGTCCTAATGATATGTAAAAGTAATTGAAATGTGAAGCTATTTTTCCTGACTTCCTATAGCATTTGTCAGCCCCTTTCCTCCCTCGTTATTATGTGTAAATATAAGGAAGAAAAGAAGAGATTTGGCACAGTCTCTGTGAATTTTGTCTGAAGCTGGGGCTGCACAAACAGCATGAAATACCAGTACTATGAAAAAGATAAAAGCTGCCTCAGCTTATCTGTACAAACAGGTACCAAAATGCTGTTTTCTCAGGGAGCTCTGCTGGAGGACTGGGGGTGTTTTACAGACCCCTGACTCGCAGGGCAGAGGTGCCACCTGAGCATCCCATGGCTCTCCAGGAGTTGCTGTAGTTTGGTGGTGGCAAAGGACAGGGACGTGAGGATCAATGTCCCACGTGGTTTGTGCTCAGCTTGGACTGAAAACTTTTAACTAGCCACAATACTGTCAAGCATGGAAGTGAATTATTCCCTGTTATGGGGGAGAAATTTAAGGTGCCTGAGTGTGACCTGCAATGGCTGTGTGAAGCAGAGGATGGATTAATCACATTCAAAAAATACAAACATTGCCTGAACATGGTAAGAGCCATGCTAGAGGAAGAAATTTGCAGAACAAGCTGTGCACAAATTTGGTGCACAAAGAACTTAAATCATCCTTCCTGGTGTTGTTGAAGGGGGTTGTTTCTGAGCCTTTTATTTACTTTGTCTCTCTCAGCAAACCTGGGAATTCTTTATATTTAAGGACTTATCTTCTGCTTTATTATTTCTGTATTTTGTAATAAAATGTGGCTTTAGAGACTGTGAACTTTTACTGTCTTTTGGTCTGTCTACTTAAAGGAAAGAATGATGGGGAAAACAGTCCACTCCAGAGTTTTATCTGAATTACACCATCAGTCAGCCCTGGAAATGAGCCTTTTTGGTGCTGTGGTGGAAGAGAACCAGATACATGAACCGATGTTCCAATATCGATTATTTTTGAAAATACTTTTGTTTAAAAAGGCTGCTTTAGAGGAGCAACAAAGATTTGGTTTCCCAGAATGTCATTGCCTGGGAGTTTCTTTGTCCAGGTAGTGGTTGTATTTTTGAGTGATGATCATCCTGGAAAGTTTGTTACTGCAGTGATTTGCACTCCTGTGATTAACCTGTATCCACTTGGCATCACTTTGTGAGTGAAGAATCAGGGCTACTCGGCAGTTCTGAGTTAACCTGATCCTGCATACACTTGCAGAAAATTATCAATTACCCAGGGCACCACCAATTTCCTCAAATTGATGCTTTCAGTGTCATGCCAACCAAAACAACAGTGTCACAACAACCAAAAACAAAGCAAGCAGGACCTGGCCACTGGCACTCACTGAAATATGCCTTGCACTGAAATCTCTGCGTGGAGGAGTCTCCCCTCCATTCTCTGCTGTCCCCACAGCTGATGGAGCAGTGGCACCTGCAAGTGGCCCCTGGCTAGCTGCTCTCCATGCCATACATCCCACAGCAGGGCAGCAGGTGGTGTGTGAGCTGTGGGAACGTTGAGCAGGGTGGGATCTGAGAAACAGCCCTGTTGGATGACTTCACACAGTGAAACATTTGGGTAGTCCATTGCCATCTGGCTTTATTTTGTGAACCCACTCAACTGGCCAACACATTCAAAATATCACTGCGACTTCTTTCTCTCAGAGACAGTCTTGAAAAAAGAAAAAAAAAAAAAGAAGCTGGTAAAACTAGACACTTTTTTTCCCCTCCTGTTTAAATTGTAAAGGATTTCTTTATATTCATGTTATCATTAGGTTTTGTAAAATAGCCTTTTCTTGGACTGAAAAATGTCCTTCTTTGGACAGGGATGAGGTCAGGCAGCGAGCACTGAGGAAGACCTCTTACTTCATCAAGAATTCCCCTGCCCACGACCCCCAGAAGATTAATTATAATATGAAGCACAAGAAGGTGGAGAGTGGGCAGGGAATGGGCAGGAAGGGAGGTGTGGGCTTGTGGGATCCACATGTGCTTAAACCTGAAACCCTTCTCACCAGGTACGTGTGTATGGTGGAAATATCCTCTGTGCATCATGGCTGGAATAAAACATTCCTGCTTTACAGTTTTAATTGTAAAGTCCTTATTCACCAGCTCACTAGCCTGAGGCCTCTGTGTTAATGACCCCCAGCTATGCAGGGATGAAAGGTTTTGTACTCAGTTTCTTCCCCACAGCTGAAATTCTTTGTGGAGCCTTTTATGCAGGGTTCTTTAAAATTTAAATTCATTAATGTATTGAACATGGGCATTCTTTTTCATCCCTCCCTCTCTGCATTGAGATGTGATCATATTAGAGTGGATGTTTACTGGGGAGAGGCTGCTTTTCAGAGTGATGTTTATGGAGTCTTAATTGGTCTGATGAGTGTGCTCTGCAGATTAGGCTACTCCCCATAGATAAAAATATTACAAATTGATAGAACAAGGGAAAATGTCTTCAAACTCACAGAGGGTAGATTTATTTTTAGCTCTTAGGAGGAAATTCTTTACTGTGAGGATGGTGAGGCAGTGGCACAAGCTGACCACTGAAATTCTGGGTTCCCCATCCCTGGAAGTGCTCCAGGCCAGGCTGGATGGGTCTCTGAGCATCCTGCTCCAGTGGAAGGTGTCTCTGCCCATGGCAGGGGGCTGGACCTGGATGAGCTTTAAGGTCCCTTCCAATCCAAACCCTTCCATGAAAATTATAGAGCAGGCTTAAAAGAAGGATAATGATTTTTCCAGCTGTTTATGGTTCAGTAAATGTCCTCCTCATTCCCCTGCTTTGCAGCCATCACTGATCCATAGGAAATCTCTCCCTATCTCTAACCAATATTTCTGAGAAGGCTTTGACTGTACTGAGCATATCCTGAGCTCCTTTGCTTTTCCATACAGAGCCCTTGTGTTGCTCTGGCTTCAGAATTGCTGCTCCATTTTCTCCCTGGCTGCTTCTATCCTTTCAATTTTATGGCATTAAACAATCTCAGGCCAGGTCTAAAATTGTCTGATTTGCTGGGTTTCCAATGAATTCTAATCAAAATTAGGCATCTAAAGGCACCTGTGCTCCATTTGATTAAAGAGGTGAACATGTCCTAGGGACCTGTGACAGTGTTTTGATGTCGATAATTCAGCATCTCCAGCTACAAACTCAAGTCTTGTGAACTCTCATAGATAAATATGCTTCAGCCCTTATCCTGTGCCCTGTATCCATTGATCAGTGTGAACACTGACACAGGAAAAACCCATTTGAAAGCAAGCTTGAATATGGCCCAGAATAACTGAATGTAAGCATGAGAAAATGTACAGATCCTGGGGCCAAAGAGAACATTCAGACTGGCCACTCTGCCCTCCTGGGAACTGAGTAATTCATGTTTATTTTGACCCCATCTTATTTTCCCAGGGAGAATGACAGCTCTCTGTGTCCTCTGCATCATTTGTAACTTTTTTACCCCTTCAGCTGCTGTTATGTGCAAGTTTCTGGACCGTTTTGCTCCGGGTTGCAGCAGTGTTGCAGCTCTGTGTGTAACCCTGGGATGCACTGGTGCCTCTCATTCTTACAGAGCAATGTCCTGCCTGCAGAAAATGCCTGGTAATGGGGATTTCAGTCAACTTGGACTAAATGACCTCATATTCATGAGAAATACTGCTACAACTTTCAGAGGTGAGAAATTATCTTCTATTTAATTTACAGCCCTTAACCACGCTGTGAAGATGGATTTAATCCTGAACCAGATTATGATTGTTCTTAACACCTTTTTAATTGCAATAGTTCTTGTTGGAAGGGACAGGGGTCATTTTAAATGTAAAGTGCTCTGCTTATTGCACAGGAGCACAGCTCAGTTGAACTTGAGTATTGTGGGATGCTTTCTAAAGCACTGTAGGAACAATTAATTAATTTTTTATTATCAAAGTTGTGCTTTTGAACACTTTCCTTTGATCAATCTACAATATATTTGCTTTCTTTATGTGGGAGTGTACTAGTGTGGGGATGGCACTGTGTTATTAATGGAGCTGTTGATCACCTGCTTGTTGGGATTCAAGCCAAATGAAAAAATATTAAAACGGGGCTTAATTTTTAATGTATTTAATTGACAATCTTCTTTAGTTGCTTATTTAAACTTATTTTGCTAGCATGAGAACTGAATGATACAATGCAGACTTCTCAGTTCTGGAAAATGCTCTGTGTTGATTTACTAACTGAAGTTAGAGACTCAAACATGTACTTTAATAAGGACAGTTGTTCTTGCATGTTAACAAAATGAACATAATAGGCAAACCAATCGACAGTAATCACTGGTAATACCTCTGCCATTCATATGGGTGGCATTCAGAGATCTGTTTGGAACAGAGCTCATGTTGTCAAGAGCTTATTAATTCAGAAGTCATTGTAGAATTAAAGCAAAATGCCACTGGACTAAATTTTAGCATATCTGTATTCAAGCTGCAATACAATTTTCATAGAGGACACTTAGCTGGCTGACTTGAATGCTCCTTGGTTTAAGGTTTTTTGTGGAAAAATGAGTGATGGAGCATGGGGAGTTGGGTCTGAAAGATTGCCTGATTATTGCAATATTGTGGTGTAGAGCTGCAAATGAGAGCTGGCCAGCAGCTGGGCAGAAGAGCCTCTGACACTGTCCTGGGCACACACCTGAGGAGGAGAATAATTTGTTCCTGCAGCTTTGTCTGCCCCCATGCCACCTTCACCCTGGATTGATTATTATCTCTATATCTCCCATTATCTCCATATCTCTCATTATCTCCATGCCAATCAGCTGTGAGAGCTTGATGAACATTGTCAAGCTCCATCCACCTGCAACAGAACACAAGACTCCTGTTTAGATATTTCTTTTTTTTCTTTATCTGCTGAAAACCAAATAATGCAGTTCTTTAACTCTGTGGCCTCTCGACAGCTTTAAAATTATATAAATTCACACATCCATCATACATAAATATATATATCTCTGTTGTTTCAGGCTGCTGGCAGACTCGAGTTGCTATCAGTTCAGATTTTGACAAGAATGCGCAGATATTCCATAAAATTTTTACTGAATTACAGTTTCTGGAAAACCAGCTACCAGCAACTTAGAGCATTTCTTAGACTGGTGACTTCTAGTTCTCATCCTGCTTGATCTATTTACTCCTGGAGAGCAGGAGAGCCTGACAGCAGTATCCTTGGGACACCTGTAACACAGCCTGTGTTCTGTTCTGAATGTTCCCCTGCTCTGTTTCCTACTCAGCTCTTGGGAGTTTGTGCTGTAGATTAAAATGACAGCTATTTATTTATTTAAAACTTAATCACAGCTGCATTCAGGGATCTGTGAAAAGGCGGTTTTGACATTTTTCACACATCAATGTTTAATTAAAAGTCACTTGAAAACAAATAAAGAATTGGGGATGACATTTTACAGGGTTTTTTTTCCTGAGGTCTGTAATTCCTGATGAACAAGACTTGAAGGCAGGCATTATAAAGTGCTGTGTGGGATGTGGATGAAATACTATCCCATTTCATGGGTCTTAGGGACCTGTAGGGATAAGTCATGGCAGAAACTCACAGAATGACCAATATTATAAGCAAGAAGTGTGGACAGTGAAATAGAAGCTTAAAAAGTGATGGGTATTGCTAAACTTTGGACAGTAAAATAGAAGCTAAAAACTGATGGGTATTGCTGAAATATTTTGAGTAGATTTCCCTTTCAAAGCAAACCCTTACACACCCCAGTGCTCTACACTATCAATACCAGAAATTAATATGCAAAGCTGCCAGAAAAATGATGGTGAAATCTAGAGCAGCTGAGAGCTGACAGTGTTGTTGCAGCCTAAGAGAAGTAAGTGTGACCTTTTCTGGCAGCTCTGAGTGGACATCTCTGTGCAGTTTTGGAGTGATTGTACTCCTAGGATAGGTTCTGTGTGATGTGTGACAAAATTAAGATGGCATTTGATGAAAATGGAGGTTGTCCATAGATGTCATAATCTATCAAACTATAATTGGAAGATAAATAAAACCTTAAATAACTATATGAGGTATCTTCAATTATTTATAATAGATTTTTTTTCAGGCTAATGAATTTGAGACAATAAAGTGGGCTTGATTTTTGAAATCTATTCATACAGATAGATTTCCTGTGGAGTTGCAAAGAGGTGCAGGAGCAGCACAAACCCTCACAGCTGCTCATCCCTCAGCTTAGGCTAAAGGAGGTTTTGCTGGTATGAAATGAGAGGCTGCCAGTGGCAGTGGCAGTGTCTGGATAGAGCAAAATTGTGACACCCCTGAAGCAAGAAAAGGCAGTTTTGCTAATGACAGTTCGTTAAGGTTGGCAAGATGCCTACAGGATGTTTTAATTTTTGCTGTATTCTTCCCTTTTGCCCAAAGCATTGACTGTGAGGCAAATTTGGCTATTATTAATAAGCAGTTAATAAAGTAATAATGGCAGAATTACCTCAGCATTGACAGGTACCACAGCCCATGTCATGTTCTGTGGAGTTTCTGATCATGGCCTTTCAGACTAATGAATTAATAAACTGTGATGTGGAGTAAGGGACTCCTATTTGAGTCTGGTTGACACTGCAGGAGCAGAACAGGAGTCTGTTACTGCACCTGAGGACAGGTCCCTGCATGGCTTTTGAATGACTGCAAAAATGTTGGCTTGAGTGGAGTGAAATCAGGCAATTCCCATCAATGTCAAGACCAAGATGGATTGCTATGAATCCTGACTGTGTTCATGAGTCAGAAAAATCCCAACTCTATTTCCACCAAAATGAGGCAGAGAGATGCTCAATGCTAAAATAAAAATCTGGCAAATCAGAAACTTGATCCTAGTTCTTTTTGACAGTCAAAAGGATAAAAATAGACTACTTTTCTCTCCTCAAGGAGAAAATGTTCAGTTGCAGAGCAGGTGTCCAATATCTACCTCGTGGCCAGAGCAAGGCAAAGACTGGCACGTTGCTGATAGATTTACTCTGACCTGGGGCTGCATTCTGATGTAGAGATGCCTGAGCTCTGCTTGCCACAATAAATATTCTTCTGGTGGTCTCAATTTCCTTGCCACCAGAAATTTAGGAATGCATTGGATCAGTCGCTGAAGAGAAAACAGAAAACAAACTTGATGGCAAAGCCAGTGGATCTTGTTTTAGGTGAGGGATCCCTCATGTGGGAATTCTGTCAAATATAACTCTGATCTCACCTAAAGTCACAGTGAATCTTATAAAGAATCTACTGCCCTCTTCAGTGTCAAGGGATTATTTTATTTGTCATAAAATAATAATAAGGGATAAGTAATTTGTCATCAAATGTGCTCAGAACATGCATTTATTAAAAACCTGCATTTATTAAAATCTGTGATATCATGTCTAACAACGAAACAGTAAAATGTGCTCTTCAGCTTCAAGAGTTTACAGTCTTACAGTCTTGGGTGTTTTTCTTCTGGTTTTTTGTGGCTCCATTAATCATAGCTTGCAAAGAGTTACATTTTTCTGATTTAAACCCCTGTGCAACAAATATGACAATTAAAAATGTTTTCCTGCTAATTAATGTTAAAGGTTAATGGCTGTGGATCCCTGCATGACTCTGCATTTTATTCTGTTCTCTGTGGAAGTCCATGTTGTGATACAACAGTACAACTGAGGGAACATCTTTACACAGCCAGGTGAAGGAATACATTTATCTGGTTCTGTTGTCCATTGTCATGCAGAAAGTATTTTCTCTTCTTCAGGTGGCTGCAAAATTACTTTCTAAAAATTCTTGGGGAAGTTACAATTAAACCCATATTTACTGGAACTTTCATATTCCACTGGCAGTGGTTCTGCAGAATATTTTATTTCAAGGTTTTGGGAGGACTTCATCTACATTTATTGGTTCCAACAACGAATAAAATAATTTTAATATTTTTATGTAGAAGTACATGTATCACTTCCTTGATGAAAATCAGCTTCAAATGCACCTGGGTGGGCTTTTCCAATGCCCCTTTATTCACAAGGCTTCAAAACTGGCAACCCACAATTGCATTCCAAAGAAATCCAGTTCAGTTGCCATGGAGACAGCCAGGATGTTAGTGATCTGGATTATTATTGAAAAAGCTGAACCCTTCCTTGTGTGCTTCCTGCTTCCTCTTCCCTAATCCTGAGATCCCATCAGGCTTTGAACGTGCAACCGGCTCTTGGCAGAGAATTGGCTTTTTAATCCTGCTTCCTGTTGGAGGAGTTTGGAGGTCTGGGAACTCCCCACTCCTCAGCTCTGAGCCCTTGTCACCAGGAGTTCCTGTGCAGGATGCTCTGGGTATTAATTCACACATCAGTGCTGGTCAAGGCTTTGGCATTTGGGGTCAATTCGTGTTTTTGCATCCTCATTCCAGTGCAAAGAACCATGGTTTACACCTCTACACTCCATCAGTGGTGAAGCTTAACTTCTCTTTGCATCAATCCCAGATTTTTTGGGAATATATCAGGTTTTATCCTCAAAGAGTAAATTTTTTTTCCTCCTGGCTGACTGCAGAATGTGGGATCTGCTTTGCTTAATGTGGTCAGGTTAAATATTTAATGACATCTATAGTGAAGTTGTCATTAGGTGTTGTTTGGTACCCTTAGGCAAAAATTAATGTGAAGTTTGAATTATCAAGACAGCTTCTGGTTGACAGAAAAATATTATATTATTAAAAAAAAAAAAAAATTACCAGCCCCAAAGCATGACAGATGCTTGCCATTCCTAACAGTGCAAGAGGTGTTGACAAGTTTAAAGAGTAAAAAAAAAACTGGGAAGGGGGAAAAGACCAAAACAAACAACCCCCCAAACTTTGTTTGTAGTTCCTGTCCTTGAAAGGTACAGTGTAATCTTTCCTTATTTATTCATTCCACTCCACTTTGCCCTCTCTGCCTTATAGAGGCTCCAACAAGGTGACCCCTAAGTATTCAAAACAAGTCTGGAGTAATGTACTAATAAAAATTCATGTGGTGTTTAAAAAAAATGAAAAAGAAAAGCTCAAATCTTTGTTCAAGGTCCATTAAAATGTACAGGCCATTCTGCAATACTTTCATTACCAAGCTCCTTGCTTGGAAAAGTCCTGCCTGTTGTGTGATGAATCCCCATATTGACTGTCTTGTTCTCTCCAAAGGTAGAAGGTAAAGAGAATAATGATAATGATAATAATAATGATGATGATGATGATGATGATGATAATAATAATAATAATAATAATAATAATAATAATAATAATAATAATAATAATAATAATAATAATAATAATAAAGTAATATGGTGGAAGAATTATAGCAGACAAGTTTCATATGCAGTCTAGTATGCATTAGCTTTTGGCAAACTCTGTTTGACCTCACATAATTTGGCCATTGAATATCATTGAAGGGGTCTGTAACTCACACTACAAATAAATTAAAATGTTAGCAAAGGTCCATGTTAGTTTGCAGTATAATACCTGAGCCCTAAAGAGAACTCTTCTAATGCTGCCATGGAGAAGTAAAGGGCAATGAAAACCAGAGTTAAATGCAAACTTCGGGGCTGGAATAATTTATCATGCCTGAAAACCCTGGTGCAATGAATGATCTCTTCAAAAGGGATGTTTACAATCCAGCAGATCTTTCCTCAGCTTTAGGGACTAAGGGAATAATGTTGCTTAGGAACAACCTGCATATTTAAACACTGTTTTAAACAAAAATGCCATAATCCAGTTAATGAATTCCAAGTTCTGAAACTCTAATTTCTGCACTAGTCTTGTCTAAAGGCTGTCTTTGTTGGAAGTGTATGAAAACATACAAGAGCAAGTTCTCAATCATTCAGACAATCTTTCTTTCTATTTTACTGTCTCCCAGTCGAGATTTTCCAACTGGTGCCATCCCTGTGTATTTTAAGTGCCACACCTTCCTTCAAGGCTGTGTAAGTAATTGGGTAACTGAGCTGTCACCATTTGGTTCTGTCTCTACAACTCCAGAGTCTCTCGAGCTGTGGACAATGATAATTCCTGTCTTTGATTCCAGCAGCCTTGGGGCTTGTTCTCCCCTTTGTGCCAGGTCAGCCATGGGGAGCTGCTCAGTGAACTGCTGTGACTGCAGCATTGCAAGGCTGAGGAATTGCTGCTTGTCTGGCTGGGTGATGGACTGTGGGGATGCACAAAACCATGGGTGTACCTCTGGTGCAGCACTGTGGGACAGCAGAGCTGGGATCTTACGAGTTGTGTAAAAAGAAATGTCACAAAAAACCTGTTCAGCAGCAAAATTGCAGTATTTTAGTAAGGTTTGGGATCATTATCCCAGTGAAGTCTTGAAGGGTCTGCTCCTACCTCCTAGATCCACAGCATTGTGGATGTCTGTGGGTGCTGCTGCTCAAACAAGAGCAAGATGGAATGCTGCAGATGACACAAGTGCTTGTTCCATGATATCCTCCTCCCCAAAGAGGCTGTGCCTGATGAATTACAGCTGTCACTGAATTAAGTGTCTTCTTAGGGATATTACGTCTGTGGCAGGTCTTTCCTAAATATTCTGTTATGTTCCATGTCAGAACTGAGAAGGTTCACTGCATCCACGAGGAGAGGGTTTGGTTTTCAGCTGGATTTGCCTGAATGCACAAACACTTTACCAACTCAGTTCTTTTCTGTGTTCTATTGAAGGTTTTCTAAACATGCAATAACCTTATTAAAAAAAAAAAGAAAGGAAGAAGGGAAATCTTCCCTTCTTCCCTTCCCTAGGAAGATAAAGGGCTTAGAATCAGCTCAAAGAAAAACAGTCACTTGTGATAAATGTAAGGTAGCTGGTAATTGATCGCAATATTGAAGAATTTTACTTCCATTAGCCTTATGGTCTCCTATTACATGCTCTCCAGTCTTAAGTAAAACTAGATCCATGTGAACCTTTTGTAAATAAGATCAATCAAAGCTCCTTTAAAGATTAACAAGAAGATTTTTTTTTCCAAGCATTGCTCTGCAGCCCTACCCATACATTTTGCCGGGAATTAAAATTTCTGGTTTTGGCAATGATGATGGGGGGAAAACCAGAGTCTGTGGCTTTACCTGACATAAAGGAAGTGCACAGGAGTGTCCTGGAGTGTAAAATAAGTGTGGATTCTATTGCCATCTGTTAAAGGTGGGGCAGTTGTCTTCTGTTAACTGGGCAGTTTTCTTGTCTCTTCCACAGCCAATCCTCCCTCCAGGAGATATTTTCTGTTCATTGGCCATTGATTATTAATTATCTTCTGTTCATGGCCATTGAGTGTCACTGCATGGCTGATAAAATTCCATCATCCCATTGGGAGATGCCCTGCCCAGGGGAGGAGCCAAGCATTCCTACCTGGATATAAGCAGAGATTTTGGGACACCAGAGCATCCCTTCTCCACTGCATTCCCAGAGGAAGACCAGGCCCATCGACACCACCACCAGACCTTCAGAGGAAAACTCCCCCCTTGTACAGGATCAGAGCTGCAGCAGAGCCACATCTGTCACTGCAGGAGGAGTGACACCTTGGGATGGCACTGCCACCAACGCCCTGAGCCACAGGGGGCAGCTCCTGCTCTCACTCTGTCAGTGGTTTGGGGTTTTTTCCTTTTGTATGTAGTATTGCATTTGTATTTTTAATTTTCCTGGTAAAGAGCTCTTATTCCTATTCCGATATCTTTGCCTGAGAGCCCCTTAATTTCAATATTATAATAATTTGGAGGCAGGGGATTTACTTTTTCCATTTCAAGGGAGGCTCCTGCCTTCCTTAGCAGACACCTCTCTTTTCAAACCAAGACAAGGAGAATTTGATGAACTCTGTGTCATAAGGTGAACACAGAAGCACTGTGTAGGAGATGAATTTTGAGAGCTGTCCAAGGTTCTGGAAGTCCACAAATATGGGATCAGTATCAAAGTATGATTCACCTAAAATGCGGGCAGAAGTTTAGTTTTTGGATAGCATTTTTTTTTGTGTGTGTGTAGTTTTCTGGTTTTGCCTTATGAAAGACAAAATTTTCCATTTTCTATTGCCATTTTGGCTGCATTTATGCTTCCTGCTGACAGTGAGTAGAGGTTTCAAACATCATACTTAGTGCTTATTGCTGTTATCCATCAATACAGTGGCACACAATTCCACCGATTTTAATATAATTGAAGCAAATTAATTTTAATAACTAAAATCTGAACATTAGCATAAGTTGAAATGGGAATAAAATTGCTCCCATCTCGTGTTTAAATTACTGCTTCTTTTCATAAATTTTAAAACAGCTGACTCTGGATTCCTACCTGCATTTTTTGAGGGAAAATATATTGCTGCTATTTTTTAACAAGGACTCATGCAGAATTCTACGGGAGCTGTAGTTATGCAAGAGGTAAAGTGCAACAAAAAAGGCTGAGGACTGCTCCTCTGCTGCAGGAGTCTACAGCAGAGAACATCCCATCATAATTTCCTAACACATAACAGGGCATCTCCAAGGGGTGCAACACATTATTAACCATATTTACAAACTTTGCTAATGGAATTACCTGGAAAGAAAAAAAAACCAAATATTTGAGTCATTGAAATAAGTGTATTTTATTTCAGGCTTTGTGGAATTATTTGTTGTATCATTCTTGCATAAAAGTCTCAAAATGTTTAATGCTGGAATTATTTTGACCTTTGTTACAGCTTTTCTTGGCAGACTTGTTCTGCTTTTTTGGCTTTAAATTATTTTTTCCTTAGTGAAGTGGGGCAGTACTTCTAATCTTTTATAATCAAAAATAATAATTAACCCCCTGAAAATGCTCTCCTACTGCTTTGATCCTTGCTGAGTCTCATGGCAGCCTGATGTCAATATAGTGAGAGAGTGGCAGTGAGAGAGTTCTGAGATTTCTGACTTGTGCAAAACTAAGGCAGTTCTCAGTTCGTCTCATAATCCCACATACACACACAAAAAAACCAACCAAACAGAAAAATACCCCTGGAATTTTATAACTGTTTTTAGATTTCGTTTTCTCAATTCTGTGCCAATAAAGGAATGCTCTGAGGATTTCAAAGCTCTGAGGATTTCAAAACTCTGGGGAGCTCTAGTCCGTGTTTACAGGTTTGTAAACTGAGGGCAGTAAAAGTTGTGGCTTAATTGATCTGACTTTTCCTGCTTGGGCAAACGGGCTTGACAGAACCAGTAACTTTGACAGAGTTCCACTGTTGGAGTGTAACTTGTTGGTATTTAACAAGATAAATGTTTCTGCACAGGTCTGCTTCTCTCGTGCTGTCTGGTATTTCACTTCTCTGCCACGCTCGTGGCTCTGACCTGCAAGTCTTTATCTGCAGCAAAAAGCTTTCTGTCTGGCTGCTTGTATTGATCTGGAAAGTTACAGTGGGTGAGCATATTAGCAGAGCTGCACTTCTGGAAAACTGCATCTGGTGTATTTACTCATCCTCTCATGAGCTGGTTGATTAGGCAGGTGATGCTCCAAACCTTCACCTGCAGCAGGGAGTTGTGCAGTGCTTTGGGGCCTGTGTTTGGACAGTGAGAACATCTTGCTCTGGCAGCAGACATTTCCACAGGCAGGACTTGACGTCCAAGGCTGAGGGACCCTGCTGAATTTCACACTGTGCTACTGCAGTTTGGATGGGTGCTTCCCTCTTCTGTCATTCAGTAACTTTCCTACAAGTAACCTAATTGCTGCTTACAAAACTGTGTGCAGGGAGCAAGAAATGCAAATCACTGTGGTTGATGCAGACTGGCTCTTAATTTGAATTAATGCTTGAGAATAATGATGTGTTTTATCTCTGCTCAACTTAACTGAGCCTTATTAAATTTTAATTTTTTACTTCCCTCTCTTCCTTGAGTGCAAAGAGTGCACAAACCTGTCTGAATGGTGGTAGACAGGATCATGTTGGAGCAGGATTTTGGAGGGAGGATTAGAGTCCTTGCATATGAGAACTGCTACTGCTGCATTAAAATTTAATGGTTGATGTGCAAGGTTCATGGAGGGAGAGGCTGACTTCTTATTTTGGGATGGTGGATGCTGTTAACTTTCTTTATATTTATGAAAATTGAAGTTTAATGATGAGGCTTTTTTTTTCTCTTTGCCTTGCCTTTGTGCTCAGGTGGAGGACTAGAAAGTGAAATACGTAAATTGTTTAATTTAATTAGTAGTCTCATGGTAAATGTTCTGGAGAGTATTAGTGACTGACCTGTGCCCTGACATTATTAACCATAAAGCAAATACCCATGAGAAGAATTTATGGCGAATTAGCACATTTTCTAGCAAAAGCTGAAAATTAAACTCTCATATAATTGTGTCTATGCAAATCCCTTGTACTAACTCTGAGAATCTGTAACTTGAGGAGGTGAAAAGCAGTTTATTTCCAACTCTTGGCTGAACTGACAGGGTGCTGGTTAACCCTTTTTTCACGTCTCACCCCAAATCCCCGAACCTTTGTGTGGCAAAGCTGTAATTCCCTGAGGGGATGGAGGGAAGTTTGCAGTGTGTGTTAGTGATTCTCTTAGAATCTCTTGGAATCACTATATTTAAAATGTATGAAAAGCTTTGTGGGTGGTGATGAGAATTTAAGCCATTTCAGTGCAATGCCAATTCATTACCAATCATTCCTTCCTTATTTTTTAAACATAAATTCTGTAAGTGGAGCCTAAGAGAAATCAATAGCACGATGGAGGATTTAATGTGGATCAAAGTGGAATTACTTTAGGTAATTTACCTTTAGAGATCAGTTGCTAATAATTAATGTCTTTAATTTTATGAGAAGCTATTAGCAGCTTGTAGAGCAAATGTAAACTTCTTTAGATAAAGAATGCTACATGTGTGAATATATATGCTAGCTTTCTGTGTGACTATATTTTTCTATTATTTTCTATATCTTTTTCTAAAAATATATATTTCTATTTTTCACTATGTTTCTAATGCTGTCATCTATCTGGGAAAACCAAGCCATCTGCCACACTGATTATCAGAGTGTCTTAGGTTGCAAGATGTGGCTGGGGGTGTGTATTATATTGCCATCTGCTAGAGGTGGGGCAGTTATTGTCTATTAACTGGGCAGTTTTCTTATCTCTTCCACAACCAATCCTCCCTCTGGGAAATATCTTCTGTTAACGAGCCATTGATTATTATTATCTTCTGTCCATGGGCCATTGAGTGTCACTGCATGGCTGACAAAATACCATAATCCCATTGGGAGATGCCCTGCCCAGGGGGAGGAGCCAAATATTCCTGCCTGGATAGAATCTGAGGATTGGAACAGCACAGGCAGCCTTTTCCCACTGCATTCCCAGAGGAGCAGCCTTTTCCCACTGCATTCCCAGAGGAAGAGCAGGCCCAGCTCCACCAGCCCTGGAGCTTCAGAGGAAACCTCCCCCCTTGTACAGGATCAGAGC
The DNA here is from genome assembly GCA_013396995.1 of Dicaeum eximium. Classification (NCBI taxonomy): domain Eukaryota; kingdom Metazoa; phylum Chordata; class Aves; order Passeriformes; family Dicaeidae; genus Dicaeum; species Dicaeum eximium. Next base: position 407,812 of record VWZP01002787.1, read on the forward strand.
TGCAGCAGAGCCACATCTGTCACTGCAGGAGGAGTGACACCATGGGATGGCACTGCCACCAACACCCTGAGGGTGTCAGGTTGTATTCTGACTCTGTCAATGGTTTTCCTTTGTACTATTGCATTTGTATTTTTACTTTTCCTAGTAAAGAACTCTTATTTCTATTCCCATATCTTTGCCTGAGAGCCCCTTAATTTCAATATTACAATAATTAGGAGGGAGGGGGTTTACATTTTCCATTTCAAGGGAGGCTCCTGCCTTCCTTAGCAGACACCTGGCTTTTCAAACCAAGCCAGAGAGAAAGTTGTGATAACTTAGTTTCCTAAGGAGATTAGACTAGTGAATTTTCACCCATGTTGAAAGCTGGGTGTTAGAGCAGAAAGTGTGTCCCTACTCAACAGCATTTCATGAGTTGCATTTCTTAAACCCAGACTTCTTTTATTTTTGTGATGGTACCTGTTGTTTGGTATTTGGGTTTTGGTGTTTGTTGATTTTGTTGTGTGTCTTTGAGATTTTCCAGTACCTCAGAGCTGTATTTTCATCTCTTTCCAGGCTCCTGCCATGCTGGAGGTACCAGTGCTGATGGATGGACTAAGGAAGAGTTTTGTATGTCTTACTGACACTTTGAATGAGAGCAAAAACATTGCAACATTGCTGCATAATCTCTTAAAAATATTTTAACTATTCTAATAGCTTTTTTCCCCCTTTGAAATCTAAATCTCTGACACTCTATGTATATCTTAGATTTCATTATGAGGGTGCTGTGATATAGTTTAGACACTTTCCAGCTTGCTACAAAGTTATCTTATCTTCCTTCCTCGAAAGTTTGGTTTCTAAAGACATCCTCTTTTATTTTTTTACATCAACTTCTCTGTTGCATCATCAAAAAGCAAAATGTGTATTATAGCTTGAAAGCAGCACCCAATCCACTGATCAGTGCAGGAGTGAAACAGGGCTTTTGAACAGCTTTGCCAAGAAGGTGCAATGAGGCAGCTTGGAATTATCATCAGGTCCCAGCTTCATCTTTCTGTGAATTCTTCAAAGCAGCAGGAGTGTTGTTAAAAGAATATACCTGCTTTTAAAGTAGGAGATTGTTAATTAAGTGACATTTGCTGCCAAATATTGGTAATATTTGATGTGCAAAGCCAGGGCTTGTAGAACAGCTTGGTGTGATGTTTCTGGCTCCTGTAGCCCTTCCAACAAGCTGGACAGATCTCAGCAGAGCTGGATGGAACTGCTGGGCTTGGAGCCTAGCTCTGGGTGGGTTGTTAAAGGTAAATCCTTAAAAATCCTATTGAGTCTGATATGCTTCTGTTGAGCCTGCTGATGCTGGAGGGTGAGGGACACCAGCTGGCACTGTGACCAAAATGAGCTAATTTCACATCAGTGCTTCTCTGGGCTGTTAATGGAAATACTGACATTTACCTCCAGGAGCTCCTGTGCCATTGCAGCACAACTGTTGGGTTTGGGTTTTTTGGCGGCTTGGGAAACATCGAGGTCAGCAGCTGTGGTACAACACAGGGCTGTGCTTTCTGAAGCTGGTAGTCCAGATCTGGCCTAACAGCTGAATTTGAAAGGAAAATGCTGTCCAATTTTTAGGACCTCAAGCTCCAAAAATCAAATCATCCATGTGTGGGAATCACCCTGCACCAGAGTGGGAGATTAGCTTGGCTCTTTCAGCTAGGTTGGAGAGCCAGAGTTAACACAGCTCCCCAGCAGCAACCAGCTGAAGTAATAATCACAATTTACAATCAGGATGCTCAGGGCTTCGTGGTAAAGCAGGACAGGAGAGGGGGAATGTGTCTGAGGGCAGGAGCTGGCAGTTGTCTGGGCAAGCTTTAACTTCATATGGCTTATCCAATTAATCTCTATGACTTCTTGTACCTTCTGCCCTAACTAGCAGGTGTGCTTAATGTACTGAAGAGCCCGGGAACAAAGTGGGGAGAGCTCCTGATACTAATGGTGTAAAACAGCTCCCAGCAGAACAAGGAGCTGGAGAGAAAATCACCTCCTCAACATGATGCAGTTGTATAGCCTCAAACAGTACTTCTGGAGCATGCTGCACAGCCACTGAATTAAAGCCCTTAAGCAAACCAGGCAGAAAAGTATAAATTAGCTGAGGAGGCACATAAAGCTGAAAAATCAGTTTGAGTCCTGGAAGGAGCTTGCCAGCAGGACCACGCTCTTAGACTTTTCAGTCCAACAGAGATATTTAACACAAATGTATCTTTGAGTAGCAGCATTAAATAAGAGTGCTCTGAACCAGTGACCTGGAGTCTGCTAAATTCTCCTGTCTCAATGGGGCACATAGAGGTGTTTGTAACTCGGCAGCGCACACGAGTTCATTACGGGCTCAGTCCCTTTGGAAACGAAATTCTGCAAGGCTTCACAGAGAAGGGCAAGATGAAATTACACCTTTGCTAATGTTTTGTATTAGCTCCTGTCTGCACCATTGCTTGACAGCATTTGTGCCTTTTGAGGAGGATGTAATTCAAGGTGTAAGGGAGGTGGATGCTGGAGTTGCAAAGTTCTCTTTCCCTGTGCATGGTACAGTGACAAGTGTTCCCTCCCTCATTTCTTGGCAAGTGCTGAACTATAGAAATCACTGCAATTGTTTATTAATCACTGAAAATCAGAGCTGTCCCAGGCAAGAGTCTATCAGACCTCAGAGCTCACTTGATCAGTCATCCTGTTCCAGCTCCTGCAATGGGACACGTCTCACTGTCCCAGGCTGCTCCAAACCCCATCCAGCCTGGCCTTGGGCACTTCCAGGGATTCAGGGATAGCCACAGCTGCTCTGGGCACCCTGTGCCAGGCCCTCTCCACCCTCACAGGGAGCAATTCCTTCCCAATATCCCATCCATCCCTGCCCTCTCATGCAGATTTACTGCTCTGCCTAGGGTTAGGGTTCAGCCTAGGGTTAGGGTTCAGGCAGTGGAAGCCATTCCCTGTGTTCTGCCCCTCCATCCCTTGTCCCCAGTCCCTCTCCAGCTCTCCTCGAGCCCCTTTAGCCCCTGGAAGGGGCTCTGAGCTCTTCCTGGAGCCTTCTCCTCTCCAGGTGAGCACCCCCAGCTCTCCCAGCCTGTCTCCAAAGGAGAGGAGTTCAGCCCTTGGAGCATCTTCCCAAAGATTAATGATCATAAAAATGTATCTTTCACACCCCACTTCTCTTCTAATTAATGTGAGACACAGCTGGAGTTACTAAAGACATTCTGAAATAATACCAGATGCTCAAAGGATACCTGAGAACCCGTGCTCAAGGGAATTTTGATTATTCTTTGGAATTAGGCAAAATATCTATGCTTGGCACAAAATAATTAAAAAGAAATCTAGTCCATCCTATGGGAATAACCCTTTTTCTTTTTTGTGTATACATAAACAGGCACAAGACTCTGAACAATGGCTGAGCATGATACCTTTTGTTTCAAGAGATCTCAAATGCCTACAGCTACTCTTGACTCCAGCAAAAATTCTGTGTTCACTGCTTCTGAAAATTAGGCTTTTCTTTTTCTAGAGCAATGAAAATCGAGGTCTCAAAGGTAAAACCACGCTGTACCATAAGCTGGGAGTGTAACAATATGTTTGGGTTTTTGTAAAGAAAAAAAAAAAAAGGAAGATTTGAATTTTTAAAAACTGGTTTTGATTTAACACCACCTTCAAGATTCTCCAGTCAGTATTCTTACGGTTGCTTCTCTCACTCTTTTCTGTCCTAATAGAAATAGAGTAAAAATGCATTGCTCATGTGTTTTAATTGTGAATAAGAAAGCATTCTAGCTGCCTCGTGTAGGAAATGGACAGTTCTTTTATTTTTCGGGTATTTGTTAATATTTAAGAATGAAAGAACAGGGAAGAAAAAACAATCAAGCCTGATGCCAGATCCCACAGACCTCACATAAATAAATGTTTTGCTTTTTCATCTGTTCCACAGACATTTTTCTGAAGTCTCTCAACTGCCCTGTGAAGCAACTTGCATTTGTTTAAGTGTTTCTTATTTAGAGGGGAGGCAGAGATGTTCTGTGTGCATTCACAATTACATTTTTGCAGTGGAAAGTCTTTCCTCTGTGCATACAGAGGGGAAGCACATCTGTTCACAAGGAAATATTGATTGGAAAGCAACATTCATCCTCTGAGTGTTGTTACCTCTGAAATTCCCACCAGGAATCCTGTGCTGGAAGCTGTGAGATGGCAGCAGTGCCTGCTGCCAGAGGCAGCCAGAATCTGGCATGATTGTTCTCTGAAGGTCATGTGCTGGGTTTTCTGGAGGCCCCAGCAAGAGTGGGAACCCAACCCCTGGGCCCTTTGGAGGGGGTTCCCTGCTGAGTTCTTTTCCAAGGGTGAAGAACGTGCAGGACTCTCTTTCTTGGTCTTCAGGTTTTTGTTTATTCTTATCTTAAGTTCAGCACTGTCTGCACACCAGACTCAGCATGTGAGAAGCGAGGCACAAAATGGACCCCAAACACCCAAACCAAGGCACAAAATGGACCCCAAACACCCAAACCAAGGCACAAAATGGACCCAAACACCCAAACCAAGGCACAAAATGGACCCCAAACACCCAAACCAAGGCACAAAATGGACCCCAAACACCCAAACCAAGGCCTTTTAAAGCTGTTTAACCCAATTACTTTCTAACACCTACTTTGTTTCTACTTTTCTACCAAGAACTTCTACTGATCTATACACATAACTTCCACATTACTACTCACACTAACCAATAACTTTGTGCCACCAGTGCTACAGAAAATGGAGCTGAAGAGGGACAAGAAGGAAGAAGGGACAACACCCCAAATCCTCCATCTTGTCTCCTCTTCACTCTCATATTAAAATCCTAAAACCCTAAATTCTTCACCCTGTGATAAACTACCACTACTACATACTACTGCCTGTGTGCTCTAACTCATCCCAAAGCCTTGGCAATTTTTCCAGGGACAAAGGTTAAAAGCAGTGTTCTGCTGAGGGTCAGAGTTTCCTAAAACAGGCAGAGAGACACTCTCTGTGCCCTGGATTCCAACAGTCATGTTTGTCATTTTAAATAGGGCACGGTGAGAGGGTCAAATCAATGAGTGTTTCAGCTCTCTCCTGGTTTATCTGTAAGGCTAATCTGTGTGTTCCAGCTCCTAATTTCCTCCAAGAATTCCTGTCTTTGGTATCGACTGGGGATTTACTGTCTGTGCATCAAGTACAAATCCCTCTCATTAGCTCATAATTGCATACTTTGGGCACTGACATTTGTTCTAAACTTAAGGAGATGTTGTAGGAGAGAATTTGGTGTTTCTTTCAGTGTTCCAGGCTGTATAAACTGGACAATTCCATGACTGGAAGAAAGCAGACTGGAACTTTGCTGAGAACGCACAGCTGGGAAAGAACTAAACGACCCACTGGCCACGTGTGATCACTTATGGGTGAAGTACAATTATTCTTAAAATAGTATAAACCAATAATTTTATGAAACTCATCACTCTGGTTGCAAATAGTAATTACTCTTGCTAAAATAGAGTAATTAGTGGCGTTTGGTTGAACTTTGATGGTGCTCTCAATATGTGACTTGTTCTCTACCAGTTTTTCCCACGGTAAATGTAATGGCTTTTTAATAGTAATCTGTAAACCAAATGAATTGAACATTTCAGTGGAGATCTGGTAGAATGAATTGAAATTCAGAATATTCCGATTGGTTTCTTAATTGCTTGATAGTTACATTAAACTGAGTGGAAAAGTGGATGGTATTCAAAAGAATAAGCTGAAAGTACTCTTCCAAATCCAAGATAGCATGTCAATTTAGATTTTACAGGCTTTCTCATTTAAATAATTATCTGTGCTAAATTTTACTGTCTGACATTTTATAAAATCAAAGTAATGAGCTTAATATAGAGAACATATTTGAAAACATCTTTGTTGGAGCTGGTTGGAAATTTCAACAACTGTTTTTGATCACAAATAGCAATTTCATCGAATACAAAATGTTTTCAGAATGTCTGAGTCGATTTTTTAGCAGAGTGAAGTTAAAATAATACCTTCAGAATTTCTTTCTTGTTGTGGTTATTAAGATAAGCCAAGAAACTGTTCAGTTGACTTCTTAATTCCAGTTCAGGCTTTTCATACTGATTTGAATTTTGAAATGACAGACCTGTGGAACACAGGTTTGATTTTATGACAAAGTCCAACCTTATTAATCAAAACAGTTCAATATTTCATTTTGCTCTTTAGTGTGTGTTTAAGTCTATTTGACTTAAAGTGAAGACTTTGAATTTTGCTTCTGGTCTCGGTGATTTTTTTATTCTAATTTTTCTCCTTATAGTAGAACAGTCCAGATTTCATGTTCAAGCCCACTCAGCTTTGCAAAGTTCAGGTTTGGACTGTGGCTGAGAACTGTTTAAATATTTCTTTGTTCTTGTTGACATCTGGATGATCCCAAATCTGTGTGAAAAATTTTGCACTCTCCTGCCATGAATGGATCCAGACGAGGCAGACACATGGGTGATTTCACTGTTCTTAATTTACAAGAAATGCAAGTTGCCCTTGACAAACTTTCTTTTATAAACTGAATTTCCTAGTAGCTTTTCATTTCTTTTGTTTCTTGTCATGGTTACAAGGAGAGCTTTAGTATAAATATTAATATTATGAGTGAAACATGAGACTCTTTTATTTCAGTAGTCTTCAAACTCAGAATTTCCTCCTAGTAAAATGATTGATGGAATGTCTGGTTGGGAGCTGGACTGACAACAGGAATTGTAGTTCATAAGAAATAGCTTAGATTTAAAAAGTATTTAGCTCTTGTTATGTTGCTAGAAAGAGTTGAGCACATTTTAAATGTGTTTAAAATCCTCTCAAATAACAGCTGACAGGCAGTGTCACTTGTAGATATTAGGGCAGCTTCCTATATTGAAAACTTTTCCTTTAGTATTCCCTCATCCTGCTTCAGAATCCATTGCCCTTTCCATAAAAATATGCTATTTATTGCAAAGATTTTGCTGGGTGATTGAAGCAAGTTCCTGGTAAGAAACCTGTAGCTGCCTCTAAGTCATATGCAAGAACAAGGAAGAAATTATTATGCTTTAAAAAACTGAAAAGAAAGTCACTTTTCACATAAAAAAACCACTTATAATCTCTGCACTGGAGCAGGAATAGTGTGGGGTTGAAGTAAATAAGTAACATCAACAGTTTGAAGAGAAGACAAATTTATAGCAGTTTTTTTCCCAGAGTGGCAAAGGACTGGAGCTGCAATTCCCAAAGTTCCCTGCTGAGAAAACTTGTGGGCGTGTTCCTGGAGTGTGTTTGGCTCTACAGGAGAGTTTCTCAATAGCCAACATTAAAAATCCTGTGCCACCATAATACTGGAGACAGTTTATCTTCTGAATCTTATTTAGTAGTGTGTGGCCTTATCCAATGGATGGAGATCACAGGAGAGCCTGTGCTGGATCATCATCCTGTGGGATTTGGTGAGAGATTCCGTATGAACACCCAGCTCCTACATACCCTCCCCCACTGATGAGATCTTTTCAGATGATATTTGCTTTTCTTTCCTACCCAGAAATTTTATTCCAACAGTCAATTGCTCTCAAAATCTGAATGCTGCATGATCCATTCATTAATATTTGACCAGGGATTATAAAAGCTGTATGCACACGTTTTTCCGCTGGAAATAAGAAGTGTGACAACAGGATAATTATATTTTTAAACATTCCTGCATATGTGTTAAGCCATCCATAAGTTTACTTCAAGTTTAAATACTGATGTGCACATTTTCATCTGTGTGTGAATGTCCCTGAACACTTGTTGGTTTGGGTTTTTTTAACAGATTTGTCTTCTATGCTAATGCAAAGCTTTGAAAAATCAGTATTGCAAGAATTATCATCCCTGGCTTTAATGTACTCAGGGAGCAAATGTAGTATCCTTAATCAGTCATAGCAGCCAGCTGTAAATAGGGTGAGAGATATTCTATTTCACATTCCCTATTTTTAAAGTGAAAATTAAACTAAGGAGCAGCCAGTCAGTAGACTACATAAACTTCAGAGGCAAAGTCATGGGGCTTTTAACTTGTCAAATGATTTAATACACCATATGCAATCTAATTCAACAGTTTCAGTGAGAGTATGGAATCATGTCTGACACTTTTTACCAAACATAATGGATCTCCTTTAATATTTTCATTATCACATTCTGTAGCATTTATATAATAAGTGTTTTATGTATATTTACGAGTCTAAAGCTCCAACAAGAATCTTTCCAGATGAAAGTCAGAAGTGTCAAAAAATGACATTTGGTGCTGGGTTCCTTTTGAGAAGGTATCTGCACCTCTCCTTTCATTCTGCATTTTCCTTACAACTTCCAGGCTTTCATTTAAAAATAACTTTTTTCCTCCTTTTGTGCCAGGAAGTTATCAGCTGTGCTTGTGTAAATCTGTGCTGACACGTGTTAATTCAGCCTTGCTGAGAACTGTCTGATTTTAAATTGCAGTGGCAGTAAATCCATAAACTCCAGAATTTACTGAGGGTCACTTCAGAATTAAGATGCATCGGCACAGCCACGGCAAACCCTGATCCTGCCTGGCCACGCTCAGGCTTGAGCTCTGGAGCAGGGAATTCTGCAAGAATTATGGAGTTCTGTGAAGTTCTGTGTTCTCTCTGGGGTTCTTGTGAGGACAGAACCTGACCATTATTACCCCACCTAAAAAAATCAGCGTATTTATTCAAAGAGAGTAAGATCTGCTGCCCACTGGAGCTTAATTCAGCTGTCTGTTCAGATAGGAGCCACGCTGAAAGGTTTAGGTCAGTTTTGGAAGTATGGGATGAGTTATTTAGCACCTTGTGCCAGCATTGCTGTCTCTGCTCCTGTAAGAAGTGGTTCTGGTCATGTGTAAGGTCAAAAAAAGGACCACTTTCCACTTGTAAGGAGTGGAAATGTCCATGATGAGCATAAAAATGAGTGTGGGTGATCACCCAGATGAACAAACCTCACAAGCTGACCTCTTGCCTGCCCAGGGGTGCAAAGAAAACAGATTTAAGCAGCTGGTTAATGAGGTTTTCACCTAAGCACAACAAAGCTCTGGTTTATTTGCCGTGTCTCCTGGGCTGGGGGAGGCTTTTCACAGAGAATTAAGAGAAGCTGTTTCTCCCTCAGACTGAAAAAAGATGTACAGATGCCTTGAATGATGTGGACAAAGAAAGGAAGGAACAGGACAGCCCGACACAGTCACTTCTTCTGGAGGTGATTTTTGTCTGTGGCTGCTGTACAGAGCCAGGCTTGGAAAGTCGCAGGAAAATCCTGTGTCCAGGAAGATCCACAAGAGGTGGACATGTGCATATGTCTGCTTGCAGGAAGAGTTGTGCTTTTAAAGAAAAAAAAAAAATTCTTTTACATTGTGTACAAAGATAATCTTCCTCACACAGTATTTCCTTGTGTAATAGGTTCCTTTATCAAGCAGAAATAGAATAGAATTCTTTCCTCCTTCACCCCCTCAGAAGAGCTTCTTTATATCCTGTAAGAGTCTGTCACAGATTTTCACCAATGATGCTGAAACAAAGACTAAATTTTTAGAGCAAGTAACACTTGAATTTGTCCTTCAGCCTTTCTGGGGAAAAAATAAGTGTTCACCCTATGCTCTCATTTGCTATCCTCAGAGGAAAAAAGAGTATTTTTTGCTCAGTGGTAATGGCCCAGCCCGGGGAATGTCATTTAGCACCAAAAGATGTCAACATCACAGAGCATTTGCTAATTTTGTCAGGATTAATATGATCCTTGGCACTTGGTCCTAAATCATTGGTGACAGCTCATGGCAAAATGGGAAATATCATGGCAACCAATGACACTTGCTCCAGCTCTCCCTTCAGCTTTCCCTTAGCACTTCTGATACATTTATCTTAATTATCAGCAGCAGGAGGAAAAGGAAGAAATAGAGACAGAGAGAAACTCAATTGAGTTTGAGTGAAATCATAATTAAGAAAGCAGCCACTGTACAATTCCAAAGGTGGATTTCTGACAACACAAAAGGCAGTTCACTTACATGAAAGGCAGAAATGTAATGAAGTTTAATGAAATATTTGTCATAATTTTTCCTTTTCTGAGCATCAACTCTAAATGCCATCCCCGTGTAACTCATTCAGAAAAGCTCGTGTTCTTTTATAGGAAAATCTTCCTATCAATGGAAAAAAAAAATAACAAAAGTAAGTAGCATCGTTGCTGAGAGATTAAAGATGTATCATTCAAGTTGTTTAAGCTGGAAATGCCTTTAAAATTAAAATTAGATGGGTAGCATTAAACATAAAATCAATTTTTTCTAGTTTGTTTGGTTATTACCCTGTTTTCTGGGTGGTTGCATTGTCTTTACCTCCAGTAAATACCAGACCAAAGTGCTGAGTAACTCAGCAACACCAGTCTGGGTTGCCCTAGTTTTATTATTTTGGAAATTAAAGACTCAGATATTAATTTTTTAATTACTAATGTGCTCTTTATAATCTAACAGCTTATCACTAGTATTTTATAAACAGTTACAAAATCTATAAATATCTGTATTTTTAAATTAGTTAAATTAAAATCAAGAAATCTGCTGCTTCTGAGTATTTTAATTTTCTCTTCAGCAATTTTACATGGATTTTGCACATAAATTGGTGTTCTCTAATGGCTGATGTTTTGTGGGGTTTGGTAAAGCCCGTTGAACTAATGGAACCTACCTAAAAAGGTACTGGAGAGACTGGGGCTGAATGACCATTTATAGAGGAGGAAATTCTGTTCTAAATTGGAAAAAAGCAGTGTGGTTTGGGCCTTAATTAGAGACAAGAGTGGAAAAACTCCAGTAGTTGAAGACACAGGACAAAATTGTTGGGAAAAGCAACTGCCAAAGGACTCCACAATAATAATGGCCTTAAAATATCTTCTTTCATCTATAATTTTTAATTGCCTATTCTGACAATTCCGAAACAAAACTAGCACAGATTCTTTTTAGGAGCTCTTATTAGACTGAGGCAACTTTATTCACAAAAAATCACATTTGTGTGGGCTGGAGGGGCAGCTTCCCTGGATCATGTGATAATTCTGTGGCCAAAATGTGAAAATCTCTGTGCTCTGCAGGAAAGCTGGAGCCAGCTGAAGGCAGCTGAGTGTGCAGCAGGGCTGCAATATTAAAGCCATCCTTTTTCCCTGCTCTCAGCTGCATCAGGTGCTGTATTGACAAGTTTCTAATAAGCTCAGGCTGCTCACTGCTGTCTTTTTGGAGGTGCTGTGCTTCCACTGAAGGCCATTTAGTCCAGCAGATAGATTTACCCTCCTGTCACATTCTTAGGAAGCAAAATGCCCTGTCCAGCTTTAACTTGGAAGGCAGATGTTCATTATTACAATTTATCTGACAGAAGAGCACCTGCTGGCTGCAGAGCCTGTCTCAAATTTAAATATGTAGCAATAATCTTTGTGGAAACCCAACTTTCCCTGGGGAAAAAAGCTAAACAAACAAAACACAAACCAGAGCGTATTCAAGAATTAAATGTTTAACAATGTAAGTTAACTATTTCTGATTAGTGAACTGATTAGTGTGGTTATTTTAAAATGCCCAATAAAATCATCCACAAAAAAAAAAAAGGAGGGAAACCCCCAAAACTTGCAGAAATATTTGGTTGCTCTGTACTGACAGCTGGTTTTCACAACCTTCAGTTTGTGTGAGCAGAGGAGAAACTCCAGGCTCAAACTCTCCCAAATGCTTCTTGAATTGAGCAGCATATTTAGATATTAGATTCAAGATCTCAGTTGTTTGTAACACCCTGACTGGTGGGTTCACTTGGTGGGTGTGAGCAGACAAATATTTTGCGCGAGCAGCTCAGTCTCCCTTCAAGTGATATCAAACTGAATTTGGCTACCTTGCTAAAAATGTCTGTGGGTAACCCAGAGAGGCTGTGTTATGACTCATTTTTAATCCCTCCTGAGGAAATACAGCCATGGAAAGCCCTGGGCTGTTGTCCCACGTCTCAGGGGTCACCAATTNCCAATGGGTGATCCTGATGTTCCTGCAGTGCACCTGAGCTGCTCTGGACAGCCCTCACCTGTTGTAAGTGAGGGTTGGTTGCCACCAACACGAGTTCAGAGTCTGGTTTTCAGCCATTTCTGGCACTCTGGTTCCTTTCAGCCAAGTTGTTCCATGAGCTGATGACTTAAATTTCCCAATTCCAATCCAGTAAAAAAAAATGTTCTGGTGAAGGGAAGATCCTGAGCCTGGTGGTGTCTTTGTTAAAACTGAGGCAGTTCTGATGCCTTGACTAAACTCTGTGTGTGGAGAGGAAATGTGGGGCCCTGCTGCTTTTCCTGGGTGCATTTTCCACACTTTTTGGCAAATCCTGGCTGTGTCCCTGGGCAGGTCTGTCTCCAGATGCAGGTGGGGGGATTTTGGTCCATCCCTGGTGTGTTGGACTCACTCTGCAGGTTGGGAGATTTGTTCTGCACCTGCCCATCCATAAAGCAGAGGTGTCTGTGCCCTGCACCTTTGGAATGCATTAGAACGAGATATTTAGATAATTATCCCACCTCAGTGTGTAACTGTGGTTAGAAATACTGAACACATGTAAAAGGAAAGGGGAGATGTTTCTGTGTATTTTTCCTGAAATATTTTTAATTTTCCAATCTGGCACTTTTTTGGCATTTCCTCTGAGGGACAGCTTTCCTTTCTCCTTAGACTCCAGATAAATGTTCTCTTTCCACTGAGCCAAGTGACTTCGTTGCTTCTCAGTTTGAGATGAACGCACAGAAAAAGTTCTGCCATCTAGCAATTAGTCAGATGAAAAAATTGAAACCTTCCAGACTTGTGACAGGACTTAAATTTTCAGGGGCTTTATCTCAGCCTTAGACTCAAGCTCACGTAACCTAATAGCTATGATTAAAATCTATTTTTTTATAGAATGTGCTCCTGTTAATCACTGTAATTTTCTTTCTGTCCTGTTCCTCACTTTGGGCTCTTTTTTCTCTCTTTGTGTGAGATCTGAACACCTGTTCAGTCCTTCATCCATCAGTAAATTTATTTTTTTTCCTATAAAATGGTAATAAGGTCTTTATCTGAGTTCTTCAAATATCTAGAAGAAGACAACTATACCTGTGTGGGGATGTGTGTGTATGTGTGGGTGGGTGGGTGTGGGTGTTTTCAATGATACAATATTTGCTCTCCTTTTTGGACATTTTATATTTTGTTTTCCAGTATTTGGTGCAATGAGTGACACAATTTAATTTGTCTGCAAGAGGATACTTCCACAAACACACACTAATCTAGAAGTAGCTCCAAAAAAAAAAACAAAAAAAACCACCAAAAAAAAAACCCACCCAAAAAACCAAACACCTGTTTTGGAGAAGAGAAGAAGGGGGATAAATTACTCTGGCTAGAGTAAATGTGGGCTGTGTGCCAGCCCTTGGTGCTGTTGCCTTTGGAGAAGCCCCATGAGCACCGTGGGTAGCCAAGGTGCCCTGGGTCCTGGTCCTTGGCACAGGGATGAATTTTTCCCCTGGCATGGAAAGGGGCTACAATAGCTGCTACAAATGTATTTTTTATTCATATTTCTGGTATTTTCATGCCTCACAGGTGCTCTGTGAGGAGTTTCCCACGCTGTCTGCTCTGAGAAGTGGAAGGTTTTGTGCATATTTTAGGTTAATTCTGAAATCTCAGGCGTCACCTCCTCAGCCCATTTCCATAATTATTTGTGTGGAACCAAATCAGGCAGCCATGATGGAAATGGAAAAAAAAAAGGTAGGAGTTAATAAAATACAATAAGGTAAAATGAAATTAAATTAAAGATTTCACACCCTCACTCCCCACCACCCTCCTGCCACATCCCTGCCTTCCCAAAATGTGGGCCTGACCCCTTTCCTATGGAAACCCATACAAAAATCTTACTTCTGTGTGTTTTAGGCTCATTCCAGACATCATGATTTCAACTTGTGTGAGATAAGAGTGTGTGTTTCCCAGTGTGCTCTTATTAGCTGTGGTCTTCATAGCATTCTTAACTTATCTGTAACTTAACTTATTTATCTGTATCTAGTGACCTTCTCACAGTCAGGTTATTGGACTTGTATGAGGATTTTTATTTGTAGGACATGCTTTCCTGGGCTTTAATATTTAAGCAGTCATTCTCAGCTCTCTGAAATGCCCACTCCCAGTTCATTTATCCTTTCATGGGGGCTGAACTCTTGGATCTCCTGTGATTTGGGGCAAATTTCCCATAAGCTCTGTGGCTAATCCCAATCTTCCCAGGGTGTTTATTGCTGTGGTGTCTGGTGGCAGCTGAAAAGCAGACACAAGATTTTCAAAGTGAACTCAGTGGGCAATATCTGCCTCAGCCCCCTCTCCTTCCTTTCATGTCAGGATGGTTTGGGGTTTGTTTTCATTCAGACAGGTGGGTTATTTTTTTGTTGATGGGCTGAGTAGCACATAGAAAATGTCTTAATTTTGGCTTCTTATTGAAGTCATTAAAGTTACAGAAATTAATTCTCATTTATGCATAAAATTGCCTTAATTATATTGCATTTCTTCCTGAGAAGATGACTGAGCAGATATCATTCTGTTATTGTCATTGCTCTGTAAGGGCAAATGTTTGTATTGCCTTATTTCACCTAAACTTAGGAGTCTATAGTCTTGTTTTATTGCATATCTCACAAACATACTTATAGTTTCCTCCAGCTCTGGCTTCCTTCATATGAGGCACTTCTCTGCAGGGAGTGAAAAAAAAATACTTCTAAGGCTGTAATGTTCATCTTTCTCTGACACGCTTGGTGGTGATATATTAATTATTTTTAAATAACATTCATTAGAACTGTGCTCATTCCTTCAAGATTTTAGAATCAATGTCAGAGAAAATGAAAGCCCTTGTTTCAAATTCTCTTTCTGATCATCTCCCCTCTAATTGACTTTTGCTCCTTTCCAGTCCTGTTTTAATTTCCTCGTGTGGACATATAAGGCTGTCTGTTTCTATTTTCCTTTCCTTTTGCCTGGCTTTGCATTTCTGGCCTGATATTGTCTTGCTCTGATTAGTTTCCATCACATACTGAGGGCTGTGCATAATGAAGACCCTAAGGACTACATATGAGAAGTCCCAGTCGAGGTGGGCTTTGCTTTTTTTGAGAAATTCTCAGTATTTCCCCAAACACCAGCTGGTACAGAGGCAGCTCGTATTTTTATATTTCACAGGCACCATGTACATTGCTGGAGTCTGGGGACAGACAGCCTGTCATTTTTGAGCAAGCTTTATGACAGACCATTTTTAATTTGATGTAATTTTTGCATTTTATATATATATATATATATATATATATAATTCTATATGTTTTCACCAGTGTCAGCTATAATACCCCAAGAAGTTCAGCTCCCTGGTGTGCAGGTGTATGAAAGTGTGTAGTTAACTGTGAGAATACCAAGACATAGTTCAGTTATATTAAAACTTTATCAGGTCTGCACTGACAGGAATTTGATTGCCCAGTGCTAATTAACACACCGCCTCCCAAAATTTTATCCCGTTTTTTAGCTGTTTTAATAGCCTGACAGACATTCTGAATTACTGCATGTTTTGATGACCAAACCAAAAAAATCCAAACAAAACCCCCAAACCAAAACCATAACAGTTTGATAGATGCATCTGATAAGCTCAACTATTTTAATTATCTCAGTTATCAGTATGTTTGTGTGATTGTAAGGGAAGGAAAACACAGTTTGAGGGTGGAGTTAGCAGAGACCCAAACTGGGCACTTTGATCCCTTTGCCACCTGAGTAGGGAACTTCTCTCATTCCCCATGGGATTCTCCACTGTATCTCCTATTTTAGTTTTTTCCCCTGACTGCTGCTCAAATGGAATGTTTAAAAACAGCCCCTGTCCCACCTGAAAATGTGATAGGCAGGAAGGTATTTGTAAGAATGCAGAGAATTTACCACATTACAGTAAAAGCACAAGTAAAACAGGAGAGCAGACTGTGTCAGAGGATGACTTAAGTCCCTCTTGTTGGTAAATATTGGCTTCATAAGGCACAGGGCAGGGTGCAGCATCTCCCTGGAAGATTTTTTAATACTTTATCCTCAACATGAGCCGGAGCTTTTGTGTTCCACAATATATCAAGTATATGTTTGCCACAAGACTTTATTAACTTATTAAATCAGCAAGATGAAGTAGCCACTTTGTTCTATTTAATTTAAAACAATAAACTAAATAATAAAATTGTGGCTTCGTGATGTAGTCTTGTGTTAGAGAAGTCTTTTATTCAATATTAAAATTTCTTCCAGTAGTATTTTAGTTTGGTTTCCATCCATGTATTTAAGTAGTGACACAACAAAAGGGTCTGTATGTTTGACAGTGTGTGCCATATAATTAAATGTGAAACTTTTATTTATTTTTATTTTATTACTTTTGCTGATGCAGGTAATGAGGGTATTAATTTAAATGCACACAGGTTTAAAATTTTGAGATTTATTTTAGAAAAAAGGATAAAGACACCAAAAACCCCAACCAAAACTGCATGTATCCTATGTGGAGGTGAGTAGGACAACCCAACTTCCCAATTATAATTTCTGTATTCTTTGAGACCATAATGCCATTTTTTGAGCTTAAAGCAATTATCTGTTATCAATAATCACAGTGGTCTACACCAAGGCTCGAAAGGATCTGGATCAATTTTTAGTCAGAATCTGTCGATTTTTTTGAAGGTACACTTCCTGCTTTTGTATCTGTGCTTAAATTTTACCTATTCCACTTGCTTTTCTGCCTGTGCTTTAGAGCAGCCTTCAGTGGGTGCAAACACTCCCAAGTTCAAAATCCCTTGTAAGAGCATAAAAACCACAGTGCATTGTATGCTTAGTTTACCCAATAAATTTATTTTTGATCAGTTTTTTGATACTGCCTGTGGTGGGGTAGTTTTTACTCAAGGCTGCAGGAGGCAAGACTCCCTGTGTGTTATAAAAACTGCACACCAGCCTTCTGCAGAGTTTAAGGAAATGTGAGATCCTGTGAGATCCTGTTGCTCTGAAATAGCTGCTTGTTGACATTCTTGCATTATTTTTCTTTATATGGGAGCATGGAGGGCTCAGAGTCAGGGCTGCTGACAAAAGCTGTGGGAGAGATTTCTTACCAGGACATGGCTTATCAAAATATGAAACACAGAATGCTGAAAAGGTCACCATGGCAAACAGCTGGGCTGTATTTCATGAATATAATAAAGCATTTCATTTCTAATGTCTCATTCCAAAGACAAAGATTTTAATGAAACTGGAAAATGGCAGGGAGCTGCTTTTTTTAATCTGGCTGCTTTTTGAACTGGCAGTTTCAAAGTCAGGTTGCCATTATGCATCGAGAGCTTTCAGGGCACATAAAGTCTTGTTAGAGCTGGCCACAACTTTGCTGAAGCACCCAGAGATTTGATTAATTTATTGCTATTTTATACAAGTAGAATAATTAACACCTGCTGCTTACAGGAGTTCCCACTTCCTTCTTATCTGTAGATAAGAAGATAAAATGAAATATGTTCAGAATTAAATATTACCTCAGGAGCCACAGCCCACAGAGGGAGTTCCCTGTGGATAATGGAAGAGCTGGATGGAAAACTGGATTCTCTTTACAGCTTCAGAACTCAGGGGTGTTTGTCACATTTTCAGTGGTGTGCAGTCCACTTCCTGAGTTTTATCAGTACATTTAGGAATAACATGGGCTTGATGATTAAATGCCTTGAAGGGCATATCTTTTTAATTTGTGCTGAGGTTTCGCTTAGTGCAAAAGTTATCTATCAAAAAATTTTTATGAGGATCTTACTGTGCCCTGTAGCTGGCCCCAGGACAGCAGGACAGTGATGGTCACTGATGGTCAGTGACAGGTCTGCAGAAAAGGTGTTTTAATTATGATAAATACCATGAGACAAGGGAATGCTTCAAGCAGAATCCAATGAATGGGAGCTCAAAATGTGGAGTGAGGATGGAGCTTTTTCCTTAATCTGCTTTCATGGCTGGATCCTGTGCTGGGAAAAGGACAGATGGACACATCCTCTGTAGATGGAGGACTGGACACATGCCCTGCCCTGCCCTGCCCTCTGCTCCTTGCTGTGCCCAAAATTAGGTTAGAATTGCTCAGGTAGGAATAACGTGGGTAAAGACTCCTGGTGTGGGGTACAGTACCAGGACTGGCTTGTCTTCATCCCTGTGAATTGGCACAGTTTTGAGGATTAGATGCCACACCTAAATTAGGGGAAAA